>BLSH010441725.1:84394-102844 GCA_018402905.1 Glandirana rugosa
CGAAACCCCGTCCCCCCCGAGACGGAGGAGGGATGTTGGTACTGGTTACCAACACTCCAGACGCCCTCCCCTCGAATAGTCTTAGAACTTCGGGAGAAATTTTTCCCCCCGGTTTCAAGGGGGGTACACTTGTTTATAACCCATGTATCATGGGGATGGGTAAGTGGTTTTTTCACGCGTTTTTCATTATTTATGTACTCTGTGCAAAAACTGTTTAGGAAATAATTTTTTATTTTCACAATGAGTTACATTTAGGTAACAGTTAGTGTGGTGGGCGACTGGTCTTTTTTTTCCAAACGTTCGACACGTTATTATTCGAATGCAGCTTGTGCCTTGAATTTAGGTGCCTGGTCATGGGGGTTGTGCTCAGGTTGAGAACATTTATGCCCCGGCTCAGGCTATCATTGCACAGCTTGCAAACCTTTTTTTTCTGGTCAGCGGGTGGTGTGATTGACAATGGATTTACATTGAGTAACACTTTTATTTTTTAATAAAGGATTTGTCAAAAACGTGTCTCATGTATTTATTACTTTTTGCGCACTTTTTTGGTGAATGGGTAGGGGTACTATGTACCCAATATTTGTTCACATGGGGGGAACTTTGGCCCCCCTTTTTAAAGAGGGCTTCAAGATTCTGATAAGCTCCCCTCCCGCAGACCTCACAACCATTGGTCATGGTTGTAGGGAGGAGGCAGAGCCCCCCCTGCCCCAAAGCACCCACCCCCCCATGTTGAGGGCATGTGGCCTGGTATGGTTCAGCAGGGGGGGTGCTCACTCTTCCCTTCCTGACCTGCTGGGCTGCATGCCTGGATAAGCGTTTGGTATGGATTTTGACAGGGGACCCCATGCCATTTTTATTACATTTTTGGCGTGGGGTTGCCCTCCAAATACATAACAGACCCAAAGGGCCTGATATGGACTGGGGGGCATGTGTTTTCTTTATTTTTTAACTGGCACTTTTTATTCTATTATTCAGCTGTCAGCGGGGAAACCCATTAACAGCTGATGGCTTCCTGGCCAGCTCCTTAATAACCAGCTTCCACTGCATCCTGATTGGGAAAAGCTTTACCCAATCAGGGCACAGAATGCACTGTGCAGCGCTTAGTGCATGACAGGTAGAGTTGAGCGAACCCGGACTGTAAAATTCGGGATCATATCGGACTTTGGGGTGTCCGTGCCCCGAACCCGATCCCGGACATTAAAGGTTTATTATTAAGTCTGGGATCGGGTTCGGTATTCGGGTTTTCACTAGTTTGCACTTAGAAGCCATCCAATGGCTAACTAATGGCATGGATGTGATTGGCCAGTGCATCATGTAACCCAGCCTCTATATGGGGCTGGAGTCACGTAGCGCCGCGTGTCAGATTGTCTTAGACTAGAGTAGGGAGAGCTTCATGCCGCTGCTGTGAGGGAAAGATTAGCATTCACAACCATCTCAGACTGCATTTGGGAGACCTTCATTGCAGTACTGTGAGGGACACATTAGCGTTCAGAACCATCTTATAGTGCATTAGGGAAACGTTCCTGTTGTTGGTCTGAGGGAGAGATTCTCATTCTAAAACCATCTACAACTGCATTAGGGAAACGTTTCTGTGGATGCTCTGAGGGAGAGTTTATCATTCTAAAAACAACTACTACTACATTAGGGCCAGGTTCCTGTTGCTGCTCTGAGGGAGAGTTTATCGTTCTAAAAACTACTACTGCATTAGGACCAGGTTCCTGTTGGCGCTTTGAGGGAGAGTTTATCATTCTAAAAACTACTACTGCATTAGGGCCAGGTTCCTGTTGGTGCTTTGAGGGAGAGTTTATCGTTCTAAAAGCAACTACTACTGCATTAGGGCCAGGTTCCTGTTGGTGCTCTGAAGGAGAGTTTATCGTTCTAAAAACAACTACTACTGCATTAGGGCCAGGTTCCTGTTGGTGCTCTGAGGGAGAGTTTATTATTCTAAAAACAACTACTACTGGATTAGGGCCAGGTTCCTGTTGGTGCTCTGAGGGAGAGTTTATCATTCTAAAAACAACTACTACTGCATTAGGGCCAGGTTCCTGTTGGTGCTCTGAAGGAGAGTTTATCGTTCTAAAAACTACTACTGCAATAAGGCCAGGTTCCTGTTGGTCCTTTGAGGGAGAGATTATCGTTCTAAAAACAACTACTACTGCAATAGGGCCAGGTTCCTGTTGGTGCTCTGAGGGAGAGTTGATCATTCTAAAAACAACTACTACTGAATTAGGGCCAGGTTCCTGTTGGTGCTCTGAGGGAGAGTTGATCATTCTAAAAACAACTACTACTGAATTAGGGCCAGGTTCCTGTTAGTGCTCTGAGGGAGAGTTTATCATTATAAAGCCATCTCTTACTGCATTAGGGAGAGGTTCCTGTTGGTGCTGTGAGGGGGAGATTATTGTTCTAAAATCATCTCATACTGCAGTAGGGACAGGTTCCTGTCGGTGCTGTGAAAGACAGATTATCATTCTAAAATCATCTCATACTGGTGTAGTGAGAGGTTGCTGCTGCTGGTGTGAGCGGTGCATTTCTTGCACAAAAATAAAAAGTGCATCTATAATTTTCTTTTTTTTTTTTTTTAAATAAGAATAATAATTTATTATTTTTTTATGTATTAATAAATAGTGCTACATAGTACATTTGTGCCCAGAATGAGGAGAGTGTCAAATAAGGGACGTGGTGGTGGTCGTGGTGCTGCTGGTGTTGGTGGTGTTGCTGAAGCTCCTGTTGCAAGGAGAGGACGTGGTCGATCTGTGCCAGTTACACGCACAAGTGAAACAACTTCCTCAGGTAGCCGACAGAAACTTCAACGTTATATGGTAGGCCCGAATGGCGCTCAACGAATGGTGAGGCCAGAACAAGTACAGGCGATAGTAGATTGGGTGGCTGACAATGCCTCCAGTTCCTTCACACTGTCTCCCACCCGGTCCCTTGATGAAAGCTCAGAGTTGACAACTATCCACATAGCCCTGGCCCAGAAGTGGAAGACATTGAGTGCACTGATGCCCAACCACTTCTGGTTCAGGATGAGGACATGGAAACACCACGGCAGCATGTCTGCGATGATGATGGCGAAACACAGGTGCCAACTGCTGCGGCTTTCCACAGTGTGCAGACTGACAAGGAGGGCAGTGGTGAAGGGTGGGTGGAAGATGATGTGGAGGAGGATGATGAGGTCCTAGACCCCACATGGAATGAAGGTCATGCGAGTGACGTGTGCAGTTTGGAGGAAGAGGTGGTGGTCGCACAGAGGCACCACCACAGCAAAAGAGGAAGCAGGTTGCAAAAGCGGAGCGAGCGTCCCCTAGACAGTACGCCTGCTACTACCCACCGCAGCCAGGGACCTAGCACACCAAAGGCAGCTCAAAGGCGTTCCCCGGCATGCCAGTTCTTCAGACAATGTGCTGACTACAAGACAAGGCTTGCACACTGTGCAATAAGAGGCTGAAGCGAGGCACAAATGTTCTAAACCTGAGCACAACCTCCACGATCAGGCATCTAAATGCAAAGCACATGCTGCAGTGGAATAAGTACCTCAAAACCCAAGAAAGGTCTCGGTCTCCTCCTGCTTCCTTTTCTGCTGCTGCCTTGGTCTCTTCCTCCACCTCTACAGTGCCAGTGGCACCTGCCACCCAGCAAACAGATGATGTGACAGCAACGCCACCATGTCCGCCACCGTCCCCAAGCATTTCCACACTGTCCCATGGAAGTTTACAGCTCTCCATCTACCAAACACTGGAGAGAAAGAGGAAGTACTCCCCTACCCACCCGTGATCCCTGGCCCTGAATGCCAGCATTTCAAAATTCCTGGCCTTTGAAATGCTCTCATTCCGTCTGGTGGACACGGACAGTTTTAAAAACCTGATGGCGGTGGCTGTCCCACAGTACGTAGTTCCCAGCCGCCACTACTTTTCCAGGCAAGCCATCCCTTCCCTGCACAAACAAGTCGGGGATGAGATCAAGTGTGCACTGCGCAACGCCATCTGTGGCAAGGTCCACATAACCACTGATACATGGACCAGTAAGCACGGGCAGGGATGCTATATCTCGCTAACTGCACACTGGCCAAATGTAGTGGCGGGTGGGCCTGAGCCGGCTAGCCGTTTGGCCCATGTCCTTTCGCCACCCAGGATTGCAGGGCATTTCTCTTTGCCTCCTGTTGCCTCCTCCTCCTACTGCGCTTCCTCCTCCTCCTCTACCACCTCCTCATCCACTCAGCGTAACACCTTCACCACCAACTTCAGCACATCCAGGGGGAAACGACAGCAGGCTGTTTTAAAATTGATATGTCTGGGGGATAAAACCCACACTGCACATCAGCTGTGGACGGGCATTGAACAACAGACCTATGAGTGGTTGCCACTGAGCCTCAAGCCCGGCCTGGTGGTGTGCGATCATGGGCGAAATCTCATAGCAGCTCTGGGCCTAGCCGGTTTGACAAACATCCCTTGCCTGGCGCATGTGCTGAATTTGGCAGTGCAGAAATTTCTAAAAAATTACCCGGATATGTCAGAGCTGCTGCAGAAAGTGCAGGCCGTCTGTGCGCGCTTTCAGCATTCTCCCCCTGATGCTGCTCTCCTGTCTGCGATGCAGCGGAACTTTGGCCTTCCCGCTCTCCGCCTCCTGTGCGACGTGCCCTCAAGGTGGAACTCCACTTTGCACATGCTGGAGAGACTGTGCGAGCAGCAGCAGGCAATAGTGGAGTTTCAGCTGCAGCACGCACGGGTCAGTTGCTCTGTGGAACAGCACCACTTTACCACCACTGAGTGGACCTCCATGCGAGACCTGTGTACCATATTGCGGTGTTTCGAGTACTCCACCAACATGGCCAGTGCCGATGATGCTGTTCACAGCATTACTATCCCACTTCTATGTCTCCTTGAAAAAACACTTGGGGCGATGATGGAAGAGGATGTGGCACAAGAGGAGGAGGAAGAGGCGTCATTTCCACTGTTATCAGGCCAGTCATTCACAAGTGGCTCGGAGGGTGGGTTCCTGCAACAGCATAGGCCAGGTCAAAAATTTTCAAGCCAGGGGACAGTTCTGGAGGATGAGGAGGACGAGGATGATGAGGAGGAGGAGGAGGAACCGTGTTCACAGCAGGGTGGCACCCAACGCAGCTCGTGGGCATCACTGGAGTGTGGCTGGAGGGATACAGAGGACACAGATGATACACCTCCCACAGACGACAGCTTGTCTTTGCCTCTGGGCAGCCTGGCACACATGAGCGACTACATGCTGCAGTGCCTGCTCAACGACAGCCGAGTTGCCCACATTTTAACGTGTGCTGATTACTGGGTGGCCATTCTGCTGGATCCCCGGTACAAGGACAACGTGCTGTCCTTAATTCCCTCATTGGAGCATGATCGGAAGGTGCGCGACTACAAGCGCACTCTGGTAGACGCGCTGCTGAGGGCATTCCCAAATGACACCGGGGGCTCAGTGGAAGCACAAGGCGAAGGCAGAGGAGAAGGAGGAGGAAGAGATCACCAACGCAGCTGTGGCACCGCCAGCACCTCAGAAGGCAGGGTTAGCATGGCCGAAATGTGGAAAAGCTTTGTCAGCAGCACGCCACCACAAACAGCACCCCCAGCTGATAGGCAACGTCTTAGCAGGAGGCATCATTTCAGCAACATGGTGGAACAGTATGTGTGCACACGCCTACACGTACTGACTGATGGGTCTGCCCCATTCAACTTCTGGGTCTCCAAATTGGCCACGTGGCCCTTTGTGCCTTGGAGGTGCTGGCCTGCCCTGCAGCCAGTGTATTGAGTGAACGTGTGTTTAGCACGACAGGGGGCGTTATCACAGACAAGCGCAGCCACCTGTCCACAGTCAACGTGGACAAGCTAACGTTTAACCACTTCTCTCGGGACGGATGTCATATGACATCACTACCTTTGAGAAGTGATATCTGAATGGTGCCTGCAGCTGATATTGTTTTTTAGAGCCGGTGATTGTGAAAAAGATAAAAATGGTCTTAGCGGCAGATTGGCTGCGAGATCACTTTTATCAGCGGCGGTAGAGGTACCCCCTCCCCGCCACTTTCCGGTCATCTCCGCCGCTGATCCGATCCATCCCCCCCAGTGTCCGTGAGCAGACTGAGCGGCTGAAGCCGCTCACTTGGCTCCATAGTACGGCAGGGCGGAAATTACGTCAGAAGTCACGTCCGCCCAACGGTCTTAAAGGGCCCATTTTTTTTTTTTTTGGGCTGTCATTGTTTTCAAATATTTTTTTTTCTTTTGCATTTTACTGCAAATATGAGATTTGAGGTCTTTTTGACCCCAGATCTCATATTTAGGAGGCATGCTTTTTCCTATTACAATGAATGTTTACATTTCTTGTAATAGGAATAAAAGTGATCAATGTTTTTTTAAAAGAACAGTGTAAAAATAAAAAGTAAGGAGAGTGCGCATGCGCAAAGCTCCGTGATGGCAGCTTAGGCCGGGAGCTCCACGCCGCCCCAGTGAAACCGCCATCCACACCGCTCCACCTAGCACGACCAGACAGCCAATTCTCCCCCACCTGATGCTCTGAACACCCCAGGACCACTCTAGATGTCCGGAGCGCCCGCACGAAGGACCCTGGAGCCCCGTTTTAAGGAGCAGGCCAATCCCGGGTGTACCAAGATGGCCGCCATGGCCCCAGTGTCACTGGGGACTGCCCCACACACAATGACCCCCTCACCGGCCTCCACAGAATCCCTCATTGCTTGCGCACTAGCAGAGGGGACCCGCACGCCAGACGGGCCTGTTCAGGCCTACAACTCCCCAAACTCTATTCTCCAGACACCGGAGATAGGACCATATAACAGGGGCCTGGACACCCAGATGACTGATATGTTCAATCGCTTTGCTGACTTATTGGAAAAAGGCCTGGCCGCGACAGCAGCCAAAATTACAGGTGAAATTCGTACAGACTTTCAAGCCCTGGGTAGCAGAATAGAGGCCATAGAACACAAGGTTGATTCTAACAGCCTCCAGGATGAACCAAAACAAAGATAATATCCAAGTCCTCCAGAATCAGTTAGACATAGCCCTTTCCAGAATAGATGACCTGGAAAACCGCTCCAGAAGGTATAACTTTAGAGTACACGGCCTCCCAGAGTCCATAACAGACACCCCTGGCACTGTGCGGGACTTACTCCAAAACCTAATCCCAGGGATCCCAGAACACCGTATGGAGCTGGACCGAGCCCACAGAGCCTTAGGCCCCCCAGGAGGGACGGATCCCCTAGGGATATTATTGTAAAGCCACACTTTTATGTCGTCAAGGAGGAAGTACTGAAACTATCCCGCAACAACCCTCAGCTATCCTGCCAAGGCCACCAAGTCCAAATATTTGCTGACATTTCCCCATCCACAACTCAACGACGGAGAGCCCTCAAGCCACTTCTCCTAGCCTTATCCAAAAATAACATTAAATGCTGGTGGGCCTTCCCCTTTGCCACTAAATTCATCTGGAAGGGCAAGACACTCTCCTTTTCCAACTTTCCGGAAGGCGAAAAGTTATTGCTCACCCTCAAAATCATCACTCAGGAAAGGCTATAGACTGCTCCACCTCCCTGGCGAGCTCCACCAAAAGACCCCAACCATGAAGCCCGGTAGCACCGCTTTGGTCCCAAGCTAAATCCAAGAGAGCGAAGGAAATTAACCCTTCTTAAGATCATCCATTTGGGTCAAAGTCCCTGCATCTTCTCTTCACCCTTGAGACTCCACGGAGGGGTTCTTCCCCACACTGCAGACATTGACTTCTCAATACCCGTGGAGTTACTTCTACATACCCCCTATTTCAGTTGCCCTCCAGTTCCTGTTACATCCGGAACATGGGGATGAACCTTCCTTAACATCATCCCTCGCTGCCTCCTCGGAGAGGCCTGGATAAACTCCTCATATGGGGACATTAACATCTGCCTTCCTTTTTTTCTCTAGGGAGACTGCCACTTGAACTATTACCGTTCCCCCATCTCTGGGCTCCTCAAGTTGGATGTGAGTACTCCCCTCCCTCGGTTGGTCCCCCGGATGGGTATTTCCCTGGGGGCCTCCGGAGAGAGGGGTTTGGTCATACTTCATTTAAGGGGAAATGTAAATCCTAGGGCTGCTTGTTCCCCTCCTTAGGCGTGAAAGCCAGTCCTGGCAAAGTTACGTTGGGGTGTATCTGTTTTAAGAAGTGTTTTTCAGTTGGTCTAGTTGAATGTTATGCTTTATATGCGGTTGTGGCGCGGCGGGACCTGGGGCGGGTCCCTCGCACACTCGACTACCCCCCGGGCTCGGTTTACCCCGTGCTCGAGGGATAGAGACACTGTGTCCCACCAGGGACTGGGGTTTTTCTTTGTTAAGGGGCCTGGTTGATTCCTTTCCGACCACGCCCCTTAGGTCTCTATGGAGACCACCCCTTGTTTGTCTTGCGCTTTCTTCTTTCTCTATCTAATCCCTTCCTGTTTTTTAGCTAAACACCGGCGGATGGTCCTCACCCCCCAGATGCGACAAAGCTTACAGTGTCACCAACACCAGAGGACGCGTGCCTCAGAATGGCTTCATTGGGTGAGTGATGATGGTGCGGCAAGTGCCCTCCCTCCGACTCCCCATGGCTAATACAGTCCACAATACTCCACACCTTAAACTAGCCACTCATAACGTCCAAGGCCTGAACTCAGCAATTAAGAGAAGGAAAGTGCTCAATCAATACAAAACACTTAAGTTGGACATCATCATGGTCCAGGAAACCCACTTTCCCATTCGGTACAGCCCCAGTTTCCTACACTCACAACACCCGCTTTTTTACCTTGCCAGCGCCCCGGATAAAACACGAGGTACGGCGATCTTATTCTCTAAAAATTACAACTTCCCGTGGATCTCTGATTACAGAGACCCAGAAGGCCACATTTACTTGTTAGTAGCCTACTATGCCCCGTATAAAGGCCAAGCACTCTTTTTCCAAAACATGCTCAGAGTTGTCAGCACATTACTGGAAGTACGGTCATTTTTGGAGGTGACTCCAATTCAGCATTCAACCAAAGCTTAGATAAAAGGAGGCCCAAAACATCCCAACTAACTCGCCCAACCAAAACCAGCCTTAGAATTGCCAAATTACTATACAATTATGGATTGGTGGACATATGGAGGGAATTGAACCCCTCCACACGGGACTTCACCCACTTTTCACATCCTCAACAGTCCTACGCCCACATTGATCACATTCTAGTCTCCCCCACTACGATCCCAGCCGCAATTTCTGCCAAGATTATAGACACGGTAAGCTCGGATCACGCGATAGTCACCCTGACCCTAGGCAAGCCGAAACCAAACTCTCGTTCTCTAAATTGGCGCCTTAATGAATCCTTACTAAAAGACCCAGCCAGACTCGCTGTAATTCAGGAAACCCTGAAGGAGTACTTTTCCCTCAATGACAATGAAGAGACATCCCATGAGATGCTCTGGGCAGCTCACAAAGCAACCATACGAGGGAAACTCATACAAATCTCATCCCAAATTAAAAAAGAGAGGCATCTAGACATCGATAGACTGGAAACTAATTACAAGGTCCTCAAAACCAATCACAAAAAGGACCCAGGTAGAACCCCCATTGACCTCCTGGACTCAGCTAGACTTGCCCTAAATCTAGCCCTAACAGCGCAAGCCGAGAAACAAATCAGATGTACAGGTGCAAAATTCTACTACCAAAAAGACAAGATTGGTTCCATGCTAGCGTCTAAACTCTCTCCTAAAGTTAGGTTGCATGCCCTCCCTAAAATCAGGGTGTCAGGTCAACCCCCAACAGCGAACCCTAATAAAATCCTCGAAGCCTTTCAAAAGTTTTACGCCCAACTCTACTCCCCACCATCTCCAAACAAGTTTGAGACATTCTCCAGCTTCCTCTCAGAGGCCCCAGCCCCAACTCTATCCCCTGAGCACAGGGACTTCCTGGAAGAACCCTTCACATCAGAAGAAATTCTGGAAGTCAAGGTCTGAAGACTGGGTCAGCGCCTGGTCCGGATGGCCTCTCAGTACCCTACTACAAGGCGTTCGCCGAAACGCTAGCCCCCTATATGGCCAAATTCTTCAATTCTAAAACCACAGGTGGCCCCCTGGACCCCCAGTTAAACACAGCATTCATTACGGTCATCCCCAAGCCCGGGAAGAATCCTGAGGAGGTGGGTAATTACAGACCCATCTCCTTAATCAATAATGATCTGAAGATCCTCACCAAATTACTCGCCAACCGATTAGCCTCTTTTATACACCAGTATATACATAAGGATCAGGTTGAGTTTATCCCGGGTCGTCAGGGTCCTGACCAAATCCGGAGGGCCATAGACATAATCTCCATTCTCCAATCAAACTGGGAAGGGGGCCCAAAACAAAAGGGCATGATCCTCTCTTTGGACCTCCAAAAAGCCTTAGATTCAGTATCCTGGCCCTACATCACATGTTTATTAGAAGCTTGGGGTTTTGGAACGCGATTCAGGGGGATCATCCAGGCACTTTATTCTAACCCAACTGCGGTAATCAGACTCCAAGGCTACTATTCCTCCATGATTAAAATTGCACGGGGCACCAGACAGGGATGCCCATTATCCCCCCTCATTTTCGCCATGGTGATCGAAACCCTTGCCATTGCGATTCGATCAAACCCTAATATCCAGGGAGTCTCGTGCGGTCCCCAAACCCATAAGTGCCTTTTTGCGGACGACGTCCTCCTTTTTATCACCTCACAGGTCACTTCACTTCCAAACCTCTTTAAACTTCTCGACAAATTTTCAGACATCTCAGGCCTTCAGGTGAACTATGCAAAATCCCAGGCCCTTAATGTTTCGCTACCTAAGGAGCTAGCCGATCACTTGAAGACAACTTTCAAGTTCTCTTGGTCGGAATCTTCTATCCAATACCTAGGAGTTACCTTGACACTAAAAATTGAACAATTGTACGCAGTAAATTTCCCCCAATGTACAAAAAACTAGAAAGCGACTTGCAGCCATGGTCCAAAGGGGAACTCTCATGGCTAGGGAGAATCAACCCTATTAAAATGACCCTTCTCCCACATATCCTCTATCTATTTAGATCACTCCCTTTACGCATTAATAAAGAACACCTTAAGGCGTTTCAAAGAAAAATCAACAAATTTATATGGGTGAAGAAAAGCTCCAGGATTTCCCAAAGGACCATATGCCAACCCAAAACAGAGGGAGGCCTGGGTCTCACGAACCTCTTCTGGTACTACCAAGCCACAAGATTAGCCCAGCTGTCCCTAGTCTACTCTAAAGGCGAGAGACCAGACTGGATTCAAATAGAGAGACTAGCAGTCCCTGCATACACCCTAGACTTCCTCCTGTGGGTCCCTCATCAGCAGCGCCCACCCATTCTCTCTCCAGTACTATCCCAAGAATTGTCCACTTGGGACGTGCTACAAAAATCCCAAACCCTTATCTCTGAAACACGCAACCTCGAACACTTATTCCATAACCCAGACTTCCCTCCTGGACTCAACATTAAGGCCTTCAAATGGTGGACGGATAAGGGACTGTACCGAATCGGGCACTTCCTCACCCCTAAGGGGCCACTCACGCTGAGTCATTGTGTGAGCAAGCTAGAGTTACCAAAGACCGAGAGGTTTAGACTCCACCAGATCAGGCACTTCCTTCTTTCCCGTTGGTCTTCTTAACTGACTCCCCCCTCGATCTCTCCCTACGAACAATGGTGTGGTCAGCTGAGGTTTAGGAGGGGGGTATTTCCATCATCTATCACTCGCTTGCCCATCTGAAAGATGAACTCCCTTATATGCGAGCTTGGGAACAAGACTTACAATTCCACTGGGATCTGGACAGGTGGCTTAACATAAACAAGAGAGCTTTCGGGGGGGCCATCAATGCCTCCCTGATCGAAGCTAATCTTAAAGTCTCAACTAGATGGTACATGACGTCACTCCGGCTCTCTAGCATATATCTTATGGCAGACCCACTCTTCAGGGGATGTAATCTCCGGGGCTCTATGGCGCATATTTGGTGGGAATGCCAAAGAATCAGAAAATTTTGGGCTAAAGTTTTCAACCTTATTCATAAAGTAACGGGATGCCTCCTGCCCAGATCCCCAACTATAGCCCTGCTTAATGCTGACATTCCCAACTCCACTAAAAACTCCCGTAAATTGATCCACTTTATCCTGCTCGGGGCCATGGTGACTATCACCAAGGCCTGGAAAACACTGAGGGTTTCCTTCCTTGCAGTCAAACGCAAGGTATCCTGGATCATGGCACAAGAAAAACTTGCCAGTCGCATCCTAAACTCAACCTCTAAATTTGATGCTATCTGGGAACCTTGGGCCAATCATATGGGAATTTCCCTGGTCCCGGGTCTTACTTCCAAGAACAAAGCACACCCGCTTGGACACTATCATAGCAAGTGACGGTAAGGGACGCGGTCCTGATAACCACGCATAGATGGTTATTTTATATGGAAATTGCCTATATAGGCCATCTGGAGAGATCTCCTTCTTTCAAGCTTGATGTCAGTTATTTCTCCCTCTCTTTAAATTCATGGGGAGCCGAAGTGGAGGAGCTCACCTCCCGGCACAGTTTCAACCCATTTGGGGTGCCGGAGGGACTCCCCATGGAGACGTTCTCACCCTTATATGTCTAGGGGAGGGGGGCAACCTTTGGGTATTAGGTCCTGGTCTTAAATCTCAGACATCTCTCGGTACAATACTTTGACTGCTCTTATTCTCTCATTGCCCACTTGTACTGATTTTCTCCCTATGTTACATTGTCTCCTTTAATCTCAGAAGCTTGAATGATTATAAACTTATCGCAAGTAAGTCTTAAAGGGTTGAGGGTGGGGTACGTTGTCCCCGCCCTGGGCAGGGGTTGTTCCCAGTTGGGGTGCCCGGGAGGGGGCGATGACACCCTCAACCCCATGAGTAACACTGAGAGTTATTCGTGATGTTCACCTAAGGATTTTCCTATAGTGTATCATACATTTCCATTCAAACGATCTCCTTGTCCATGTTACATTGCATTTCAATTTCTGTCTAATTTGTTTCTCCTCTCTTGTCTCTGTTTTTGTGAAAAATTTTAATAAAAATATTGAAAGCAAAAAATAAAAAGTAAAATAAATAATTAAAAAAAAAAAATTTAAAGCGCCCCGTCCCCGCGAGCTCGCGCACAGAAGGGAACGCATACGTAAGTCCCGCCCGCATATGAAAACGGTGTTCAAATCACACATGTGAGGTATTGCCGCGATCGTTAGAGTGAGAGCAATAATTATAGCACTAGACCTCCTCTGTAACTCAAAACTGCTAACCTGTAGAATTTTTTAAACGTCGCCAATGGAGATTTTTAAGCTGCAAAGTTTGTCGCCTTTCCGCAAGCGGACGCCATTTTGAAACATGACATGTTGGGAATCATTTTACTCGGTGTAATATTATCTTTCACGATATGGAAAAAAATTGGCCTAACTTTACTGTTTTCTTATTTTTTAACAAAAAAAACTGAATTTATTAAAAAAAAAATCACGCTTGGAAGACCGCTGTGCAAATACCGTGTGACATAAAGTTTTGCAATGACCACCATTTTATTCTCTAGGGTGTTAGAAAAAAAATACATAATGTTTGTGGGTTCTAAGTAATTTTATAGCAAAAAAACCTGATTTTAACTTGTAAACACCGAACCCAAAAAACAGGCTAAAATGGTTAGAATGAACCAGGCATGGATCCCACAAGACTTGTCTGTACCTTGTGCAGAATAGACATTTATGCCAGCCTCACACAGCCATTGGTATACTTAAGTGAACTTATTCTTTTTTTTTTTTTTTATAGAACATAAGTCTTTATTGGAATTTGTAACAGGAGAAGCATGAAAAATAAACCATGGTACATTTTATATGGAAAAAGTGAACCCGCGCTAGAACATCTCTGGGTTTGTCTGCAGATAGTGATCTTTTTTTTTTTATATGTCTCAATATTTTGGGGGCTACCCCAATTAGAAAAAAAAAGCAAACAAACAAAAAACAGTGTTGGCTACCTCCTCCTCCTCCACCGCCACTTCCACCTACACCGCCACGGTCACGCCTCCTCAACCTCCTACTCCACATCCACCTCCTCCTGAATTTTTTATTTTTTTATGTGATTTTACGTTATTTCCCTATCCACATTTGTTTGCAGGGCACTTGTCCTACTCTTACCCCCATTTCGGTTCCTTTTGCAGCCCTCTAGCCCTTTCCAAGACTTTTTTAGAGCCATTTTAGTGCCCAAAAGTTCGGGTCACCATTGACTTCAATGGGGTTCGGGGTCAAGTTCGGGTCAAGTTCGGGGCCGAACTCGAACTTTTCTCAAAGTTCGGCCGAACCCGCTGAACCCGAACATCCAGGTGTCTGTTCAACGCTATTTATAACCCTTTTTGATGTTTTGAAGGTGTTCATTAATATGCACCTTCAATTTTCTCTTTGTGCGGCCTATATACATAAGCCCACATGGGTATTCAATGGCATAAACTACATGTGTTGAATTACATGTGATAAGCTGAGAGATGGTGAACTGTTTGTTGTTAGCAGTCAATGTGAAGTTGTCTATCCCCCTCTGGGGCCTATTCACCTCCCTGCATGCCTTACACCTACGACATGTAAAGAAGCCTTCCTTTTCCCAGAAGGTTTCAGGCTTAGTGGGTGGATCGAACACCTTTTTCACTATTTTATCTCCCAAATTTGGCGCTTTCCTGTAGATGAATTGTGGTCTAGTTGGTAACACTGGTTGTAGTATATTATCCATACACAGAATATGCCAATGTTTATGGAAAATGTCTTCTACTTCTCTGTATTGGATGTGGAAATCGGAAATGAAACCCCCATTCATGACTGGGTTGTTTAGAACGTTCATTACTAGTGTTCACTAATAATTTTTCTCTTGGAAGTTCAGCCATTTCTTGGATCAGATCAATTTGCCTGAGTCGTAACCCTTCTCCACAAAGTGATTTTTAATAATCGGGGATTGTTCCAATCAAACATCAGGACCTCCCACCCAAATACCATTAATTGGAAAGAAATTGAGTGTCAATACCAACATGAATAGGGTCAGTTATCAACACAAAGGTACTCCCACACCTAGAAGAAAGGAGATGGCAAAGAAAGGGAAAAAACCACCATTGGTGGGACCACCAAGAAAAGAGAGGCCTCCCATTAATGGAGAATCTATCCCAATAAGTAATCGTTATCTACCCCTCCAAGAAGAGGAGGTAGTGTATTCACCTAGACCCTTTCAACATTTTTGAAGGTGGGGGGGGGAAACAGAAGAGGAAGGGGACGCTCCTCCTGGAGGGGGGCGGCCACCAGGACCCAACCATTGGAATCAATGAGATTACAACAGGCTACAGTCAAGTCACTCCAATATACCAATTGCAAGAAGGGAAGAAGAAGAGGGTGCAAGGCGGGGAGGAGGACCCAAAAAAAGAAGGAGAGTGTCAGGAAAATTGCCATTCCAGCTGACTGTGCACGTTGCGCACGCCTGTGCGCGCTTGTACACGTTCGCGCCATGCAAGTGTGTGCGCCAATGGCGCCAAAACAGTCTATTTAGCAGGACAGCACTTTGCAGCGGATGCTGTCCGATCAACAGCGTTTGTGCGAGTTCCAAGCTATCTGATTACCTGATACCTATGACCCGGCTTGTCTTGACCCTGCTCTCATCTCTGCCTGCACTGATCCCGGCTTCCACGACCACTCTTCTGCCTGCTCCCCTGTACCTCAGCCGCCTGCACGTTGCCGACCCAGCCTGTACCTGACCATCCGTTTGCCTGATCCTTCTGTACTGCACCACCCACCAGTTGCTGACCCAGACTGTACTACTACGCTTCTGCCTGGGCGAGCTCCAGCGGACACTTACCAGCCACCAGAGACTTGTCCAGCCCTCATGCCCCCCTGTGCTCCTGAGCTCCCTGTCTGCACTACCAGGGACTCTCAAACCAGGGCCACAAGAGAGGTTACCCCTGTATAAGCCAGACTCCATCACCAGGTACGTGACAGTATGGGACAGCCATGCCTGAGTCTGCGCAGGGGTCCTCTCCCGTGAATGAACTTTGCAATCACCTGGCCGGTCTGACCCAAGCCATCCAGTCCCTGCAGGAGGACTACCACCGGCTAGAGGGACAGATCCAGGAGCTCACTACAGCCCCGGGGCTTGTCAATATGCAGCCTGCACCATAGTGACTATGCCCTCTGAACCTCAAGTGCCCCTACCAGAACAGTTCTCAGGCGACCATACCAAGTTCCGGGCCTTCCGTGGTCTCCTGTGAACTATATTTCTCCCTCCAACCCAGCACCTTCTCCTTGGAGACCACAAAGGTGGGTCTAGGGATCTCCCTCTTGCTAGGAGAACCTCAGTCATGGGCACACCGCCTGCTGGAACAGAGGGCCCCGGAAGTCTCTAACCTGACCTTGTTCCTTCAAGCTATGGCCCACCTCTATGAGGATCCACATCAGGCTGCCACTGCAGAAGCTGCGCTCCACATGCTCCAGCAGGGCCGTCGCATGGCGGAAGACTATGTGGCTGAGTTCAGGCGCTGGAGTGCTGACATGGTGTGGAATGACACAGCACTCCGTCATCAATTCCACTTAGGCCTCTCTGACCCACTAAAGGATGAACTTGCTCACGTTGGAGTACCCCAGGCCCAGGATGCATTAATCAACATCTCTATCCAGATCAACAGGCATTTCAGAGAACGTGGAGCTGAGAGGTCTGCAGGGTCCCCACGACTTGCCTGGAGGCAACCCCGGGCTCCCATGGTAGCTGCAGTAGCAACCGCACAGTCCGAACCCAGGAAATCAGGCCTGCTCCATCCTTCCCTCACTCGGGAAGAACTGCAACATTGCCAGAGCAACAACCTGTGCCTCTACTGTGGAGAACCAGGACACGTGGTGAGAACTTGCCCGGCCAAGCTTGTTAAGCGTCCACCATTCATCAGTTGCAACATACCAGTCTCACCAAGTACCTCTTCCCACCTTACTGTCCCGCTCTCCCTTCAGCTCTCTGGCAAGAATATCCTGATCACTGCCATCACTGACTCGTGCGCTTGCAGTGGGTTCATTGACCAGTCTTTGTGACCCAACATCAGATCCCCCTACAGCCAAAGCCTCATGGAATGGTTGTACGCCTGGCAGATGGCACCAACATCAAGCCTGGCGTGGTTACTCACAAAACCACCCCTCTGCCTGATACAACCCCGGATGGTCACCAGGAGTTCCTCTGTTTGGACATTATTGCGTCCCCCCTGTTTCTTATCATTCTTGGCATACCCTGGCTGCAGGCCCATAGCCCCTGCATCAACTGGGCAACGGGCGAAACCAAGTTCCAGTTCCCCTATTGTCGTCAGCACTGCTTTCCAGAGACTAAGGAATTGGTCCCTGCTTTACTCAGTCTGGACGCAGACACCGACCCTGATGTCCGTCAGTTGGTGCCTCCCCTGTACCACAGCTACCTAGATGTATTTAGCAAGAAAGGGGCTGAACAGTGTCTGGCCCACAGGGCCTATGATTGCCCTATCGAGCTCCTTCCTGGAGCCGAAGCTCCCTTTGGAAGGATCTTCCCCTTGATGGAACTGGAATTGGCGGCCCTCAAGGCCTATATAGATGAAAACCTGCAGAAAGGTTTCATTCGACCCTCCACATTTCCCACAGGAGCGGGAATATTCTTTGTAGAAAAAAAGGATCATACATTGAGACCTTGTATAGACTACCGAGAATTAAATAAAATAACTGTGAAAAACCGCTTTCTCCTCCTGGTTCAGGAGCTCTTCCAGAAGCTAGGGGCAGCAAGAGTGTTCACCAAGCTGGACCTCCACGGAGCATATAATCTAGTCTTCCACCTTCCGAACACGGTTTGGACACTTCGAGTATTTGGTAATGCCTTTTGGGCTCTGCAACGCCCCAGCCACATTCCAACACTTTGTGAATAGAGTTGAGCGAACCCGAACTGTAAAGTTCAGGTCCGTACCAAACTTTTGGGTGTCTGGGAACCGGACCCGACCCGGACTTTTCAAAAAAAGTCCGGGTTCGGGTCCGGGGTTCTGGTATTTTATTACACGTGTTGAAAAGCTGCCAAGGGCAGCCAATCAACAAGTGTTTCACTGGTTTTCCCTAGACGACATCACAGTCATGCCTACTAATGGCATGGCTGTGATTGGCAAGTGCACCATGTGACCCAGCCTCTATATGGGGCTGGAGTCACCGTGCTGCATGTCATATGCTCTCAGGATAGTTTAGGGAGAGGATGCAGCTGGCTCTGTGAGGGACAGATTGCAGAACATCTCATCCTGCTGCACAGAACAATATGATTGTGGACTAGGGAGAGATATTAGTACTGTTGATTTGAGGGACAGATTGCACACCTCATCCTGCTGCACAGAACGATCTGACTGGACTAGGTAGAGTCTGTTGCTTTAAGGGAAAGATTATTGTTCTAAAATCATCATCAA
>BLSH010441725.1:115374-138564 GCA_018402905.1 Glandirana rugosa
GAGGATCTTCGAGAGTGAGACAGAGATGAGGGGGGAGGGGAGAGATACAAAATGAAAACTTTAATAAGATAAGTGATCGAAAATTATTATATAAAGATAAACAATCAAAGATTATTGTTAAGTGTGGTGGGGAAAGAATAGATACGTATTTTATAGTACATTGTTATTTAGAACAGTCTTGCCTGTAAAATTTGTGTCTCTAACTCAGGACACTTAGACAAGGACGTTAACGTTTTGATTGAAAATACAAAATCTCAGTGTTGGTCTTTAAAGGTATTGTAATTCACCGCTCAGTAGAGTCCTCAACCGTCTCAGAGGTCTTCCTTTCTGCGTTCCCGATGATCCCGATCAAGGCGCGGTTCCTTCTGGAGACTCTGCCAACTCCTGAGATGACTCGCCACTTAATGTTATGGAAATTTCTGGTTGTGACTCTAAAACATAAAAGTTAGTTTTGCAATTGCAGGAACAGATTCACAGGACTCAATCTCTGTGTTTAAAATGTCCGTTCTGACAAGATTTATTGTTACATGATATTTTATGCATAGATAAGAAAGGGGTGGTGTGAATTGTTATTAGAAACTAACAAATAGAAATATATTATTAAAAGCTAGTGAATAGAATAATTTCAAAAGTAAAACATAGAGAGGGGAGGGGGGAGTAGAGACAGAGTGAGAGCTTCTAGGAGAAAGTGTATCTGTGTGATAAGTGAAGGCCACAGAAGACATTGCAGCAGCGTGAGCAAAATGGAGTCTCTTGTGCTTAAATGAACAATACAGTGAAAGTCCATGTCATGCCCAAGAGGGTTTGGTCCATGATCTCGATGGACTTTATTGTCGGGCTGCCACTTTCCCAAGGTTACTCCACAATCTTTGTGGTAGTAGGCCGTCTAACGAAGATGGCCCACATCCTTCCCATGAAGGGTACCCCATTAGCCTCTGAAATGGCTGGGATATTTATCCAGGAGATAGTGAGGCTCCATGGACTCCCAACCAGCATCGTCTCTGACCGCAGAGTTCAGTTCACCTCCCGGTTCTGGAAAGCCCTCTGCTCCTCACTTGATATTTCTTCATCATATCACCCACAGACAGAGAGGACCAATCAAACTCTTGAGCAATATCTCCTCTGCTTTTTGTCATTTTCACACGTTGACTGGGTCTCTCTGCTGCCATTAGCGGAATTTGCCTTCAATAACAAGGTCCATTCGGCCACAAAGCAGTCTCCATTCCTGGCCAACTACATCTTCCACCCGACCTTTATGCTAAACCACAGCCTTGAAAGTGCAGTACCCACAGTACAAGAAATGACCAAATTCTGGGAAGAAAACTGCAAACTTCTCCAGGAAACCATGGCCCAGACCCAGGAGCATAACAAAAAGGTGTTTGACAAAGGGAGATGGGGAGAGTTGAACTTGCAGCCCAGGGAAAGGGTCTGGCTTGCCACAAACAACCTAAAACTAGCCTGCCCATCCAAGAAATTTGGCCACAGGTTAATTGGCCCCTTTCCTGTGAAAAGGAAGATCAACCGGGTGGCCTATGAGCTGGAGCTTCCTCCCTCTTTGCGTGTTCACCCAGTGTTTCACGTGTCACTGCTGAAAACCGTGATCCCAAATCCTTTTCCTGGGCGGAAGACTATCCCGCCAGGCCCAATCCTGGTAGACGGAGAAGAGGAATTTGAACTGGAATCCATCCTGGATTGCCGGAAGAGGGGTAACAACATCCAGTACTTAGTGAAATGGAAGGGCTATGGCCCTGAACAAAACTCCTGGGAGCCCGAAAATAACATCCATGCAGATGAACTCATGCGATCTTTTAAGGAGAACAACCCTGCTAAGCTTGCCCGGCTGGGCATCCGGAGGCTGCCCCTTGGGGGGGGGCAATGTCAGGAAAATGGCCATTCCAAAACGGTCTATTTAGCAGGACAGCACCTTGCAGCAGATGCTGTCAGATCTACAGCATTTGTGCGAGTTCCGAGCTATCTGATTACCTGATACCTGTTCCTGTGACCTGGCTTGTCTTGACCCTGCTCTGATCTTTGCCTGCACTGACCCCAGCTTCTATGACCACTCTTCTGCTTGCTCCCCTGTACCTCAGCCGCTTGCATGTTGCCGACCCAGCCTGTAACTGACCATCCGTTTGCCTGATCCTTCTGTACTGCACCGCCCGCCAGTTGCCGACCCTAACTGTACTACTACGCTTCTGCCTGCACGAGCTCCAGCGGACACCTACCAGCCACCAGAGACTTGTCCAGCCCTTGTGCCCCCCTGTGCTCCTGAGCTCCCTGTCTGCACTACCAGGGACTCTCAAACCAGGGCCGCAAGAGAGGTTACCCCTGCATAAGCTAGACTCCATCACCAGGCACGTGACAGAGAGAGGCCGATTAGACCCGATGAAGGGAATCTATAATTTGAGTGGTGTGGAACTGACAGCAAAGGAGATCAATGTATTACAGTTAGGACTAAAATGTGGTGTGAAAAGGCCCATCAATAAGTTTAATCTATACATAGATGTTCACAAATACATAAGATAAGAGTATTTGAAGAAATATCTCCTCAACAAACACCCGATGCCTTCACGAGTAGAAAAGAAGGGACAACAAGTGATTAATAGTGGGTTACATAATAAATCTTTACTTAACCCACCGAACCCAAACAATCAGCACTTGGAAGGGTCTCAGCCTGATAGACCTAGAAAAAAAAAAAATAATACCAAGAAAAGGGGTCAACCCAAAAAGTTCTTACAAGATGGTATTGAAAGTCTCGAAGCTAAGAAAGAAGTTATAATAAGACCAGCAGATAAGGGTGAAGGAGTGGTGGTATTGTCCAAAGACTTCTATCAAGAACAACTGAGTGTGATGCTGGACGATAAGGACACCTATGTACAATTAAAAAAAGGATCCCACCATGCAATATAGAAATGAGTTGGTGAAATTAGTAGATTCTATATATAAGAATGGAGTATTAACCAGTATAGAAAAGAAATATTTGGTTTTGAGCGTAAGCAGAAAACCTATTTATACCCTTCCTAAGATCCACAAGGATCCAAAAAATCCCCCGGCAAGACCCATAGTTAACAGCATAGGGGCAGTAACAGCATGGGTGGGCCAGTATTTAGATTGCTTCCTTCAAGAGAGTGTGGTGAAAACAAAAGCGTATCTAAAAGACACAACATTTGTTGCAGCTCTTACAGGAAGTAGATCGGAAGGATAAGCCTGAAGTTTATTTGGTGATGGCAGACGTGGCATCACTGTACATGATTATCCAGCACGATGACACGCTACTGGCTCTCAATTGAGCCTTTAGCCAACCAGATGATCTCCCTCTACAACAGAAAATATTCCTGCGAGATCTATTGGATTTCTGCCTCTCCCACAATTACTTCTGGTATGATGACAGCTTTTTCTCCCACAAGAGAAGGGTGGCGATGGGCGCTTCATTGATGACCTGTTCCTGAGGTGGGCTGGGACAGAGTCCTCTTTGAGGTCATTCATGCAAGAACTCAATAAAAATAATAACAACATTGTCCACACTTTTCAGTGGAGCAAAGAGAAAATTTGTTTCTTGGATCAAAATATTTTAAGATGTGGTAATCGGTTGGAAACTAACGTGTTTTTCAAACCCACTGACCGCAACAGTTATCTACCCCTTTTAAGTGGTCACCACCCTTTATGGATGAAGCATATTCCAAAGGGGCAGATAATGAGGGTCAAAAGAAACTGTTCGAGGAAGGAAGATTTCTTGGAACAATCCCAGATTATTAAAAATCACTTTGTGGAGAAGGGTGAACAATAGTAATGAACATCTCAAACAATCCAATCATGAATGGGGGTTATTTTCCAATTTCCACATTCAATACAGAGAAGTAGAAGAAATTTTCCATAAACATTGGCATATTCTGTGTATGGATAATATACTACAACCAGTGTTACCAACTAGACCACAATTCATCTACAGGAAAGCATCGAATTTGGGAGATAAAATAATGAAAAAGGTGTTAGTTTCACCCACTAAGCCTGAAACCTTCTGGGAAATGGAAGGCTTCTTTGCATGGGGTGAATAGGCCCCTGAGGGGGATAGACAACTTCACATTGACTGCTAACAACAGTTCACCATCTCTCAGTTTATTACATGTAATTCAACACATGTAGTTTATGCCATCGAATCCCCATGTGGACTTATGTATATAGGCCGCACAAAGACAATTGAAGGTGCGTATTAATGAACACATTCAAAACATCAAGAAGGGTTATAAGGATTAGAGTTGAGCGAACACCTGGATGTTTGGTTTTTTTTGGTTTCTGCCGAACTTTGCGGAAACGTTCGGGTTCGGTACCGAACGTTACCTGAACGTGATCTCGGACCCCGAACCCCATTGAAGTCAATGGGGACCCAAACTTTCTGGCACAAAAATGGTTGTAAAAAAGTTCTGGCAAGTGCTAGAGGGCTGCAAAAGGAAGAAAAATGGGAGATGTTATTAGATCTGCAATCTGTCCCTCAAAGCAGTAGTAATCTCTACCTAGTCCAGTATCAGATCTTTCTGTAATCAGATTGTTCTGTAATGCAGGATGAGAGATCGTTCTGTAGTCAGATCATTCTGTAATGCAGGATGAGTGTTATTAGATCTGCAATCTGTCCCTCACAGCAGTAGTAGTAATCTCTACCTAGTTATTAGATCTGCAATCTGTCCCTCACAGCAGTAGTAGTAACCTCTACCTAGTTATTAGATCTGCAATCTTTCCCTCACAATCTGTCCCTCACAGCGCCGGCAGCATCCTCTCCCTACACTAACCTGAGAGCATGTGACATGCAGCACTGTGACTCCAGCCTCATATAGAGGCTGGGTCACATGATGCACTGGCCAATCACAGCCATGCCATTAGTAGGCATGGCTGTGATGGCTTCTAGGGAAAACCAGTGAAACACTTGTTGATTGGCTGCCCTGCAGCTATTCAACATGCGTGATGAAATACCAGAACCCGAACCCGGACTTTTTCTCAAACGTTCAGGTTCGGAACACGGACACTCGAAAGTTCGGTACGGACCCGAATGTTACAGTTCGGGTTCGCTCAACTCTAATAAGGATCACAGCCTGTCTTTATATTTTAGACAAGTACACAATAGAGACCCATATAATTTAAAATTTTGGGGTATTGATCGCGTTTATCCAACATGGCGGGGTTCCAACTTAATAAGGGAAGTTTCCAAATGCAAAACCAAATTGATTTTACTGGCAGATACTTTAGCCCCCAAAGGCGTAAACATAGAGCTTGATATTAATTGTTTTATTAGTGATTCATAAATGCAAAGGTTTTTAATTTAGTTTGAATGTCATTATTCATTTTGTATATATATATAACATTTTATATATTCTTTATATTTTTATATCATTTTTTTTTTTAGCCATGGTTTTTTACACTGAGCAATATAGTGGTAACTGTGATATATAAGGGCTGTTAAATGTTGGGGATCTGTCAATCAGATGACCGACAGAGCATAAGTATAGCCTGATTATTTATTAAGCTATGTTCATTAAGATATTTACTAATATTGTAAGTGCTGATAATACGGAGTGTTCGTATTGTTTAGCAAACAAGTGAGTCTTCACGTCCACATACTACTCCAGTGGGTATGGCTTTTAGTAATAGGGGTCATTCATTGAGGTTGGGTTGACATAAATGTATGGATCGGACGATTGACATTAAGATCGGCTCCGACTGGTTTATAGATAAGCCAGACTTCCAGCAGCTATCATCGCTGGAGGGGTGAGTGGACCTGAAAGGGTTTACGAGTAGGAGCTGAATCTATAAAATCTGAACAGCCGAGCCGTGTGGACACGCCCTTCGTAGAAGTCGGAATGACGTAACGCGCAAGGGCGTGCTAACACGGCAACCAGAAGTGACGTTTCCAGCTATGAGGCTCGTCCATAGGCTCGAGAGACGGATGAAAGCTGCCAGCACGGAGCAGCCGGCTGGGTGAGAACGTACCCTTGACGTTTGGACAGTATTAGAGGGTTAAATATATGTTCTGAGCTGTGATCATTTTATCTCTTGTAAGTGTGATTTTAAAGGGGCAAGTAATAAAAGGTTTAAGCAGTATTACGCTATGTGAAGCCTTTTTGTTTTGGAAAAGCAGTGTGTGCATTGAGGACGGAAGGAGTTTTTGTGGAGTCTTCAGTTAAACCTGACACAAAGAACTTACTAAAGCTGGAGAGTGCAAAAACCAGGGCAGCTGTGCATGCTAGCCAATCAGCTTCTAACCTCAGGTTGTTCAATCAAGCTTTGACAATAAAACCTTGAAGCTGATTGGTTTCTGTGTGGAGCTGCACCAAATTTTGCACTTTAAAGCTTTAGTAAATCAACCCCAAAGGCTTTAAAGAGTTTAACTCTGGTGAGTGCAAAACCTATGGGAAAGGAGGTCACTTGTGGTGATGAATCTTGGTCCAGGTGGCTATAACCAGTGACACTATCTGACAGATAATATACAGTACACCCACTCCTTTCCTCCTTTGTCACCAGGATTACAGTTATGGACTGAAATGGACGTTAATGCATGCCTTTACTGTCACTTTTAGTGTATAAGTCACTCGGAACACTGTTTATTAAGCTTTCTGCTTTTATTTATGTTTTATTTATATATATATTTTTAGCAGCTCTATCAATTGTGTCATTTTAAAAGGACACATTGAGGGATGTTCTAGATAGTGTACCAATAGTGCTAAGTATTGTACCTTGGTGTGAGGGTTAAACACGTACCTAGTTTGGAGAGCACCTTATATTATTGTCGGGATCCCTGCAGAGCCTGGGCGGGCTCTGTGATGTCAGCCAGCAGCAGACTTTAGCCAACTTTTGTCTGAATCTGGCTCGCAGAGTGCACCTATGACTACACTCCTGTGACCAACAGGAGAAGTTTAGCTAAAAGAGCTTTGGCTATGCTTCTCCTTTAAAGTGTTTTGTGTATAGGTGGGGGAGATTGAGAGGGCCAGGGCTTTAATGTGTAAAGTCCTTGATGGATCACTGTCCTAAAGCTTATTGGGTTCCCCAAATCACTAAGTAGTGAAGGAAAAGATATGGATAGAGTTGAGCGAACCCGTGGATGTTCAGGTTTGGTGGGTTCGGCCGAACTTCGGAAAAAAGTCCGGGTTTGGTACCGAACTTGACCCAAACTTTACCCCGAACCCCATTGAATTCAATGGGGACCCAAACTTTTTGGCACAAAAATGACTGTAAAAGAGTCCTGGAAAGTGCTAGAGGGCTGCAAAATGATTTTAGAACAATAATCTGGCCCTTACAGCAACAGCAGGAACATGACCCTATAGAACTAGAAGATGATTTTAGAACAATAATCTGTCCCTTTAAGCAGTAGACTCTACCTAGTCCAGTCAGATTGTTCTGTAATGCAGGATGAGATCTGCAATCTGTCCCTAAAAGCAGTAGTAGTAGTAATCTCTACCTATCTATCTATCTGCAATCTGTCCCTCACAGCACCAGAAGCATCCTCTCCCTACACTACCAAGAGAGCATGTGACATGCAGCACTAAGTGACTCCAGCTTATAAAGAGGCTGGGTCACATGATGCACTGGCCAATCACAGCCATGCCATTAGTAGGCATGGCTGTGATGGCTTCTAAGGGCAAACCAGTGAAATGCTTGTTGATTGGCTGCCCTGCAGCTATTCAACATGCATGATCAAATACCTGAACCCAGAACTCGAACCCAAACTTTTTTCAAATGTCCGGATTCGGGTCCGGGTCACGGACAACCCAAAGTTCGGTACGAACCCAAACTTTAGAGTTCGCTCAACTCTAGATATGGATGTTCACCCAGAAGCATATGTCTTCAAAAAAAAATCTTATTTTTTGAAAGATGCCTTTGAATCTTTACTTGTTAAAGGTATATTTGTGTGAAAAGGATAACATTACTGCCAAAATGTAGATAATACTCTGTTATTCTCTTGGTCTGCACTCCAATAAACTATTGCAAGTCCCTTTACTAGAACTTCAGAACATTCCCTTTCTGTCGATTTATATCTTCTAGAAGAGGAAATGTGTATTGCAGAATCCTAAGTGTCCCCTGCTCTCTATCAATGTTAATTAATTTTGTTAATTGTGTTCATTTTTTATTTTTGGCAACAAATTCCTCTGCTATTGTTGACCCAGAGGAAAGCAAAACAAACCAGTTTTGTTGCACACAGTGGGAAACACAAATCTTCCAGACTCATTTTACGGGACTCGTGTTAATTTCACTGATTGATCAATTACCACGCTCAAAAAAATATAAGAATTACAGCTAGAGATACAATTCATTGTATATAAAGCATTTAATCCATTTTAATTAAGTTATTGCCTTTGCCATGACCACTTCCCTGAGGCTTGAATTACAGTTTTTGACAGGTCCGTCTGCATACATCACTCTAAAAAGCTTATTGAATAAAATATTTTACTCTACATATAAATAAATTTACAGTATACAAGAATGTACTAATTAAAACTTTCCATGAGTTTTACAACCTCTTGTTTCTACAAATTAAGGTTTACTGTCCCTTAAAGTGGATGTAAACCCTCCATATACCCAGTGAAGTGAACAGCCTCAGATCATACACAGAGATGACACAAACCTCCCTATAAAAGTCTTACATGTAGATCTTCTGTCTTCCTTTTGATATACTGTTTAGAAAATGCACATTCTGTTACATTTTCCACTTCCTCGTTCCTATCTAGAAGGAGTTGATTGCTAGACACTGTGAGAGACTATGCGAAAGCTGATTGGAGGAAAGGCACACACCCTCTCTCCACACATGCAGAGGTTGCCTGTGTTTTGTTTAGCAGTGTGCTAATCTATTTTTAGCAACCTTCTTCAACTCTAAAATTCTCTGAATTCTCTGTCCTGACTTACAGAACAAGTAAGAACATATAAGGCTGATAACAGAGCTACTGAGGAAGAGACAGCTACAGGACACAGCTCTTTGAATAGAGATAACATAACACTACAGACAGAACATACTCCTCAGAGACACTGCCATAGCCTGGAGAGAAATCTGCAAGCTCCTCAAATTACCTCCATACATCTCTAGATATCTTCCAATCAGGGGTCATGCCTGGCTTTCCCCCAGGGCTGATCCATAAATCTTACCAAGTCTGGGAACAGAAAGGCCTAGAGACATTTGCCTCCCTATGCGATCTATCCGTGGGTACCATCCAACCTTTCCAGAGTCTTGCTAATTCACTTCCATTACCTGCTTCGAATGTCTTTTACTATACCCAATGTAAACATTTTTTGGCCACTACATGCAAAAACAGATCCAAACATTTTGAATAGAATTGAGCGAACCACCAAACTTTTGGGTGTCCGGGACCCGGACCTGGACCCGGACTTTTCAAAAAAAAGTCCGGGTTCAGGTCCGGGGTTCTGGTATTTTATTACACGTGTTGAAAAGCTGCCAAGGGCAGCCAATCAACAAGTGTTTCACTGGTTTTCCCTAGAAGCCATCACTGCCATGCCTACTAATGGCGTGGCTGTCATTGGCCAGTGCACCATGTGACCGAGTCTCTATATGGAGCTGGAGTCACCGTTCTGCATGTCATATGCTCTCAGGATAGTTTAGGGAGAGGATGCTGCTGGCTCTGTGAGGGACAGATTGCAGAACATCTCATCCTGCTGCACAGAATGATGTGATTGTGGACTAGGGAGAGATACTAGTACTGCTGCTTTGAGGGACAGATTGCACACCTCATGCTGCTGCACAGAACGATCTGACTGGACTAGGTAGAGTCTGTTACTTTAAGGGAAAGATTATTGTTCTAAAATCATCATCAAGTTGTACAGGGAAAGGTTCCAGCTGTTGCTTTAAGGGAAAGATTAGTGTTCTAAAATCATCATCAAGTTGTACAGGGAAAGGTTCCAGCTGTTGCTTTAAGGGAAAGATTATTGTTCTAAAATCATCTTCAAAGTGTGTGGGAAAAGCCTATTTCAGGGGCATAGAGCCATATTACTGTTCTAAAATCCTCTTGAAAGTGTGTGGGAAAACCCTGTTTCAGGCGCGTGAAGCCATATTAGTGTTCTAAAATCATCTTCAAAGTGTGTGGGAAAACCCTGTTTCAGGCGCGTGAAGCCATATTAGTGTTCTAAAATAATCTTCACAGTGTGTGGGAAAACCCTGTTTCAGCCGCATGAAGCCATATTAGTGTTCTAAAATCATCTTCACTAAGATACCTAATTTTCTTATAATCCCGCCCCCCATAGCCGACTTGTTTATTACAGTTATTATGGGGACCAAAGGTTCATCCAACTTAATGCAATTGGTTCACAAAACTATATGGTATAATGTACTGATGGTGTTCTCCTCTATCTCATTCCCTGTGCCCTCCTCTTCCATAATCTGGGGAGAGGGGATGTTAGTAACCCTCCATTACCAACTAATTGATCCCCTGGGGCAGCATTCCCCCCCCCCCCTTATTCTTCTCTTCTGTTCTTTCCCCCCATATCCAATGCTCCTCACTCTAACTTAGGAAAATTGATGCCCTACAACCTATTCTTGTTTCATTCATCCTTGGCAAGGTACTGTTTATTGCTAATTTTTGTTCAAAATATAGAAAAACTGTAAAAATTGTAATAACCATGGCGCCTCCGATTAAGTCGCCAGTTTTCTCTGTATGTCTCAGCCTTTATATCTCAATAAACTCTTTGAAAAAAAAAAAAGTCCAACTGAACTTTAAATTTAAGGTAACGTTAAACTTAATTTAAAAAAAATATATCATATCCCATGAGAGAATTCTGTGCCTGCTATTATCAGCATCTGTCAGTGCATTCAAAAATATAGATTATTAAAATGTGTTGCATTATAAGGGTTGTTACTTGGTCACACTGTGCATGGTAGCGTTGCCAATCTCTGCAGTGCACTCCCAAAATTACATATTGTAGTTTGTGCTGACACATCCAGCACCAGCACATACTAACACTTAAGGTTGGGTTCACACTAGTCCGATTCTCTGACCGACATTAGGAGCACAAGTCGCATTACGTCACAAAAACTATGATTCCCTATGAGAGCCGTCATAACCGGTCCGACTTGTGTTTTTCAAAGTCGGACCGACTTAGAAAAAGGTTCCTATACTAATTTTGTCTGACTTTGATCCCACTTTAGCCCATTGAAAAGCACTGAAGTCGGATCAAAGTCGGATCATTGTCTTAATTGATCCGACTTTGGCATGTGACTTGAGCTCTAACGATCTTGAAGGGGAACGCCACGCCAAATTAAAAAAAAAAAATCCGGTATGGGGTCCCCCTCCAAGAGCATACCAGGCCCTTTGGTCCGGTATGGATTTTAAGGGGAACCCCAACACAAAAAAAAACTGTTTAGGGACCCCCGAAATCCATACCAGACCCTTATCCTAGCACGCAGCCTGGCAAGCCAGGAAAGGGGGTGGGGGTGAGGCCTGCCCCAGGCAGTGATGTTATAAGGGGGCGTGGCCTCTGGATGATATCAGCAGGTGCCCCCCATGCCAATATAAGTCACTGCACAGAGCGGAGACACCATTCGTGTGCAAGATCACGTCGTGTCAACATGGGAAGAAGAAGAGAGGAAGAACAGAGAAAAGAGGACAGCAGAGAAGACAGGCAAAAGAGCAGAAGCCGCAAAAGAGCAGAAGACGCCACGAAGAGGGAAAAGAACCATCAGAAGAAAGAAGACCCCCGCAAAAGAGCAGAAGAAAGAAGACGCCGACGAGGGGACAAGAAGCCGGAGCTGATTTAATAAAATACTTTAAAAACCTGTGTAGTGTTTTTTTTACACCTACACATTCACATAGAGTTGTGGCCGGAATCTGGGGGCCCCCTTGTTAAAGGGGCTTCCAGATTCCAATAAGTCCCCCGCCTGCAGACTTGACAAGCAAGGGTTGTTGGGAAGAGGCCCTTGTCCTTATCAGCATGGGGACAAGGTGCTTTGGGGTGGGGGGCTCAGAGCACCCCCCTGCCCCAAAGCAGCCATACTCCCCATGTTGAGGGCATATGGCCTGGTATGACCTGGGGGGGTGCTCGCTCGACCCCACCCCCTTTCCTGGCCTGCCAGGCTGCGTGCTCGTATAAGGGTCTGGTATGGATTTTGGGGAGACCGTACGCCATATTTTTGGCATGGGGGTTCCCCTTAAACTCTACACCAGACTGAAGGGCCTGGTATGCTCTTGGAGGGGGACCCCATGCCATTTTTTTTATTTTGGGGTTCCCCTTCAAGATCTCCAGAGCACAAGGTGCCTGGTATTGTCGGGATCAAAGTCGGATCCCGTTGACAGAAGTTGGACCGATTTAGGTCCGATTGTAGGACACAAGTCGCAGAGCAAAGTAGGATCAAAAGTCTGACCGTTTTCATGTTGGATAGTGTAAACCTAGCCTTAGACCTCTCATTCATTAAAACTCTGCCCATGTATGTGCATTACAATCATTACAGGGAGCTGTAGTTTGAGGAGAGCACTGCATCTGATCATAAAAAAGTGCACTCTTCATACACAAAAACAGAAGTAAAGGGCAAGAGCCTTCAATGGTGAGGACAGAAGATTTGTAAAAAGACCAGTAGCTAAAGCAGTAGGGGGACTCCCACCGACCAGCAGGACTGATATACTAGCAGGTCACCATAGCAAATAACACAGGCTCACCTGAGGTGCGGAGTCTAAATACTAACCGGTGTTCACCAGACCTCCTAATGGTGGAGATGTGTTTTGCTGTGAGTTTGTACCAGGTCTCGGCCATCTTTAATATTGAATGGATCCTGGGCAAACATTTTTTTGGGCCCCCTAAGCCCTTCACTCTTAGACATACAATAAATAGCAGCTAGACTCAAAATAAGTTCACTGGTGATCGGGCAGGGATTGGTTGACAGAGGTTACAGGGTATCATTACTGCTTATGTTGGAAAGATGCAGCGCTTGCAGGATACACAGCAGCAAATGAGACCAGGCACTTCAGGGTCCTAGGCAGCAAGGTGGGGGAGAGACAGGAGAGGGTGGTGGTGGTCAGCGGGGCAGCCTGCTGGCAGAGCAGAAGCAGCTCTGTAATCGTAAGGAGAAAAGAAGTGACGTCCCACTAAGTGTAGCAGAGAGTTAAAAAACAGGTTTTATTAAAAATGCACTTACAGGAACATGCTTGTGATAAGACATGTAAAGTAGATGAGTCCAGGGTGGAGCGTCGCTTCTCTTCTCCTCTCCCTATCATTACTGCTCATTGACTGGTTGCTAGAGGTTGCAACACATTACGGCTCACTGATTAGTTGCTAGAGCTTACAGCACATCATTTTGCTTGCTGATTGGTTGTTATAGGTTACTGCACATCATTACTGCTCACTGATTGGTTACTAGAGGTTAATACACATTATTACTGCTCACCAATTGGTTGCTAGAGGTTGCTGCACATCATTACCCATCACTAATTGGTTGCTAGAGGTTACTGCACCTTATTACTGCTCATCAATTGAATGCACATCATTACTACTAACTTATTGGTTGCTAGAGGTTACTGCAAATTATTGTTTCTCACTACTTAGTTGCTAGAAATTACAGCAGATCATTACGGTTCAATGATTTGTTGCTGAAGGTTACTGCACATTATTACCACTCACTAAGTGCTAGAGGTTACAGAACATCATTACAGCTCACTGTTTGGTTGCTAGAGGTTACAGCACATCATTACAGCGCAGAGTGGAGGGTGTGCTATGTATGGAGTGCAGGGTTGAGGGGTGCCTTGCATGGAGTGCAGGGTTGAGGGGTACCTTCATATGGAGTGCAGGGCTGAGGGGTGCTTGTGTATGGAGTGCAGGGCTGAGGGGTGCCTGTGCATGGACTGCAGGGCTGAGGGGTGCCTGTGTAGGGAGTGCAGGGCTGAGGGGTGCCTGTGTAAGGAGTGCAGGGCTGAGGGGTGCCTATGTATGATGTACAGGGCTGAGGGTGCCTATGTATGGAGTGCAGGGCTGATAGTTGCCTGGGCATGGAGTGCAGGGCTCAGGGGTGCCTATGTATGGAGTGCAGGGCTGAGGGGTGCCTGTGTATGGGGTGTAGGGTCTAGGGGTGCCTGTGCATGGGGTGCAGGGCTGAGGGGTGCCTGTGCATGGAGGGGAAGGGCTGAGGGGTGCCTGTGCATGGCGTGCAGGGCTGAGTGGTGCCTGTGTATGGAGTGCAGGGTTAAGGGGTGCCTGTGTACATCCCCCCACAAGTACAAAGCTGTCTTTCCTAATCCAGAGCTCCCCCCAGTTTTTCTCCCACCACCTAGAACAGGGCTCAAAATGTAAAGTCCTGAGGCACTAGTCAGGCCTGAACACGCCACCAGTTGCCCCACCCAACCCCTACCCTGCCCTGCCCCTAAGTCCGCCCCTAAAGACTCCCTTGAAAATTATCTCATGAAATGATATTGTTAAATGTTTTACGCAAAGTTCCAAAAGTAAATATTAACAACAACTTTAACAATATTAACATAAAGCATATCAGTACTCATCAATGCAGTCCCATCAGTGCAGCCGATCAGTGCCCATCAGTACAGTCCCATCAGTGCAGCCTATCAGTGCCCATCAGTGCAGTCCCATCAGTGCAGCCAATCAATGCCCTTCAGTACAGTCCCATCAGTGCAGCCCATCAGTGCAGCCTATCAGTGCGGCCTATCAGTGTCCACCAGTGCAGCCTCATCAGTGCAGCCCAATCAGTGAAGCTTATCAGTTCCGCCTCATCAGCGCTCATCAGTTCAGCCTCATCAGAGGCCTTAAGTGCAGCCTTATCAGTGGCCATCTGTGCAGCCTTTTCTGTGGCCATCAGTGCAGCCTATCAGTGGCCATCAGTGCCGCCTTATCAGTGCTTATCAGTGACCATCAATACAGCATATCATTGCCCATTAGTGCAGCATATCAGTGCAGCCTCATCAGTTCAGCTTATCATTGCCCAGCAGTGCAGCATACCATTGCCCATCAGTGCAATGTATCAGTGCCCATCTGTGCAGCATATCAGTGCCCATCAGTGCAGTGTATAAGTGCCCTTCAGTGCAGTGTATCAGTGCCCTTCAGTGCAATGGATCAGTTCCCATCAGTCCGCCCCTGCTCTACTGCTCACCCGTCACTAATTTTCAAATGCCAAATGCGAGCAGGCGAGTGAAAATTTTGAGGGGTGCCTTAGAACATTTCAGAGAGTGGGACTGCAAAGGAGTACTCACAGTGTGTCCGTGCAGGCTGCCACTCTCTTCTCTGCTCTCCTATAGAGTTTGGCGCTTGTGTAGAATAACCGCCCCTTCCTCCTCTGCTCTCCTATAGAGATTGATGTATAGAGAAGGGAGGGGTTTGAGCGGCCGTGGGGAGAGGAGCGCTGTCACTTGTAAATACAGAGGCCCCTGCGTGTTTAAAGGGGCAGATGCTTTGGTGCCCCAACAATGACTGGGCCCTGGGCAGCTGCACCTTTTGCCCCACGGTGAAGACGGCCCTGGTTGCAGGCCTCAGGATCGCCCCACCAGGAGGGGAGCAAGCCAGGGTCCAGTAGTGGATATAGCAGGTAAGGATCAAACAAAGTGCAAACAGTAAACATGCCAAAGGTCAGTAACAAGTAGTTTTAGGTTGGTATCAAGCTGAATTGTAGTCACGGAACAAGCCAAGGGTCAGTAGCAAAGATATGGACAGCAGCAGGAAAGACAAAAGTGAGACACTGGCTGGAGAGAGCACAATAATCTGGCAAACAGATAGTGCAGAGACAGGTCTTAAATGAGGAAGTTCATGGGAGGAGCACAGAGTTCAAGGTTCAAGACAAACAAGGTTCAAGGCAGGATCATTCAAGGAACTGTCTCTGATTCCACTGATCCCAGAATAGCTAATTTATTCCTTTCCAAAAAGATAATTTTGTCTTGTATGTTACTATAGCCTCTTGGAAACAATTGATCTCGTAACGGAATGAGCTGAAAAGTTTTCCTCCTCTTCGATCTCAGATATTGTCCACACAGAAGCCCATTATTGAAGGACCTGGGAAGGGCACTCGATGTGCATAAAATCATATTGGCCCATGAGGGCTTTCTGTATAAATCTAAAATCAAATGGCCATTAGAAATGTGCAATTCATTTCATTCCGAATTTGATTTTTAACCACTTCCTGCCCGGCCTATTGACAAACGACGTCCTCAGGATAACCCGCGATCGCGTGCCCCCTGGCCCCATTGTGGCAATCGGTGGTGCCTTTTACCATGTGATCAGCCGTGACCAATCACAGCTGATCACTGTGTAAATAGGAAGAGCCGTCTATCGGCTTTTCCTCTGCTCAGGTCTGTAGACCTGACCAGCGGAGAGCGGATCGGCTGCTCTCCTGATGGGGGGGGCTGCGCTGAACATTTATCAGTGCAGCCCCCCCCCCCCCAGTATCACCACATTGGAACACCAGGGAGCCGAGCAGGACCACCAGGGAGCCCCCCCCGGGAACATCATAAGGAGGCCACCCAGGACCACCAGGGAGAGGATCTGGAGGCGGCCCAGGGACCACCAGGGAGCCCCCACTAGACCACCAGGTAAGGGGCATACAGTGCACTGTAGGAATGGCACTTTGCCCATATGTGATGCCTGCCAGTGCCATCCCTAACAGTGCTATATGCACCAGTGCCCACCAGTGCCATGTACCAGTGCCCACCTGTGCTGCCTATCAGTGCCCACCTGTGCCACCTATCAGTACCCACCATTGCCACCTATCAGTCCCACCTATCAGTGCCCAGCAGTGCCACCTATCAGTGCCCATCAGTGCCCAGTGTCACCTATCAGTGCCGCCTATGAGTGCCCATCAGTGCTGCATATCATTGCCACCTATCAGTGCCCATCAGTGTTGGCTATCAGTGCCACCTATCAGTGCCCATCAGTGCTGCATATATGTGCTCCATTATCAGTGCCACCTCATCATTGCCATTCTGTACTGCCTCATCAGTGCCCGTCAGTGTAGCTTCATCGGTGCCCATCAGTGTAGCCACAAAAGTGCCCATCAGTGATGGAGAAAATGTACTTATGCAAAGTTTTGCGACAGAAACAAAGAAAAAACTTTTTTTTTTTTTCAAATTTTTTTTTTTATGTGTAGCGCAAAAAATAAAAACCGCAGAGGTAATCAAATACCACCAAAAGAAATCTCTATTTGTGGGAACAATATGATAACAATTTTGTTTGGTATATCCAGGTATTCAGGTTAAGTTTGTTTTTGACAGTTTTTCACCTTCCAGAGCCCCCCCTGCCCCAAAGCACCCATACTCCCCATGTTGAGGGCACGCGGCCTGGTATGGTCCAGGAGGGGGGGGCGCTCGCTCGTCCCCACCCCCTTTCCTGGCCTGCCGGGCTGCGTGCTAGGATAAGGGTCTGGTATGGATTTTGGGGGGGGACCCCACGCTGTTTTTTTCGGCATGGGGTTCCCCTTAAAATCCATACCAGACCAAAGGGCCTGGTATGTTCCTGGAGGGGGACCCCATGCCAGTTTTTTAAAAAAAAATATGGTGTGGAGTTCCCCTTCAAGATCCCCAGAGCACAAGTCGCATGCCAAAGTCGGATCAGTGAAGACACTAATACGACTTTGATCCGACTTCAATGCCTTTCAATGGGCTGAAGTAGGATCAAAGTCAGACAAAAGTAGTACAGGAACCTTTTTCAAAGTCGGTCCGACTTTGAAAAACACATGTCGGAGCAGTTAAGACGGCTCTCATAGGAAATCATTGTTTTTGTGACGTAATGCAACTTGTGCTCTTCATGTTGGTCCGAGAATCTGACTAGTGTGAACCCAGCCTTAACGTGACTTGTAGGTAAAGCTGTTGGGATCACTTTAAAATGGTCCTACATGTGTTAGATGCAGACTATGTTGCGGTTATCTTTTAATTATGGAGGTTCTCCCTTGAGTTCTGTCCATGGATGAACCATCTGCCTAGTAAGCAGTTTCTGTACTCAAATTGATGGATTTGTCCTAGCCATCTAGCCCTCTTGAACAACTTGATCCACACAGGACAAGTGTTTTACTGGACAGCTACTGTCCCCCACTGTTGCTGTTAGGCCTGAAGAGCCCCTTGTTTGATCCTTTATAGAAGGGTCACTTCTATGTATCAGTTCGACCTCTAACCCATTTCCAATCTTGTGGTAATTCGGACACTTGTTTGGATAGGCTGGACGGATGATGTCTAATCCCTCAGAAAAGACGCCGACCACTGTGTAGTGCTGGTGAGGAGACAAGTGCCCCTTCTGCCTGAAAATGGTAGCAACAAGGTCGATTACGCTTGACACTTGGATATCTGAGACCTTTCCTCTAGCCATACGGACTACTGCTTCTGAGTAACTGGCCACCCTGAGGAAATACTTTCCAGATGAAATGGAGAGTAAGACAACATGTCCCTCACTATTTGGAAGACCCAAGGGAAGGGTCTGCCCAGGTCTCGGATTGGTCACCAAGATATGCAAAGGTTACTGTATGCCAAAGAGTGAGGACACATTTGAGCCTACCTACTGCTTAATTCCCCATCTAGGGTTACTTGCGTCTGATTTGATCGTTCCACCGGGGGACAGAGGATTCCATCCTTCACTCTGCAAGGTCTTCTATGTTCCAGTATACCTGAAGTTTGGAGTATGCCTGTGTCCTGAACAGGGTTTAACCCTAAAGTGAGGTCTCCAGATGAGTCTTTTACCTCTTGATCTTCAGCATCTAGGAATACCTCGTGTAAGTTTGGATGATACCGTTGACCACGCTGTGTGAGGTTTTAGACTTCAGGAAGGTGACTAAGAGGACCCTGACTCCGCACTGTACCTGAGGATATCCTGGCTTGCAAGCCACTATTATCCTTCTCGCTACTGGATGAATGTGGACCCTGATAAGGAGCCTGGAGAACGAGATGGATATACCCATTTGCTGATTGGCAGCCCCCATTGGTTGTTGATGGTTCTACTACTTCCCCCTCAGGGAAGCCATCGTGGTTAATTTCAGGTTGATATCCTGATAGCCTTCTTTGCTGTAGAGGACGACTTGGACTGCCCTTTGGTTTCGACCTCCAACGGCTTGTATCTTACGGTGTTTAACAGGAAGTTTCTAGGTAATCAAACCTCAAAAGGGAGATGCCTGACAACAGTTGACTCATTTGCCTCCCTTCTTGACAGTGAAGATAGGCTCTTGCTGTTCTGCTATTGTTTCACGCATAGCTGAAGCTCCCTTTGTTGTGCTCTCAGAGCGACTTCCACTTACAAACCATTGCCACTCTGAACTTGTTCTTCCTTGGCATGGCTACCCAACAAGTAACTAGACTGGTATGCCAGGTAGCTGTACAGCTGAAAGACCTGACTGGCTTGGCCACCATCCAGGTCTCCCTCGTGGAGTCACTTGCTCCTGGTGCGGGAAGCAAGGCTTTCCATGTTATAGACCCTGCTAGTTCTATATCTTCCAGTGAGACTCCGAATCCTCTGGATTACTATACACTTCCTCTCTGGCCTCCTGAGACCAATGGATGGTGAAAGTTAAGTGCACGTGAGGTGTGCGAACATGTCCACCATATACACACTGTTCATGTGATGCTTTTTCTTTTCATTTTTTTTTAATGTCTCTTGATATGCTGTACAGTATCTTGCAATAAAAGGATGCTGGATCCTGGGTTGGTACGCGGTCCTCCCCTCTTTCCCTTAGACCGAGGAATGCCACAGCTTGGAACGAGCTCGTCACGGCCCTAGCTCAGTCAAAGCCGCACAAGGCCCCCGGCCCGGGCGGCTTCACGATAGCGTACTATTGAACTTTTACATCCTCTCTGACCCCACATTTTCTGGCTGCTTTCAATGCACTGAAGGGGGAGGGGACCCTCCCGGTAGATACTTTAAGAGCATTTATTACCCTTATTCACAAGGAAGGGAACTTCCGTCCCATCGCCCTACTGAATTCAGACCTGAAGCTCTTTTCAAAGATCTTGGCAAACAGACTTCTCCCACATATCCCATCTCTGGTACACTTTGACCAAGCAGGGTTTGTCCCCCAAAGAGAGGCACGCAACAACACCACCCGGGTGCTCGATCTTGTAGCACATGCCCAGAGACACCGGAAATCCCTACTGCTCTTGTCGACCGATGCGGAAAAGGCCTTTGACAGGGTGGCCTGGCACTTTCTGCGGGCCACCCTGTCATACATTGGTCTGGGCCCCAACATGCTTCGGTGGATCCTTTCTTTGTATTCTCGCCCTTCGGCGTCGGTGACAGTTAACGACTGGAGGTCGGATTATTTCTCTTTAGGGAATGGGACGAGACAGGGCTGTCCTCTGTCTCCGATCATTTTCGTATTAACGCTGGAACCCTTCCTTTGCTCGGTTAGAGGGAACCCCGACATTAAGGGGATTCAGGAACCCTCCGGTCATCATAAGGTCGCTGCCTATGCCGACGACCTGATCTTTTTCGAGTCTACTCCGGACATTTCTCTCCCAAACGTCCTGGAGGCCCTACGGGTATATGGGGAACACTCAAATTATAAAATAAATGTAGCCAAGTCGGCTGTGCTGAATATTACGTCCCCCCCGCTGGTACTAGACAGGCTTCGGGCGTCTTTTGCGTTCAGTTGAGTGTATATATTCGTCAGCACACCACGGATCCTTGTCCAAAAGTTTTGTTTATTGAAAAAATCCCATCACAGCAATTGCAATCTGCTGTGATGTAATTTTTTCAATAAACAAAACTTTTGGACAAGGATCCGTGGTGTGCTGACGAATATATACACTTGCATGACGATTGATCTCCAGGACCCAGCTGGATTTCGTTACAGCACCCGATTACATTAGAGCCTTTTGCCAGAAAGGAGTGCGATAGGAAAATTCACTAAGATTTTGCGTTCAATTGGTCAACGGCCCCTATAAAGTACTTGGGCGTATACATCACCTCTGATCCGATGGACCTATACTCAGCCAACTTCTCCCCACTTCTTACCAAACTGAAGGCTGAACTCAGACTCTGGCATTCATTAATCCTTACTTGGTTTGGACGCTGTGCCGCAGTAAAGATGACCATCCTCCCTCAGATCTTGTATGTCCTTCAAGCCATCCCCATCCGGGTCCCTATGGACTTTTTCAGGCAGCTACAAACTTTGTTTAGAGACTGTGTGGTCTCATGGGTCTGCCAGAATTAAGCTTAAGACCGTGTCGCTCCCTAAGGCCATGGAGGGAGTGGGATTTCCCGACGTGCTCAATTACTACAGGGCTGCTCACCTCTCTCGAGTGGTGGACTGGCACTTCCATGCGGCCTCAAAATAGTGGGTAGTTCTCGAGATCGAGGAGTCCTCTTTGCCTCTCTTATCCTCACCGTGGCTCCAGGCTGAACTCCCTGGTGACATGAGCAAACATCCGTTGATAGGAGCGACATTTGGGATCACGAGAGCAGTCCTCAGAACTGGCCCCACTCCCATCCCCGATGACTCCGATCATTGGAAACCCTGACTTTACTCCAGGCCTAACGAGTAGGGGGGTTCGGAGGTTGGCGCAACAGGGGAAGATGCGGCTGGAGGACGTGTGGCCACGGGGGGGCTGCCCTCGCCGATGGACATTGCAGGGTTACTTGACCCCCCGATGGACCCCTTAAGTACATGTCAAGTCAGGCACTTCTTACTATCGTTGCAGAGGGCTCACTTTAAACCTCGCGACCTCACACCCTTCTAATCAATTTGGAAATTGGGGGAACCCACTGGACACACATTGGCTTTCTTGTACAGGCTTGTATCATCATCTGGTGACGAGTCAACCCCCATCTTCATCCGGCGGTGGGAAAGTGACCTTGGCAGGCAGTTTATGTCTGCCCAGATAGATAAAATACTCTCACTGGCACATCAGTCGTCCTTGGCGAGTCACTATCAGGAGTCTGGGTACAAGATACTCACCCGCTGGTACAGGGTGCCACGAGTACTCCATAAAATGAAAGGCACCATTCCAGACGTGTGCTGGCGGTGTGGAGCCGAGGGAGGTCCGATCCTTCACATTTTTTGGCGGCGGAGCTGAACAACGACCGGCCCTCTGCTTACTGCACCTGACGGAGATGCATCTAAGGAAATACAAGAAGACCCTCAAGATGCATCTCCTCAACGCAGCCAGGGCCTGTATTCCGGCCTTGTGGAAGCAGACACAGCCCCCGACTAGGGCTCTGTGGTTTTTGAAGATCAATCACATCCACCATATGGAGGAGCTGTCTGCCTCTTTCTCTAACACTGAAGAGCAGTTTAGAGATAAATGGAGACCCTGGAGATACTTTACCTGCACGAAGGACTACATGCGAGATGCAGCCTGACTGATTTATTTATTGATATTTCTTTCTATGCCTTTCTGCCCCGAAACCCACATGGTGCCCTCCTTGGGGGGCCCCGCTCCCCCCCCCGGCACAGACGCGTCCCACACCCCCCTCTTTTTTTTTCTCTCTTCCCTCTATTCTTTTCTGCTATGTTTATGTTTATTTTTGGAAAAGGGGCGGCCATGGCAGGCCCCCCCGAGGAAAACCCTGATGCTGTTCGGGGGGGCGCGACTGGGGGCCCCGTTCGGCGGGCCATATGGTCCGTCGGGGGCGGTCCCCGGGCGCGCGCCCCCTCTAGAAGGGTTAGCGTACAGTTCCTCTTCCACTACCACATGACAAGTAATGGATTGTGTGCTCTTGATGGGCTCTGGGTGGTGATGTTTAATTGCTGTTAGGTAATAATTAGAGTTGAGCGAACCCGGACTGTAAAGTTCGGGTGCGTACCGAACTTTGGGGTGTCCGGGACCCGGACCCGGACTTTTCAAAAAAAGTCCGGGTTCGGGTCCGGGTAATTTTAATGAAAAATCTTAAAAATGCTGTAAAAAAGCCCAGGAAGGTCCTAGAGGTCTGCAAAAGGAAGGAAAATGGGGGTAAGGGTGGGACAAGTGCCCTACAAAGAAATGGGGACAGGGAAATAACTTTAAATATTTTTAAAAAAATAAAAACATAAAAAATGCAAAAATGGAGATCATCTTCAAAATGGGTCTGAAAAGTATTAATTAACATTAGAGGCCATATAACTGTTCTAAAATCATCTTCAAACTGTGTCCAAAAAGTATAAATAAGCCCGGAGTACCCATATCACTGTTCTGCAAAATGTGTGTATCACTTTAAATGAAACCGGGAATCAGTGCACATCTCTTCTGCACAAGTATTTCAAGTCTGTGTGTCACTTTAAATCAAACCGTCAATCATTGCACATCTTTTATTCACACTTCTTTTTAAAAT
>BLSH010441725.1:161373-174503 GCA_018402905.1 Glandirana rugosa
CACGGGGGTCGCCTCAGGGAGATTGAAGGAGGGACTCCGTTGGGGCACCTGTGATGTAAGAAGGAACTCTGTTGGGGCACCTGTGATGGAAGGAGGAACTCCACTGGGGGCACCTGTGATGGAAGGAGGGACTCCTCTGGGGTCACCTGTGATGGAAGGAGGGACTCCTCTGGGGGCACCTGTGATGGAAGGAGGGACTCCTCAAGGGGCACCTGTGATGGAAGGAGGGACTCCTCTGGGGGCACCTGTGATGGAAGGAGAGACTCCGCTGGGGGCACCTGATGGAAGGAGGGACTCCGCTGGGGGCACATGTGATGCAAGGAGGGACTCCACTGGGGGCACCTGATGTAAGGAGAAACTCCACTGGGAGCACTTGTGATGTATGGAGGGACTCCGCTGGGGGCACCTTATGCAAGGAGGAACTCCGTTCGGGGCACCTGTGATGGAAGGAGGAAGTCTGCTGGGGACACCTGTGACGGAAGGAGGGACTCCACTGGGGGCACCTGATGGAAGGAGGGACTCGACTGGGGGGCACCTGATGGGAGGAGGGACTCCGCTGGGGGCACCTGTGATGTAAGAAGGGACTCCACTGGAGACACCTGTGATGGAAGGAGGGACTCTGCTGGGGGCACCCGATGGAAAGAGGGACTCTGTTGGGGCACCTGTGATGTAAGAAGGAACTCTGCTGGGGCACCTGTGATGGAAGGAGGGACTCCGCTGGGGGCACCTGTGATGGAAGGAGGGACTCTGCTGGGGGCACCTGTAATGGAAGGAGGGACTCCACTGGGGGCACCTGATGGAAGGAGGGACTCCGCTGGGGGCACCTTTGGTATAAGGGGGGACTCTGCTGGGGGCACCTGTTATATAAGGAGGTACTCTGCTGGGGCACCTGATGTAAGGAGGAACTCCACTGGGGGCACTTGTGATGTAAGGAGGGACTCTGCTGGAGGCACCTGATGTAAGGAGGAACTCCGCTGGGGGCACCTGTGATGTAAGAAGGGACTCCACTGGAGACACCTGTGATGGAAGGAGGGACTCTGCTGGGGGCACCTGATGGAAGGAGGGACTCTGCTGGGGCACCTGTGATGTAAGAAGGAACTCTGCTGGGGCACCTGTGATGGAAGGAGGAACTCCACTGGGGGAACCTATGATGGAAGGAGGAACTCCTCTGGGGGCACCTGTGATGGAAGGAGGGACTCCGCTGGGGGCACCTGTGATGGAGGAGGGACTCCGCTGGGGCACATGTGATGCAAGGAGGGAATCCGTTGGGGGCACCTGATGTAAGGAGGAACTCCACTGAGGGCACTTGTGATTTAAGGAGGGACTCTGCTGGGGGCACCTGATGTAAGAAGGAACTCTGCTGGGGGCACCTGATGGAAGGAGGGACTCTGTTGGGGCACCTGTGATGGAAGGAGGGACTCTGCTGGGGCACCTGTGATGGAAGGAGGAACTCCACTGGGGGCACCTGTGATGGAAGGAGGGACTCCTCTGGGGGCACCTGTGATGGAATAAGGGACTCCTCTGGGGGCACCTGTATATATATAGCATCTCACAAAAGTTAGTACACCCCTCACATTTTTGTAAATATTGTATTATAGCTTTTCATGTGACAACACTGAATAAATGACACTTTGCTACAATGTAAAGTAGTGAGTGTACAGCTTGTATAAAAGTGTACATTTGCTGTCCCCTCAAAATAACTCAACACACAGCCAAAGTGGAAATGTCCAAATTGGGCCCAATTATCCATTGTTCCTCCCCGGTGTCATGTGACTTGTTAGTGTTACAAAGTCTCAGGTGTGAATGGGGATCAGGTGCATTAAATTTGGTGTTATTACTCTCATTCTCTCATACTGGTCACTGGAAGTTCAACATGGCACCTCAGGGCAAAGAACTCTCTGGGGATCTGAAAAAAAAATTGTTTATCTACATAAAGATGGCCTAGGCTATAAGAAAATTGCCAAGACCCTGAAACTGAGCTGCAGCATAGAGGCTACGGCCATACAGCGGTTTAACAGGACAGGTTCCACTCAGAACAGGCCTCGCCATAGTTGACCAAAGAAGTTGAGTGCACGTGCTCAGCATCATATCCAGAGGTTGTCTTTGGGAAATAGATGTATGAGTGCTGCCAGCATTGCTGCAGAGGTTGAAGGGGTGGGGGTGGGGGGTCAGCCTGTCAGTGCTCAGACCATACGCCACACACAGCAACAAATTGGTCTGCATGGCTGTCATCCCAGAATGAAGCCTCTTCTAAAGATGTTGCAAAAGAAAGCTCACAAACAGGTTGCTGAAGACAAGCAGACTAAGGACAGGGATTACTGGAACCATGTCCTGTGGTCTGATGAGACCAAGATAAACGTATTTGGTGCAGATGGTGTCGAGCATTTGTGGCGGCAAACAGGTAAGGAGTACAAAGACAAGTGTGTCTCGCCTACAGTCAAGCATGGTGGTGGGAGTGTCATGGTCTGGGGCTGCATGAGTGCTGCCGGCACTGGGGAGCTACAGTTCATTGAGGGAACCATGAATGCCAACATGTACTGTGACATACTGAAGCAGAACATGATCCCCTTACTCCGGAGACTGGGCCGCGGGGCAGTATTCCAACATGATAACAACCCCAAACACACCTCCAAGATGACCAAAGAAGTTGAGGGTAAACGTGATGGACTGGCCAAGCATGTCTCCAGACCTAAACCCTATTGAGCATCTGTGGGGATACTCAAATGGAATTTGGAGGACTGCAAGGTCTCTAACATCCACCAGCTCTATGGTGTCATCATGGAGGAGTGGAAGAGGACTCCAGTGGCAACCTGTGAAGCTCTGGTGAACTCCATGCCCAAGAGCGTTACGGCAGTGCTGGAAAATAATGGTGGCCACACAAAATATTGACACTTTGGGCCCAATTTGGACATTTTCACTTAAGTGTGTACTCGCTTTTGTTGCCAACGATTTAGACATAAATGGCTGTGTGTTGAGTTATTTTGAGGGGACAGCAAATTTACACTGTTATACAAGCTGTACACTCACTACTTTACATTGTAGCAAAGTATAATTTCTTCAGTATATAGAACAGAAAATGTGCAGCACCAATCTAAGTGCAGCAGTATAAAAACATCTTTATTAAAAAGACAAATGGCAACTCACAAGATAAAAGCGTTGTCGGCGCATGTGTGGCAAAAGGCCTTGTGTAGGGGTTCATCCACTCCTTTCAGAAGGACGGGCTGCAGGCGGGGAACACTGTTGGCCGCTGGTACTGGCTGAGCTGGTGGATTCCAGCACTTTGAGAAACTCAGACGGGGCTCAGGAACCGCAGCTGACGTCAATAGCGGATGCAGGGTGGAGTGGGAGGTGCTCGCGTTCGGAGCATTCGTGCTCCTTCCTCAGGCAATAGGGGGCGGCCATGTATGTGGTGACTTTTTATCTGTTAGGGGAGGGCGGGTCAGGGCAGTGCTAAAGACTCCACCCACCCTGGTGTCATGTTCCCAGGATATGTGGTGATGTTTGGAAAGGGCCTGAGTTCTTCATGTTGAGTATGAGCAGCACAGTGGTGTAGTGGTTAACACATTTGCCTAGCAGCAAAAGGGTCATTGGATCAAATCCCGACCACGACAATACCTGCTTGGAGTTTGCATGTACTCAAACTGACTGGGAAGAGTGATCCTAATGCAAGGGGAGCTTCAGGGCAAGTTGGAAGGAAAAAAAAAATTACAAAAGAAACTGAAACAGAAAAATGAAAAATATGCAATAAAAAACTGTGTAGTAGTCATAATTTTAAGGTATGTGGTGCAGAGATTAGAGTAGGGGATTAATCTCCAATTCTTCATTCAGTCCCCCTGGTGCCAAGACATCCAATCGGTATATCCAGTAGGATTCTCGGGCACACAGGCGTCTGAACCATTCAGCTGCTGGAAGGGTGTTGGAGATGGCCTCAATTACCCAGACCCTGAGGCCCTGGGAGGAATGTTCATGATGAGTGAGAAAGTGTTTGGGGACACTATGCTGGTTAGAGCTGGTATCCACTAGCCGCCTGTGTTGTCCGAACCTCTGTCGTAGTGTACGAGTGGTGCGGCCCACATACAGTAGGCCGCAGGGACAGGACAAACAGTATACGACAAAGTTGGAAGAGCATGTATAGAAATCAGTGATGGGATAGCTCTTGCCTTTGGCCTGAAATTCTTTCTGTCTGTGGGTGACATGTGGACACGTTAGGCATAGGGCTTTGCAGCATTGGTACATGCCATGGATGTTGAAAAACTTGAGAGGGGCACTGATGGTGGTGGAAACTGACTTGATTTTGCTGGGGGCTATCCGGGTTTTGAGGTTTCTGGCCCGTCTATAGGAGATGAGTGGTCGAGCTGTAATGGTGGATTTTAGGTGTGGGTCCTCTTGCAGGGTGGCCCAGTGTTTTTGGAATATGCGTTCCATATTCCGAAACTGAGTGTGGAAGTTGGTTGTGAATCTGAGAGGTTATATTGACTGGTAGGGGATTTGCTCTCTATTGGCTGTGGCTGAGTTTTGTTTATAGAAAGAAAAAGCCTCATCTATGAGGGTAGACGGATAGCCTTTTTCCAGAAATGTTTTCTTTAGTAACTGCCCATGTTTATTGTAGTCCTCTTCTCTGGTACAGCTGTGTTTGAGACGGCAATATTGGCTTTTGGGAATGTTTTTTACCCACCATGGGTGATGGCAACTCATATAATGCAAACAGGAGTTTTCAGTGGTGGGTTTATTGTAATTTTGTGCTCGAATGAGTCCGTTGTCATGGCTCGGCAGCAGGTCAAGGAAAGCTAGGGAATGTTCGTCACACACAGACGTGAAAGAGAGACCCATGTCATTTGAATTGCAGTGTGTCACAAACTGGTCTACCAGGGATTTGTAGTGTATTGTAGTATACTGTTTGTCCTGTCCCTGCGGCCTACTGTATGTGGGCCGCACCACCCGTACACTACGACAGAAGTTCAGACAACACAGGCGGCTAGTGGATACCAGCTCTAACCAGCATAGTGTCCCCAAACACTTTCTCACTCATCATGAACATTCCTCCCAGGGCCTCAGGGTCTGGGTAATTGAGGCCATCTCCAACACCCTTCCAGCAGCTGAATGGTTCAGACGCCTGTGTGCCCGAGAATCCTACTGGATATACCGATTGGATGTCTTGGCACCAGGGGGACTGAATGAAGAATTGGAGAATAATCCCCTACTCTAATCTCTGTACCGCATACCTTAAAATTATGACTACTACACAGTTTTTCATTGCATATTTTTCGTTTTTTCTCTTTTCACTTTCAGTTTTTTTTGTCATTTTTTTTTCCTTCCAACTTGCCCCGAAGCACCCCTTGCATTAGGATCACTTTTCCCAGTCAGTTTAAGTACATGCAAACTCTAAGCAGGTGTTCTCATGGTCGGAATTCGATCCAGTGACCCTTTTGCTGCTAGGCAAAAGTGTTAACCACTACACCACTGTGTACTCATACTCAACATGAAGTACTCCCTTTCCTAACATCACCACATATCCTGGGAACATGACACCAGGGTGGGTGGAGTCTTTAGCACCGCCCTGACCCACCCTCCCCTAACAGATAAAAAGTCACCACAAACATGGCCACCCTCTATTGCCTGAGGAAGGAGCATGAATGCTCCGAACGCGAGCACCTCCCACTCCCCCCTGCATCCGGTAGTGACGTCAGCGGCGGTTCCTGAGCCCCATCTGAGTTTCTGGAAGTGCTGGAAGCCACCAGCTCAGCCAGTACCAGCGGCCACCAGTGTTCCCCGCCTACAGCCCATCCTTCTGAAAGGAGTGGATGAACCACTACACAAGGCCTATTGCCACATATACGCTGACAACTATTTTATCTTGTGAGTTGCCATTTGTCTTTTAAATAAAGATGTTTTTATACTGCTGCACTTAGACTGCTCTTTTTCTGTTCTATGTCCGCACAGAGTTCCTTCTAGCTCTTTTCAGAGCCTGCAGTCATCTAAAGCCAGCATTTCACACTCTGAGACCTCAATAGACACCTTGGACTTTCCACCCATGGTCCATGGATGACATACTGATCCAGTGCCCCCACATTCTCTCCATCCAGCTCCCAGGGCGCACAAGAGGTTACATGTTTGTCTTGTAATTTCTTCAGTATTGTCTCATGAAAAGATATAATAAAATATTTACAAAAATGTGAGGGCTGTACTCACTTTTGTGAGATACATAGATACATAGTTACATAGTCAGTGAGGTTGAAAAAAGACACAAGTCCATCAAGTCCAACCTATGTGTGTGTTTTTATGTCAGTATTACATTGTATATCCCTCAATGTTGTGGTCCCTTGGTGTGCATCTAATAGTTTTTTGAAATTATCTATACTCCCAGCAGAAACCACTGTTTGTGGAAGAGAATTCCACATTCTCACTGCTCTTACCGTAAAGAAATCTCTACGCATCTTAAGGTTAAATGGCCTTTCCTCCATTCTCAGTGAATGGCCGCTTGTCCTTGTGTATTTCCTTGCGCTGAATAGTTTTGTCCCTATAATGGGGTCACCAGTACAGTATTTGTACATTGAAATCATATCCCTCTTAAGCATCTTTTCTCCAGAGAGAATAAGTTCAGTGCTTGTAATCTTTCCCCATAATTTAGGTCCTCTAATCCCTTAATTAGCTTTGTTGCCCTTATCTGAACCCTTTCCAATACCTGGACATCCTTCCTGAGGACTGGTGCCCAGAATTGGACGGCATACTCCAAGTGCGGCCTCACCAGAGACTTGTATAGTGTGAGAATTATTGATTTATCCCTGAAGTTAATCCCTTTCTTGATGCATGCCAACACTTTGTTAGCTTTGCTTGCAGCAGCTTGGCATTGCATGAGCCTGTTCTCTACTAGGACCCCTAGGTCTTTTTCCATCCTAGATTCCCCCAGAGGCTCTCCCCCTAGTGAGTAGTTTGCGTTCATGTTCTTGGTACCCAAATGCATTATCTTACATTTTTCTGCGTTAAATCTCATCTGCCACTCGTCTGCCCACCCCTTTAATTTATTCAGATCTTCTTGCAAGGTTTCCACATCCTGTGGAGAATTTATTGCCCTGCTTAGCTTGGTGTCATCCACAAATATTGAGATTAAGCTGGTCACCCCGTTCTCCAAATCATTTATGAATAACTTGAATAGGATTGGTCCCAGGACAGAACCCTGTGGAACCCCACTTTCTACACCAGACCATTCTGAGTGCTCCCCATTTATCACCACCCTCTGGACTCGCCCCTGTAGCCAGTTTTCAATCCATGTACTCACCCTTTGATCCATGTTAAGGGACCTTAGTTTGTACAGTAAACATTTATGGGGAACTGTATCAAATGCTTTTGCAAAATCCAGGTACACCACGTCTACAGGCCTTCCTTTCTCTATATGGCCGCTCACCTCCTCATAGAAGGTTAATAGATTGGTTTGGCAAGAACGATTTTTCATGAAACCATGTTGATTACTGCTAATGATACCGTTTTTGTTACAATAGTCTTATATATAATCCCTTATTATTCCCTCCAAGAGCTTGCAAATTATTGATATTAAGCTAACTGGTCTGTAGTTCCCGGGGAAATATCTTGGCCCTTTTTTATATATTGGTACTACATTGGCTTTCCTCCAGTCAGCTGGTATCATACCAGTCAGAAAACTGCTCTGAAAGATTAGGTACAAAGGTCTGGCAATGACTTGGCTAAGTTCCTTAACCACTTAAGGACCGGAAGGATTTCCAGCTTTAGGACCGGAGCCCTTTTTGCGATTCGGCACTGCGTCGCTTTAACTGACAATTGCGCGGTCGTGCGACGTTGTACCCAAACGAAATTTGCGTCCTTTTTTTCCCACAAATAGAGCTTTCTTTTGGTGGTATTTGATCCCCTCTGCATCATTTCTGATCGCCGCTATAAACAAAAGAAGAGCGACAATTTTGCAAAAAAACACAAATTTCTTACTTTTTGCTAAAATACAAATCCAAAAAAAAAATATAAAAAAACATTTTTTTTCACCGTTTTTGGCCGATTTATATTCTTCCTCATATTTGCGATAAAAAAAATCGCAATCGGCGTTTATTGATTGGTTTGCGCAAAAGTGGTCGCGTTTACGGATGATGAGAATTCATTTCTGGGGTTTTTATTTTTTTCTATTTTTTACTAATAATTGCGGCGATCTGCGATTTTTAGCGGTACTGCGATATTTCAGCGGACATGTCGCACCATTTTGACACTTTTTTGGGACCATTGGCATTTATACAGCGATCAGTGCTATAAAAATGCACTGATTACTGTGTAAATGCCATTGGCAGTGAAGGGGTTAACCTGCAGGGGGCGCTCTAAGGGTTAACTGTGTTCCCTGGGCGTGTTCTTACTGTGGGGGGACTGTACTAACAGGGGAAGGGAAGTGGTCACAGCCTTCATGTACATGAAGGCTGTGATCACTCCCTTCCCCCTCTCACAGAGCGGAGGTCCGTGTTTACGCACACGGACCTCCGCTCATTCGCTCCGGGGGGGCCATCGCGGGTGGCCGGCGGCAATCGAAGCTGCCGCACCCGCTCCCCGGCCCTCCCCGGACACAGTGAGCGCGCGGGCGCGCCTCCGGCGGTGCGCGCGCGCTCACTAGGCTCGATCACGCGGCCGCCATCGTATGACGGCGATCCGCGTTACAGAGCCATCTTGCCGCCGTCAATTGCCGATTGACGGTCGGCAAGTGGTTAAGGACCCTCGGATGTAAGCCGTCTGGGCCCGGTGACTTATTAGCGTTCAGTTTTTCAAGCCTATTCCTGATTTTATCCTCAGTCAGCCATGAGGGTGTTTCCTGTGTCTTGTCTTGAGGACCAGCATTGTGGTTCTGAATAACTGAGCCCCCCGTTTCCTTTGTGAATACTGAGAAGAAAAATTAGTTTAACACCTTTGCCATTTCTCCATCATTTGTAACCAGAATACCTGCATCATTCTTTATGGGGCCAATATGATCTGACCCCCCTCTCTTACTATTTATATACTTAAAGAATTTCTTGGGATTTTACTGTGTATACATACAGTGCATATATACTGTATTTATATATATATATATATATATATATATTTATTATGTAATGTAACAGTTGTCCTCTATTGCTCATGTACTGTAACCATTAGCGATTTGTTAAAGGACAAGTGTGGCTTATCAAAAATAAAACAAGTCCACATAATCACCTACTGTATATATGACTGAAGCATTGGTCTGATGCTGCAGCTGCCCCCTGCTGGCTCTAAGACCTAGAACTAAGAACTAAGAGATCACATGACCACTGATCACTCTGATCACTGTTCTCGGTCTTCAGTGAGCAGAAAGCCATTGAATGGCAATCTGCTTTGCCCCTCCAGCACTCATTGGAGCCTTGGACTGTGGAGGGGGCAGGAGTGGCTGGCTCAGACTCACAGCAGGGAGAGGCTGAGCCAGCTGCCGGTCAGGCATTTGGGTGGATTCTGACCTTAAAGAGGATCTACATTCTCCCATCCAAAATGGAAATAAAAACATAGTTGTGATGCTCAGAATGTGCCTTATCTACTATGGATACAGTTTTGCATGTATGTGCATGTTCTTCTCACAAAATCTGGTGGTGGCCATCGCTAGTGTAAGCATTTGAGGTCAAACACTTCCTGTATTTCCTACAGCTGGCTGCTCAGCATGCACCTCTTAGTCTCACATCTGCACAGTGTAAACACTGTGAGGTGCACATTGTTGATAACAGGCTGCGGAGGATTTATGACATAGCTATGCCAGGAGTCAACGGGACATCATTCATGGCATCAATCACCACGGTGGACTGACCAGAACACACCTTTTATCAGCATATTGTGAAGTCAAAGCTATTTTTTACTGGGCTTTGTTACTGTAATTCAACCCCCTTGCCTCTAAACTCTAAAACATGTCAATACTTTACAGTGCACCTTCCACATGCATCACACATGATCTGGTGCTCATACGGTGAAATAAATTGAGAAATGTTATATTTGTTTCATATTCGGACCATTGTACAGGGTGGGCCATTTATATGGATACACCTTAATAAAATGGGAATGGTAGGTGATATTAACTTCCTGTTTGTGGCAAATTAGTATATGTGAGGGGGGAAACTTTTCAAGATGGGTGGTGACCATGGTGGCCATTTTGAAGTCGGCCATTTTGAATCCAACTTTTGTTTTTTCAATAGGAAGAGGGTCATGTGACACATCAAACTTATTGGGAATTTCACACGAAAAACAATGGTGTGCTTGGTTTTAACGTGACTTTATTCTTTCATGAGTTATTTACAAGTTTACACCTTGATTGCATTACTTCAATTACTTAACATCTAAAGCTCTCTTAAAAATACTGTAATCAGTGTACAGCCATAGGGTCAATTTACTAAGCAGAATGGGTTGCTTGCCCGCATTGGTATATTATCACATGATAACATTATCATTCAAAATTCAATCCACATGAAAAATACTGCATACGTGTAATCACACTTTTCATGCAATATATTCTCTAACTATAAGCTTTGTACTGATGATGTTTTATTGATATTTTTGTGAAGTGACTTTTACATTTATGTTAATTGAACTGGATGGTCTTTTTTCAATCAGATTAAAGTATAACTAAAGGCAAAACTTTTTTTTTAAATTTTAGATAGAGTGCAGTGGGAATAGAATTTTAGTCAGTTTTTATAGCCCTCTATGAACCCCTTAACCGCTTGCCGACGGCTGATCAACATTTGACGGCGACAATGTGGCTCGTCATATGACGGCGGCCGCGAGATCGAGCCCAGTGAGCGTGCGCCGCCGGAGGCGCGCCTGCGCACTCACTGTGTCCGGGGAGGGCCATGGAGCGGGTGCGACAGATTTGATCTCCGCCGGGCCACCCGCGATGCCCCCCCCGGAGTGAAAGAACGGAGGTCCGTGTAAGTAAACACGGACCTCCGTTCTGTGAGGGGGGAAGGGCTGTGATCACAGACTTCCTCTACATGGAAGCTGTGATCGCTTCCCTTCCCCAGCTAGGGCAGTCCCCACACAGTTAGAACATGCCCAGGGAACACAGTTAACCCTTAGAGTGCCCCCTGCAGGTTAACCCCTTCACTGCCAATGGCATTTACACAGTAATCAGTGCATTTTTATAGCACTGATCGCTGTATAAATGCCAATGGTCCCAAAAAAGTGTCAAAATGTTCCAACATGTCCACTGAAATATCGCAGTACCGCTAAAAATCGCAGATCGCTGCCATTACTAGTAAAAAATAAAAAAAAATAAAAATTAATTCTCATCATCCGTAAACGTGGCCACTTTTGCGCAAACCAATCAATAAACGCTGATTGCGATTTTTTTTATCACAAATATGAGGAAGAATATAAATCGGCCAAAACCGATGAAAAAAATGTTTTTTTATATTTTTTTTTAATTATTGTTTTCTTGCAAAATTGTCGCTCTTCTTTTGTTTATAGCGGCGATCAGAAATGACGCAGCGGTGATCAAATACCACCAAAAGAAAGCTCTATTTGTGGGAAAAAAAAGGACGCAAATTTTGTTTGGGTGCAACGTCGCACGACCGCGTAATTTTCAGTTAAAGCGATGCAGTGCCGAATCGCAAAAAGGGCTCTGGTCCTAAAGCTGGAAATCCTTCCGGTCCTTAAGTGGTTAAGGAGATTAACCCTCTCTATTTGTCTTGTTTGCCATTATCATTTAAAGTGAAAGTAAAAGAAAATCCCAAATTTTGGGTTGTCCCCAGAAAAGTAATAGAGGGAAAATCTTCCAATGGGGACACTTGTTCTGGTGACCTTGCAGTCCCTAAGTAATTCCCTTCATTTGCAGGGATTTCCCCTCACTTCCTGTTTGACTATGTGACAGGAAGTGAAGGAAAATCTCTGCAATGGGACACAGCTGGAGAAAACAAATTGACAGGGGTTATAACCCTCTCTTGCACTATCCAAAATGAAAAAAAGTTTTGCCTGTAGTACTACATTAACTATGAAACTATATATACAAAATGATTAAAACTGATAATACAATGTACGTGATAATTTTTTATATATATATATATATATATTTATACAAGCACAAATACTGTATGGGTTTTTAGGTTTATTCTGATGGGGAAGGGGGGGGGGGCACCTAACTGCCTTAAGGGAACAGAGGAACAGAAAGTATACTGTATGTTGTTCCAAAAGAAAGGTGACTGAGCTGTGTTTATATGAACTCTTACCACAGTTGCAATGTATATAGAAATGTCTGTCACTTCTGAGGATTCGGAACATTCAAAGCTGTTTCTGATATTTTTCTCTTGCTATGTCTGATTGTCCTCTGTGACAAATGCTGATCTTGATATCTGTTTGTACTGATGGATACAATTAGGAAAGAGCAATCACTGATCATGTCTCTGCCTTGAACAGCACATCCTATTAAATTTGCTTCACTGCTCAGATTGAAAGAGGTGACAAGAGGATTTGACAGGTAAAGGAACATCAGTCAGAATAAAATTTGTGTATGTGAAATGAAGAAAAATAAATAATTTGTTTTTCAGATTTTTATATCATTAAATTACTATGGAAGAATGAATTTAAGTGAATAGACTCAACTGGGGAAAGTTAAAAAAGTAAACTATAAGAAGTGGTCACAAGTAGAGTTGAGCGAACTTCTAGAAGTCCGGGTTCTGCTGGTTCGGCCGAACTTCGGGTCAAAGTCCGGGTTCGGGTCCGGACAGAACCCGAACTTTGTCCCGGACCCCGAACCCCATTGAAATCAATGGAGACCCGGACTTTTAGGTACAAAAAGTGCTGTAAAATAGTCCTGGAAGGTCCTAGAGGTCTGCAAAAGGAAGGAAATGTGGGTAAGGGTGGGACAAGTGACCTACAAAGAAATGGGGACAGGGAAATAACTTTAAATATTTTTTAAAAAATAAAAACATAAAAAATGCAAAAATGGAAATCATCTTCAAAATGGGTCTGAAAAGTATTAATTAACATTAGAGGCCATAGAACTGTTCTAAAATCATCTTCAAACTGTGTCAAAAAAGTATAAATAAGCCGGAAGTACCCATATCACTGTTCTGCAAAATGTGTGTATCACTTTAAATCAAACCGGAAATCAGTGAACATCTCTTCTGCACAAGTATTTC
>BLSH010441725.1:194514-216363 GCA_018402905.1 Glandirana rugosa
ATTAAGACCCTCCTGCAGATAACTGCAGGAGGGTCTTAGCGCCAAGGGCGCGCGGGGGACCCCGCGCGTGTGCCCTTGTAGGCACTGGCAGCCCAAGCCCCCTGGGCTGACTAGTGCCTAGCCCCACTTACCGGCGACACGCGCCGGAAAGTGGTGCACTAGCGCGGCAGTGTACATTTGTTCGGCCGCCTTCGCGGCCGAACAGAGAGGAGAGGCGTGGCTAGCCACGTCACACTCTCCTCTCTCCCCCCTCTCTTCTGCACGTCGTCGCGACACCCGCTACACGTTACGGGTGTCGCGACGGCGCGCGGGAACCGCGATTCTGGGAGGACGTCAATAGACGTCCTCCCAGAATTAAGCAACCGCCCTGTAGACGTCAATTGTCTATGGGGCGGTTGTTAAGCGGTTAAAGCGCCGCAGTGCCGAATTGCAAAAAGCACTCTGGTCCTAAAGTGTGAAATCCTTCCAGGGCTGAAGTGGTTAAAGCTGTTTTCTTGCGCAGAAATGTTTATTGATCCCTTGGGAATATGTGTGGAGATGTGTTCCCAGTCTTCCGTGGATAGGTCTAGTAAGAGTTCTAATTCCCACCTTTTGTTGTCGCACTCTCTTTGGGATTGCGGTCTGCGAACAGCGTGGAGTATATATCAGAGATTAGGTGCCTTTGAGGTTCTGATAGTGTGCATAGAGCTTCAAAGGGTGTGTATTCTCTGTGCCATGTGGACAATGGTTTAGCACTATTCAGATAGTGTCTGATTTGTAAGTATTGGAAGAATGGGATGTTGTAGTCTGAGAATCATGAGGTCAAGGATTGGAATTGCAGAAGCTTACCCCCTCAAAGAAGGATTCTGCCCTAATTGGAGCTGAATGGTGTGCGTCAAGTGTGTTGTGTCCCATAATTCCTGGTGGAAGCTCTGGGTTCTCGTTAATCGGAGTTAGGGGGCCAGGAGACATGGCGATTTTCCGTTTTTGGCAAGCCGCCTTGAAGTTATGTAATGTGGGGTCAGTACGGGGATGCTTAGAGCGCTCGTCGGAAGTGAAGTTTTGTTTAATCCATGGCAGGTGATTTAGAGGTACCAGGGAAAAGGACTCATCTAAATGTATCTAGTCTTTTGTCGCCTTATGTACATGCCAGTACACCACCCTTGCTAAGTGGCAGGCCCAATAGTACAAGTGCATATCTGGGAGTCCAATCCCTACTTTCAGTTTGGTGGTAGTTAGTTTAACCCAACTCGGGTGTTTGCAGGGCCAGATGAAGTCTCTGCATATCTGCCTATAGGTAGAAAAGAAAGTTTGGGGTAGATGGATTGGTATAGTTTGGAAGATGTAAAGAAGTCTGGGAAGGACATTCATCTTTACGATGCCAAACCAGGAAAAAGGGGCCCTTATTCCACTTTTGGAGTTCTTGTTGAATGGTTTTCAGAATTTGAAGATAGTTCTTGGTGTAAAGGTCTGACAGTTTCCGTGGGAGTTTGATGCCCAGGTATGTGATGCTATGGGGATCCTAGCTTGGCTTGACATTGTGATATGACTGACTCAGGAAGAGAGACGTTCAGGGCTTTTGACTTGGCAAAGTTTATTTGGAGGTTTGATATATCCTTGAATAGGGCAAGGTCTCTAAGTAAGTTTAGTATAGTAATATTGGGTTCTGTTAAAAATAGCAATATGTCGTCCTCACACGCTGCGAGTTTGTACTGTCCTTTCTTAATTTAAATTCCTCTGATGTCAGGGTTCTCCCTGAGTCTGCATAGGAGGGGTTTTAAAGTGAGAATGAATATGAGGGGAGATAAGGGGCATTCCTGGTGGGTTCTGTTGGTGATGGAGAAGGAGTCCAACAGGGGACCGTTAACTTGTATTCTTGCAGATGGGTATGATTAAAGAGCTAGAATAAATTGATTAGCCTACCTGGTCCAATGAGTCTAGGCTGGGGAGGATTAGGAGGATTCTATTAGCCACGAGCTTGGAATATAGCTTCAGGCCAACATTTAAGAGTGATATAGGCCTGTAATTTTACACCAGCGTTGGATCTTTGTCAGATTTTGTAATCATTGTTATGTGGGCTTCGAAAAGGTCCTTGGGGTGAGATGAGACTGGTAGTGAATTAAATGTTTGCACAAAGCGGGGGAGGAGAATGTCTGCAAAGGTCTTATAGTATCCCACAGTTAGACCATCAGGACCCAGGCTTTTGCCTGTCTTTAATTGATTCAAAGCTTTTTTTCTCTTCTATGCCTATTGGGTGATTCAAGTCCACAGTCTCCGACGCCGAGATGGGTTTGGGACTATACTGTTCGAGGAAGTTTCTGATGACCTCCCCTCTCTTTTCGCTTATCTGAGGCGTGCTAGGGGGGAGAAAGATTATACAGCTTGAAGTAAAAGTGGATGAATTGGGCAGCTATGCCGTCTGAGGTGACAATTTTGTTTCCCTTGGGATCTGTAATGGAATGTATAGAGGAGGCTGCTTTCTTCGCTTGTAGGGCTCTAGCAAGCAGCTTTCCTGACTTGTTTCTGTATTCATAGAAGAGTTTACGGGCCAATGTATATTTGTGCTTAACTGATTTCTCTATCTCTTCAAGCAACTCTTCCCTGGCCATCAGTAATTCAGTTAGGATTTGTGAGGCAAGTGATTGTTTATGCTTAAGTTCAAGGGAGCGGATACACGCTGAGAGTTCTGCTATTTGAGCTTGTCTTCATTTTTTACATCTAGCTGCAATGGCTATGAGTTTCACTTCTGATAACGCATTTGTGCGCCGCCCAATGTATGGCTGGTGTAGTTTCGGTGGTTTCATTCTCTTGGAAATATTGCCTCATCATGTCTGTATAATTTTTAAGCTTCTGGGGTCAGAAAGAGAGAATTATCCAATCTCTAAATGTTGGATCAACTGGGTGCTGTTTGAAAATTTAGGGTCATGGATATGGTGTTGTGGTCAGATAGAAGCATGGGATCAATGGATGCATTACTGAGGGATGTCAAATCTGCTTGTGTGAGGAAGAAGTAGTCGATCCTGGTGTATTTGTTATGGGGCTGTGAGAAAAAGGTAAAGTCTTTGGTGCTTGAATGTAATGTACGCCAAGTGTCATGTAGAGTCATATCCCTTAGCAATGTTCTGATTGTTTTAAGGGCCCTGTAAGTGATAGAGGAGGACGTATCCTGGGCAGGGGAGAGGGGCGGGTTGAAGTCTCCACCTACGATTACTATTCCGGTTTGAAAGGAGGTGAGAAGCTATAAAGTATTCCTGAAGAAGGGTACTTGGAGCTTATTGGGGGCATATGGATTAGCTAGCGTGATAGGTTTACCATGTAATGACCCTTTGAGGAATAAATAGTGGCCTTGTTTGTCTTTCAGTGTATCTTGGATCTGAATCAGACAGTTTTTGGAAATTAAGATTGCCACCCCCTTGGATTTTGAATCCTCATTCGGAGTGTGGAGGACAGAGGAGTAGAATTTGCTGTGAATTTTAGGGATGTTGTCTGCATGGAAATGGGTTTCCTGGAGGAATACCACATCTGCCTTTGTTCACTGTAGGGTGAGAAGGAGTTTGGATCATTGCTCTGGAATGTTATGCCCCCTTATGTTCAGGGAGTACAGCTTGATCTGTGGGGATGGCTTATCGGGTTTGCTGTGTGCAATGCTCGGACAATGTAAAAATGATGGAGCGAGTTGGGAGGAGGGGTAATTGGGGGGAGTAGGAGTTCTGGGTGTTTATGGAGACAGTTAGCCAGGCAGGGGGGAGGCGAACGTCTTCCCAAAGTGTAAAACCAGAGATAGGGAGGGTCCTGCCCGCCTATCCTAATTTTCTCAAGATCGTTGTGTACAGTGGCTGGGCAGTGCGAGTAACCGCAATGTTCTGTGCCACCGTGTGGGGGTTGGTCAGGTCCTGGTAAGGAGGATATGTATCGAGTACCATCCTGCCCGTCACTAAAGGCTAGCAAGTCAGAAAATGCGGAGATGTGAGCTACCTTAGTGATGCCTAAGAGGGTAGACTTAGTTTTTAGTACCTGTGTGGGTTCCTGTTATGAACTGAGGGGGATGTCCTGCAATTGGGGTAAGGAAAAACAGCCTTGCCCCAGCTGTGTCTAATGCATACCTTGTACTGTCCTATCATGTAGGAGTAAGAGCCATAACGTATACATCTATAACATTAACATTTTGTATATTTAAACCATTAACAACATGTACATCGCATTTGAATCACATTTAGAACATGTTTACATTTAGACCACCTTAATATTCCCTTCCACTTTAGGCAGTTTTGTCCTATCAAATCAGGTGTGATCTCTGAGGTGAGTATTGATATTTCCACCCTCCTACCGCCCCTGCATTTCAGGAGGGTGTCATACCTGGCGGTGGCGCTTTGTATGCATCCTAAGTATCAGGAACTAGGTATCTCACCTGATGTTTTGGGTTGTGGCCAGGTACTAGGCCCTAGGTGATTTGGATGAACCCCTGTTATCTGTGGTGCAGGACACCTGTGTGCTATGGCTTAAACATAGGAGTATTCCATTCCTTTTGACAGGTTCAGGCTTGAGTGGGCCTGTTCCCTTAGTTGATATCTCTTGTTAAGGCATCGTGTGGCAGGCCTACCAGATACATGTACCTCTAATATAGTTAGGGATATACGGATCTGTTACTGAGGCAGGGCTGGAAAACCATATCTACCCCGTGCTGTGTAGATGAGTGTGGTGGTAGGGTTCCCAAGCGTGCTAGGGATGGTGTGGGTTGCCTTACATTGTATGTTAATTATTTTTGTAAAGGGGGGGTCGTCTCCCCTCCCCTTATGTGCTATACGATATATCAGTACACAGTGTCATGCTGTGTGGCCATTTTCTCCATGTCATGCACTCGGTCTGCCAGTGCATGGATGTCCAGCCCCAAGTCAGAGATGGCAGCAAACAGAGTATCCTTGATGTCTGTGGCAATCGGTTTGAAGTCCTGGATGCTGAGAAGTGGCTGGGGAGGGCTGCTGCTATTCCCCGCTCCCTTCGGGATGGGTGTGAGTGGTACTCCGGCGGGTATCGGGGTTGAGGCTTGTGTGTGCTCCTGGCGCAGGGGCCATATTGCTACTCTATAAGCGGCATAGCTCGGGCAGTGTCTGACTTAGGCTCCTGTTGTGCTCGTGAGGGGAGCGGGACCAGGTGGTGGAGGAGTTACAGGACACTGTTCCCATAGCTGTGGGCTGCCGTGGTGGGCTTGTTACCTCCTGTGTCTGCTAGAACGGACCCGTAGCATCGGGAGCTTCGGCTTTATGCTGACATCTTCCTGTGAGGTCAAACCACACCCCGGGGAGGTAAAGCTTTTAAGTGGAGATTCTGGGCTTGCGCCCCTTCCAGATAAATAAAGTCATGGCTTTTTGGAGATTTTGAATGTCCCTATGTTTGAGTAATAAGGGGATGGTATGGAGGGGATAAAGTAGTTTCGGGAAGCTAGCCATCTTGAATAGATGGCATCTTCCGAATAGTGACAAAGGTAGATTGGACGAGTTTTCTAGTTGGGTTGTTATCTTGGATAGGATGGGTGGGAAGTTAAGGTGGTAGAGGGAGGAGGGGACCTTGCCTATTTTAATTCTTAAATAAGTAATGTGGTTTTTGGCCATTGTGAATGAGGAATTAGAGGCCCATTGGGAAAGGCGGGCTATGAACAGTGGCAGGATTTTGCTTTTTGAGAAGTTTATTTTAAGGCCTGAGCAAGATTTGAACTGTGTGAAAATGTCCTGGATACGTTATATGTCTGCCTGTGGATTGGTTGTGAATATCAAGATGTCATCTGCAAAAAGGGTAGTTCTAAGCTCCTGAGTCTCTATTTTGACCCCTTGGAGATCAGGTTGGTTAATTAGGTGTTCTATCACCAGGTTGAATAGTAGGGGGGAAAGGGAGCATCCTTGCTGCATGCCTTTGTGTAGGCGTATGCTGTTAGAGATATGGCCAGCTGCTATGATGTTAGCCGTAGGAGCTGTGTACATGGATGAGACGAGATGGAGAAAAGGACTCGAAAACCCCAGCTTTGCGAGCACCAACTTCAGCCACCAGAAACTGACATTTTCGAATGTTTTTTCTGCATCTAAGGTGACTATAGCCATCTCCATGGCCGCGTTGGTCCTCACAAATTCTAGCACCGCCAAGACCTTCCTGATGTTTGAAGTGGCCGAGCGTCCTTGTGTAAATCCCGCTTCTGAGGGGTGGATTATGGTGGCATGATTGGGGCCAGCCTTTTTGCCATAATTTTCAAGAGTATTTTTGAGCCCAAATTTAGTAGGGAGATGGGACGATATGATCCCGGTTCCGTGGGGTTCTTGTCTTTTTTGGAAATCAATTTAATGTGGGCCTTAAAACAGGATAGAAGATAGGGGGCCCTGTCAAGTATATTTTCATAGACTAGGGCTAAGGTGGGAGCAATGGTACCGGAGTTGAGTTTGTAGAACTCTGTTTTGTAGCCATCTGAGCCTGGAGCTTTCCCAGATGATAGTTTTAATTGCTGAAGTTATTTCTTCCGTTGATATAGGGGCCAGAGGTATGTTCTCTAAGAAGGAGAGTGCGGTCGGTTAATCGATAGGGTCGGGACCGTAAGGGGTTGCATAAAATTGTTCAAGTATTTTGTTAATATCTCTTGAATCAGTAACTAAATTGCCCTTCTTGTCTCTAAGGGCTGCTATGTGGACAGGAGTGTGTGGACCCATGCATAGGCGTGCCATTAATTTGCCTGCTTTGTTTCCGTATTTGTGGTATTGCAACTTGTATAACGACTGATGTCGTTCTTCCTGTGCCTCTGTCCACATATCAAACCTGTTCTTGGCTGTCCGCCATTTCTCCCTGTTTTCTGGAGAGTTTTGCAGTGCCAGAAGTGTCTAGGCTGTTCTTAGAGCATTGCTCGCATCTGTGTATTCTCTTGACACGCTTTTTTGTGAGCAGAGGCATAGGATATAATTGTTCCTTTGAGTGCCGCCTTCCCCATTTCCCAGAGTAGGGTGGGATTGTGTAGGTGTTCTGAATTGTTGATTAAAGACTCGGACCATGATGTCTTAATGATTTTCTGGAGGTGTTGGTCCTGGGCAAGATACGATGGGAAACGCCAGGTATTGGTGGTATTTCTTGTGGTAAAGCCTGGTAGTTTGAGAGAAATAGGGGCATGATCTGAGATGGCAATCTCATGGATTTGGGGGTTTATTGTGTAGTGTAGGAGCAAGCTATTAGCAAAGGTTTAGTCTATTCTAGACAGGGTATTGTGTGGAAGGAAGAAAAGTGTGAAATCCTTTCCATCTGGGTGTCCTTGTCTCCATATATCCTTCGGTTATCGGCCTTCCGTGAAACGGGAGACCATGGTGGGTGGTTGAACCTGACTGGGGGGTAAAGGTAATTGGATTCGTCCTCTATTGGGTTTATCGTTTGGTTGAAATCTCCACCTACAAGAAATGGAAGATGTATAAAGGGAGCCATGAGGGCCTTGAGAGTTTGTAAGAAGTGTTTAGGTGGATTATTGGGTGCGTAAACATTTGAGATCACCCATTCACGTGAGTATGTTTTAGGTTATGAGGATACGGCCTGTCTCATCTATAGAAGAGGAGATTAACTCGCAAGGGGTCTTTTTATGGATTAGTAACAATTAGAGTTGAGCAAACCCGGACTGTAAAGTTCGGGTCCGTACCGGACTTTGGGGTGTCCGTGCCCACAACCCGGACATTTGAAAAAAAGTACGTGTTCGGTATTCTGGTATTTTCCGCGCCTTTTCTATAGCTGCAGGGCAGCCAATCAACAAGTGTTTTACTTGTTTGCCCTTAGAAGCCATCGCAGCCATGCCTACAAATGGCATGGCTGTGATTGGTCAGTGCATCATGTGACCCAGACTATTTTTGGCGCCTGTTGAATAGCTGCAGGGCAGCCAATCAACAAGCGTTTCACTTGTTTGCCCTTAGAAGCCATCATAGCCATGCCTACTAATGGCATGGCTGTGATAGGCTAGTGCATCATGTGACCCAGCCTTGATATGAGCTGGAGTCACGTATGGCGCGTGTCACATCATCTCAGGCTAGTGTAGGGAGAGCATGCTGCTGGCACTGTGAGGGATAGATTAACAATCTAATATGATCTCATCCTGCATTACAGACAGATTCCTAGCAGTGCTGTGAGGGGAAAGCTTAGTGTTCTAAAACCATCTGATACTGGACTAGGTAGAGTTTACTAGTGCTGTGAGGGATAGATTACAGATCTAATATAATCTCATCCTCCATTATAGACAGGTTCCTGGCGGTGCTGTGAGGGGAAAGCTTAGTGTACTAAAACTATCTGATACTGGAATAGGTACAGTTTACTAGTGCTGTAAGGGATAGATTACTGATCTAATATCATCTCTTCCTGCATTACAGACAGGTTCCTAGTGGTGCTGTGAAGGGAAAGCTTAGCGTTCTAAAACCATCTGATACTGGACTAGGTACAGTTTACTGGTGCTGTGAGAGACAGATTATTGTTCTAAAATCATCGCCTAGTGGTATAGGGAGAGGTTCCTGCTGGTGCTGTGAGGGACAGATTATTGTTCTAAAATTATCTCCTAGTGCTATAGGGAGAGGTTCCTGCTGGTGCTGTGAGGGACAGATTATTGTTCTAAAATCATCTCCTAGTGCTATAGGGAGAGGTTTCTGCTGGTGCTGTGAGGGACAAATTATTGTTATAAAATCATCTCCTACTGCTATAGGGAGAGGGTCCTGCTGGTGCTGTGAGGAACAGAATATTCTTATAAAATCATCTCCTACTGCTATAGGGAGAGGTTCCTACTGGTGCTGTGAGGGACAGATTATTGTTCTAAAATCATCTCCTAGTGCTATAGGGAGAGGATCCTGCTGGTGCTGTGAGGGACAGATTATTGTTCTAAAATCATCTCCTAGTGCTATAGGGAGAGGTTCCTGCTGGTGCTGTGAGGGACAGATTATTGTTCTAAAATCATCTCCTAGGGCTATAGGGAGAGGTTCCTGCTGGTGCTGTGAGGGACAGATTATTGTTCTAAAATCATCTCCTACTGCTATAGGGAGAGGTATCTGCTGCTCCAGTGAGGGACAGATTATTGTTCTAAAATCATCACATACTGCTAGAGGGAGAGGTTCCTGCTGGTGCTGTGAGGGACAGATTATTGTTCTAAAATCATCTCCTACTGCTATAGGAAGAGGTTCCTGCTGCTCTTGTGAGGGACAGATTATTGTTCTAAAATCAACTCCTACTGCTATAGGGAGAGGTTCCTTCTGCTCCTTAGAGGGACAGATTATTTTTCCAAACTCATCTCCTACTGCTATAGGGAGATGTTCCTGCTGGTGCTGTGAGGGACAGATTATTGTTCTAAAATCATCACATACTGCTAAAGGGAGAGGTTCCTGCTGGTGCTGTGAGGGACAGATTATTGTTCTAAAATCATCTCCTACTGCTATAGGGAGAGGTTCCTGCTGGTGCTGTGGGGGACAGATTATTGTTCTAAAACCATCTACTACTGCTATAGGGAGAGGTTCCTGCTGCTCCTGTGAGGGACAGATTATTGTTCTAAAATCATCACATACTGCTAGAGTGAGAGGTTCCTGCTTGTACTGTGAGGGACAGATTATTGTTCTAAAATAATCTCCTACTGCTATAGGGAGAGGTTAATGCTGGTGCTGTGAGGGACAGATTATTGTTCTAAAATCATCACATACTGCTAGAGGGAGAGGTTCCTGCTGGTAGTGAGGGACAGATTATTGTTCTAAAATCATCACATACTGCTAGAGGGAGAGGTTCATGCTGCTTCTGTGAGGGACAGATTATTTTTCTAAAATCATCTCCTACTGCTATAGGGAGAGGTTCCTGATGGTGCTGTGACAGACAGATTATTGTTCTAAAATCATCTCTTACTGCTATAGGGAGAGGTTCCTGCTTCTTAAGTGAGGGACAGATTATTTTTCTAAAATCATCTCCTACTGTTATAGGGAGAGTTTCCTGCTGCTCATGTGAGGGACAGATTATTTTTCTAAAATCATCTCCTACTGCTATAATGAGAGGTTCCTACTGGTGCTGTGAGAGACAGATTATTGTTCTAAAATCATCATATACTGCTAGAGGGAGAGGTTCCTGCTGCTCATGTGAGGGACAGATTATTGTTCTAAAATCATCATATACTGCTAGAGGGAGAAGTTCCTGCTGCTCCTGTGAGGGACAGATTATTGTTCTAAAATCATCACATACTGCTAGAGGGAGAGGTTCCTGCTGGTGCTGTGAGGGACAGATTATTGTACTAAAAGCATCTCCTACTGCTATAGGGAGAGATTCCTGCTGCTCCTCTGAGGGACGGATTATTGTTCTAAAATCATCACATACTGCTATAGGGAGAGGTTCCTGCTCCTCCTGTGAGGGACAGATTATTGTTCTAAAATCATCTCCTACTGCTATAGGGAGAGGTTCCTGCTGGTGATGTGAGGGGCAGATTATTGTTCTAAAAACATCACATACTGCTAGAGGGAGAGGTTGATGCTGGTGCTGTGAGGGGCAGATTATTGTTTTAAAATCATCTCCTACTGCTAGAGGGAGAGGTTCCTGCTGCTCCTGTGAGGGACAGATTATTGTTCTAAAATCATCACATATTGCTAGAGGGAGAGGTTCCTGCTGGTGCTGTGAGGGACAGAATATTGTAATAAAATCATCTCCTACTGCTATAGGGAGAGGTTCCTGCTGTTCCTGTGAGGGATAGATTATTTTTCTAAAATCCTCTCCTACTGCTATAGCGAGAGGTTCCTGCTGGTGCTGTGAGGGACAGATTGTTGTTCTAAAATCATCTCCTACTGCTATAGGGAGAGGTTCCTGCTGCTCCTGTGAGGGACTGATTTTGTTCTAAAAACATCACATACTGCTAGAGAGAGAGAGAGGTTCCTGCTGGTGCTATGAGGGACATATTATTGTTCTAAAATCATTTCCTACAGCTATAGGGAGAGGTTCCTGCTGCTCCTGTGAAGGCAGATTATTTTTCTAAAATCATCACCTAATCCTATAGGGAGAGGTTCCTGCTGGTGCTGTGAGAGACAGATTATTGTTCTATAATCATCTCTTACTGCTATAGGGAGAGGTTCCTGCTGCTTCTGTGAGGGACAGATTATTGTTCTAAAATCATCTCTTGCTGCTATAGGGAGAGGTTCCTGCTGCTTCTGTGAGGGACAGATTATTTTTCTAAAATCATCTCCTACTGCTATAGGGAGAGGTTCCTACTGGCGCTGTGAGAGACAGATTATTGTTCTAAAATCATCATATACTGCTAGAGGGAGAGGTTCCTGCTGCTCCTGTGAGGGACAGATTATTGTTCTAAAGTCATCACATACTGCGAGAGGGAGAGGTTCCTGCTGGTGCTATGAGGGACAGATTATTGTTCTAAAATCATCTCCTTCTGTTATAGGGAGAGTTTCCTGCTGCTCATGTGAGGGGCAGATTATTGTTCTAAAATCATCACATACTGCTAGAGGGAGAGGTTCCTGCTATTCCTGTGAGGGATAAATTATTTTTCTAAAATCATCTCCTACTGCTATAGCGAGAGGTTCCTGCTGGTGCTGTGAGGGACAGATTGTTGGTCTAAAATCATTTCCTAATGCTATAGGGAGAGGTTCCTGTTGCTCCTGTGAAGGCAGATTATTTTTCTAAACCCATCACCTAATCCTATAGGGATAGGTTCCTGCTGGTGCTGTGAGAGACAGAGTATTGTTCTAAAATCATCACATACTGCTAGAGGGAGAGGTTCCTGCTGGTGCTGTGAGGGACAGATTATTGTTCTATAATCATCTCTTACTGCTATAGTGAGAGCTTCCTGCTGTTTCTGTGAGAGACAGATCATTGTTCTGAAATCATCTCTTGCTGCTATAGGGGGAGGTTCCTGCTGCTTCTGTGAGGGACAGATTATTTTTCTAAAATCATCTCCTACTGCTATAGGGAGAGGTTCCTACTGGTGCTGTGAGAGACAGATTATTGTTCTAAAATCATCATATACTGCTAGAGGGAGAGGTTCCTGATGCTCCTGTAAGGGACAGATTATTGTTCTAAAATCATCACATACTGCTAGAGGGAGAGGTTCCTGCTGGTGCTGTGAGGGACAGATTATTGTTCTAAAATCATCTTCTACTGTTAGAAGGAGAATTTCCTGCTGCTTCTGTGAGGGACAGATTATTTTTCTAAAATCATCTCCTACTGCTATAGGGAGAGTTTCCTGCTGCTCATGTGAGGGACAGATTATTGTTCTAAAATCATCACATACTGCTAGAGGGAGAGGTTCCTGCTGGTGCTGTGAGGGACAGATTATTGTTCTAAAATCATCTCCTTAGCTATTGGGAGATATACCTGCTGGTGCTGTGATGGACAGATTATTGTTCTAAAATCATCACATACTGCTAGAGAGAGAGGCTCATGCTGGTGCTGTGAGGGACAGATTATTGTTCTAAAATCATCTCATACTGCTGGAGGTAGAGGTTCCTGCTGCTCCTGTGAGGGACAGATTATTTTTCTAAAATCATCTCCTAGTGCAATAGGTAGAGGTTCCTGCTGCTACTGTGAGGGACAGATTATTGTTCTAAAATCATCTCCTACTGCTATATGGAGAAGTTCCTACTGCTCCTGTGAGGAACAGATTATTGTTCTAAAATCATCTCCTACTGCTATAGGGAGAGGTTCCTGCTGCTCCTGTGAGGGACAGATTATTATTCTAAAATCATCACATAATGCTAGAGGGAGAGGTTCCTGCTGGTGCTGTGAGGGACCGATAATTGTTCTAAAATCATTTCCTACTGCTATAGGGAGAGTTTCCTGCTGCTCATGTGAGGGACAGATTATTGTTCTAAAATCATCACATACTGCTAGAGGGAGAGGTTCCTGCTGCTCCTGTGAGGGACAGGTTATTATTCTAAAATCATCACATAATGCTAGAGGGAGAGGTTCCTGTTGGTGCTGTGAGGGACCGATAATTGTTCTAAAATCATTTCCTACTGCTATAGGGAGAGTTTCCTGCTGCTCATGTGAGGGACAAATTATTGTTCTAAAATCATCACATACTGCTAGAGGGAGAGGTTCCTGCTGGTGCTGTGATGGACAGATTATTGTTCTAAAATCATCACATACTGCTAGAGAGAGAGGCTCATGCTGGTGCTGTGAGGGACAGATTATTGTTCTAAAATCATCTCATACTGCTGGAGGTAGAGGTTCCTGCTGCTCCTGTGAGGGACAGATTATTTTTCTAAAATCATCTCCTAGTGCAATAGGTAGAGGTTCCTGCTGCTCCTGTGAGGGACAGATTATTGTTCTAAAATCATCTCCTACTGCTATATGGAGAAGTTCCTACTGCTCCTGTGAGGGACAGATTATTGTTCTAAAATCATCTCTTACTGCTAGAGGGAGAGGTTCCTGCTGGTGTTGTGAGAGAAATATTTATTGTTCTAAAATCATCTCCTACTGCTATAGGGAGAGATTTCTGCTGCTTCTGTGAGGGACAGATTATTGTTCTAAAATCATCACATACTGCTATAGGGAGAGGTTCCTGCTGCTCCTGTGAGGGACAGATTATTGTTCTAAAATCATCTCATACTGCTAGAGGGAGAGGTTCCTGCTGCTCCTGTGAGGGACAGATTATTGTTCTAAAATCATCTCCTTAGCTATTGGGAGAGATACCTGCTGGTGCTGTGATGGACAGATTATTGTTCTAAAATCATCACATACTGCTAGAGAGAGAGGTTCATGCTAGTGCTGTCAGGGACAGATTATTGTTCTAAAACCATCTCAAACTGCTGGAGGTAGAGGTTCCTGCTGCTCCTGTGAGGGACAGATTTTTGTTCTAAAATCCTCTCCTAGTGCAATAGGTAGAGGTTCCTGCTGCTCCTGTGAGGGACAGATTATTGTTCTAAAATCATCTCCTACTGCTATATGGAGAAGTTCCTACTGCTCCTGTGAGGGACAGATTATTGTTCTAAAAGCATCTCTTACTGCTAGAGGGAGAGGTTCCTGCTGGTGCTGTGAGGGACATATTATTGTTCTAAAATCATCACATACTGCTAGAGGGAGAGGTTCCTGCTGGTGCTGTGAGGGACAGAATATTGTACTAAAATCATCTCCTACTGCTATAGTGAGAGGTTCCTGCTGTTCCTGTGAGGGATAGATTATTTTTCTAAAATCATCTCTTGCTGCTATAGGGAGAGGTTCCTGCTGCTTCTGTGAGGGACAGATTTTTTTTCTAAAATCATCTCCTACTGCTATAGGGAGAGGTTCCTACTGGTGCTGTGAGAGACAGATTATTGTTCTAAAATCATCATATACTGCTAGAGGGAGAGGTTCCTGCTGCTCCTGTGAGGGACAGATTATTGTTCTAAAGTCATCACATACTGCTAGAGGGAGAGGTTCCTGCTGGTGCTATGAGGGACAGATTATTGTTCTAAAATCATCTCCTTCTGTTATAGGGAGAGTTTCCTGCTGCTCATGTGAGGGACAGATTATTGTTCTAAAATCATCACATACTGCTAGAGGGAGAGGTACCTGCTGGTCCTGTGAGGGACATATTATTGTTCTAAAATAATCTCCTACTGCTATAGGGAGAGATTCCTGCTGCTGCTTCTGTGAGGGACAGATTATTGTTCTAAAATCATCTCCTTAGCTATAGGGAGAGATTTCTGCTTGTGTTGTGATGGACAGATTATTGTTCTAAAATCATCACATACTGCTAGAGGGAGAGGTTCATGCTGGTGCTGTGAAGGACAGATTATTGTTCTAAAATCATCTCATACTGCTGGAGGTAGAGGTTCCTGCTGCTCCTGTGAGGGACAGATTATTGTTCTAAAATCATCTCCTAGTGCAATAGGTAGAGGTTCCTGCTGCTCCTGTGAGGGACAGATTATTGTTCTAAAATCATCTCCTACTGCTATATGGAGAAGTTCCTGCTGCTTATGTGAGGGACAGATTGTTGTTCTAAAATCATCACATACTGCTAGAGGGAGAGGTTCCTGCTGGTGCTGTGAGAGAAAGATTATTGTTCTAAAATCATCTCCTACTTCTATAGGGAGAGATGCCTGCTGCTCCTGTGAGGGACAGATTATTGTTCTAAAATCATCACATTCTGCTATAGGGAGAGGTTCCTGCTGCTCCTGTGAGGGACAGATTATTGTTCTAAAATCATCTCATATTGCTAGAGGGAGAGGTTCCTGCTGCTCCTGTGAGGGACAGATTAATGTTCTAAAATCATCACATACTGCTAGAGTGAGAGGTTCCTGCTGGTGCTGTGAGGGACAGAGTATTGTACTAAAATAATCTCCTACTGCTATAGCGAGAGATTCCTGCTGGTGCTGTGAGGGAGAGATTGTTGTTCTAAAATCATCTCCTACTGCTATAGGGAGAGGTTCCTGCTGCTCCTGTGAGGGACAGATTATTGTTCTAAAATCATCACATACTGCTAGAGAGAGAGAGAGAGAGAGAGGTTCCTGCTGGTGCTATGAGGGACATATTATTGTTCTAAAATCATTTCCTACTGCTATAGGGAGAGGTTCCTGCTGCTCCTGTGAAGGCAGAATATTTTTCTAAAATCATCTCTTGCTGCTATAGGGAGAGGTTCCTGCTGCTTCTGTGAGGGACATATTATTGTTCTAAAATCATCTCCTACTGCTATAAGGAGAGGTTCCTACTGGTGCTGTGAGAGACAGATTATTGTTCTAAAATCATCATATACTGCTAGAGGGAGAGGTTCCTGCTGCTCATGTGAGGGACAGATTATTGTTCTAAAATCATCACATACTGCTAGAGGGAGAGGTTCCTGCTGGTGCTGTGAGGGACAGATTATTGTTCTAAAATCATCTCCTACTGTTATAGGGAGAGTTTCCTGCTGCTCATGTGAGGGACAGATTATTGTTCTAAAATCATCACATACTGCTAGAGGGAGAGGTACCTGCTGCTCCCGTGAGGGACAGATTATTTTTCTAAAATCATCTCCTACTGCTATAGCGAAAGGTTCCTGCTGGTGCTGTGAGGGACAGATTATTGTTCTAAAATCATCTCCTACTGCTATAGGGAGAGGTTCCTGCTGCTCCTGTGAGGGACAGATTATTGTTCTAAAATCATCACATACTGCTAGAGAGAGAGGTTCCTGCTGCTCTTGTAAGGGACAGATTATTGTTCTAAAATCATCACATACATCTAGAGGGAGAGGTTCCTGCTGGTGCTGTGAGGGACAGATTATAGTTCTAAAATCATCTCCTACTGCTATAGGGAGAGATTTCTGCTGCTCCTGTGAGGGACAGATTATTGTTCTAAAATCATCACATACTGCTAGAGGGAGAGTTTCCTGCTGGTGCTTTGAGGGACATATTATTCTAAAATCATCTCCTACTGCTATAGGGAGAGGTTCCTGCTGGTGCTGTAAGGGACAGATTATTGTTCTAAAACCATCACATACTGCTAGAGAGAAAGGTTCCTGCTGATGCTATGAGGGACATATTATTGTTCTAAAATCATTTCCTACTGCTATAGGGAGAGGTTCCTGCTGCTCCTGTGAATGACAGATTATTTTTCAAAAATCATCTCCTACTCCTATAGGGAGAGGTTCCTGCTGATGCTGTGAGAGACAGAGTATTGTTCTAAAATCATTACATACTGCTAGAGGGAGAGGTTCCTGCTGGTGCTGTGAGGTACATATTATTGTTCTAAAATCATCTCCTACTGCTATAGGGAGAGGTTCCTGCTACTTCTGTAAGGGACAGATTATTGTTCTAAAATCATCTCCTACTGCTATAAGGAGAGGTTCCTGCAGCTCCTGTGAGGGACAGATTATTTTTCTTAAATCATCTCCTACTGCTATAGCGAGAGGTTCCCGCTGGTGCTGTGAGGGACAGATTATTGTTCTAAAATCATCTCCTACTGCTATAGGGAGAGGTTCCTGCTGCTCATGTGAGGGACAGATTATTGTTCTAAAATCATCACATACTGCTATAGGGAGAGTTTACTGCTGGTGCTTTGAGGGACATATTATTGTTCTAAAATAATTTCCTACTGCTATAGGGAGAGGTTCCTGTTGGTGCTGTAAGGGACAGATTATTGTTCTAAAAACATCACATACTGCTAGAGATAAAGGATCCTGCTTTTGCTATGAGGGACATATTATTGTTCTAAAATCATCTCATACTGCTATAGGTAGAGGTTCCTGCTGCTGCTTCTGTGAGGTTCAGATTATTGTTCTGCTGGTGCTGTGATGGATAGATTATTGTTCTAAAATCATCACATACTGCTAGAGGGAGAGGTTTCTGCTGGTGCTGTGAGGTACAGATTATTGTTCTAAAATGATCTCCTACTGCTATAGGGAGAGGTTTCTGCTGCTCCTGTGAGGGACAGATTATTGTTCTAAAATCATCACATACTGCTAGAGGGAGAGGTTCCTGCTGGTGCTATGAGGGACGTGTTATTGCGCTAAAATCATCTCCTACTGCTATAGGGAGAGGTTCCTGCTGCTCTTGTGAGGGACAGATTTTTTGTTATAAAATCATCTCCTACTGCTATAGGGAGAGGTTCCTGCTGGTGCTGTGAAGGACAGATTATTGTTCTAAAATTATCTCTTACTGCTATAGGGAGAAGTTCCTCCTGCTCCTGTGAGTGACAGATTATTGTTCTAAAATCATCTCCTCATAGTGCTACAGGGAGAGGTTCCTGCTGCTCCTGTGAGGGACAGATTATTGTTCTAATATCATCTCATCATAGTGCTAAAGGGAGAGGTTCCTGCTGCTCCTGTGAGAGACAGATTATTGTTCTAAAATCATCTCTTCATAGTGCTACAGGGAGAGGTTCCTGCTGCTCCTGTAAAGGACAGATTATTGTTCTACATTGCTGTTTTCCAAAAAAAAGAAGAATGTATTATTCTTTTTTTTGGATTATTAAATAGTGCTACATAGTACATTTGTGGCGTGAATGAGGAGAGCGTCAAATAAGGGACGTGGTCGTATTCATGGTCGTGGTGCTGCTTGTGCTGCTGGTGTTGGTGGTGTTGGTGAAGTTCCTGCTGCAAGGAGAGGACGTGGTTGATTTGTGCCAGCTACACGCACAAGTGAAACACCTTCTTTAGGTGCCAGTAGCCGACAGAACCTTCAACGTTATAGGGTAGGCCCGAATGCCACCCAATGAATGGTGAGGCCAGAACAAGTACAGGCGCTAGTAAATTGAGTGGCTGACAATGCCTCCAGTTCCTTCACATTGTCTCCCATCGGGTCCTTTGCTGAAAGCTCAGAGTTGGCACCTGAACCCCATGGCCATCTGTCTTTCACCTCAGCCCCTTGTAAATTAGCCAAGCAGTCTGAGCCCCAAGTCATGCAACAGTCTCTTATGCTTTTTGATGACTCTCTTGGTGTGCTTTCTGTGGGCCATCCACATAGCCCTGCCCCAGAAGTGGAAGACATTGAGTGCACCGATGCCCAACCACTTCTTTTGCAGGATGAGGACATGGAAACACCAGCGCAGCACGTCTCTGATGATGACAAAACACAGGTGCCAACTGCTGCGACTTCCACAGTGTGCAGACTGACAAGGAGGGCAGTGGTGAAGGGTGGATGGAAGATGATGTGGAGGAGGATGATGAGGTTCTAGACCCCACATGGAATGAAGGTCATGCAAGTGACGTGTGCAGTTTGGATGAAGAGGTGGTGGTCGCACAGATGCACCAGCACAGCAAAAGAGGAAGCAGGTTGCAAAAGCGGAGCGAGCATCCCCTAGATAGTATGCCTGCTACTACCCACCACACCCAGGGACCTAGCACATCAAAGGCAGCTCAAAGGCGTTCCCCCGTGTGGCAGTTCTTCAGATAATGTGCTGACGACAAGACATGAGCGGTTTGCATGCTGTGCAATGAGAGCCTGAAGCGAGGCATAAATGTTCTAAACCTGAGCACAACCTGCATGATCAGGCATCTAAATTCAAAGCACGAGCTGCAGTGGAATAAGCACCTAAAAATCCAAGAAAGGTTTCAGCCTCCTCCTGCTTCCTCTTCTGCTGCTGCCTCGGCCTCTTCCTCCACCTCTACATTGCCAATGTCACCTGCCACCCAGCAAACAGACGACGTGACAGCAACACCACCATGTCCGCCACCGTCCCCAAGCATTTCTACATGGTCTAATGGAAGCTTACAGCTCTCCATCTCCCAAATACTGGAGAGAAAGAGGAAGTCCCCCCCTACCCACCCGCAATCCCTGGCCCTGAATGCCAGCATTTCAAAATTCCTGGCCTTTGAAATGCTCTCATTCCGTCTGGTGGACACGGACGGTTTTAAAAACCTGATGGAGGTGGCTGTCCCACAGTACATGGTTCCCAGCCGCCACTACTTTTCCAGGTGAGCCATCCCTTCCCTGCACAAACAAGTCCGGGACGAGATCACGTGTGCACTGCGCAACGCCATCTGTGGCAAGGTCCACATAACCACTGATACGTGGACCGGTAAGCATGGGCAGGGATGCTATATCTCGCTAACTGCACACTGGGCAAATGTAGTGGCGGGTGGGCCTGAGGTGGCTAGCCGTTTGGCGCATGTCCTTCCACCACCGAGGATTGCAGGCCATTTTTTTTTGCCTCCTCCTCCTACTGCACTTCCTCCTCCTCTACCACCTCCTCATCTGCTCAGCGTAACACCTTCCCCACCAACTTCAGCACATCCAGTGGGAAACTACAGCAAGCTGTTTTAAAACGTATATGTTTGGGGGATAAACCTTACACTGCGCAGCAGCTGTGGACGGGCATTGAACAACAGACTGATGAGTGGTTGTTGCCACTGAGACTCAAACCCGGCCTAGTGGTGTGCGATAATGGGTGAAATCTCGTAGCAGCTCTGGGCCTAGCCGGTTTGATGCACATCCCTTGCCTGGCGCATGTGCTGAATTTGGTGGTGCTGAAATTTCTAAAAAAACTATCTGGATATGTCACAGCTGCTGCAGAAAGTGTGGGCCGTCTGTGCGCGCTTTCGGCATTCTCACCCTGCTGCTGCTCGCCTGTCTGCGCTGCAGCGGAACTTCGGCCTTCCCGCTCACCGGCTCCTATGCGATGTGCATACAAGGTGGAACTCCACCTTGCACATGCTGGAGAGACTATGCGAGCAGCATCAGGCAATAGTGGAGTTTCAGCTGCAGCACGCACGGGTTAGTTGCTCTGCGGAACAGCACCACTTCACCACCAATGAGTGGGCCTCCATGCGAGACCTGTGTACCATATTGTGTTGTTTCGAGTACTCCACCAACATGGGTAGTGCCGATGATGCTGTTCTCAGCGTTACTATCCCACTTCTATGTCTCCTTGAAAAAACACTTCGGGCGATGATGGAAGAAGATGTGGCACAGGAGGAAGAGGAGGAGGAAAAAGGGTAATTTCCACGGTTATCAGGCCAGTCATTCACAAGTGGCTGGGAGGGTGGGTTCCTGCACCAGCATAGGCCAGGTAAAAAATGCTCAAGCTAGGGCACCGTTCTGGAGGATGAGGAGGACAAGGATGATGAGGAGGAGGAGGAACCGTGATCACAGCAGGGTGGCACCCAACGCAGCTCATGGGCATCACTGGAGCGTGGCTGGGGGGATACAGAAGACAGAGATGACATACCTCCCACAGAGGACAGCTTGTCTTTTCCTCTGGGCAGCCTGGCACACATGAGCGACTACATGCTGCAGTGCCAGCTCAACCACAGCCGAGTTGCCCACATTGTAACTTGTGCTGATTATTGAGCGGCCACCCTGCTGGATCCCCGTTACAAGGACAACATGCCGTCCTTAATTCCCTCACTGAAGCGTGATCGGAAGATGCTCGACTACAAGCGCATACTGGTAGATGCCCTGCTGAGGGCATTCCCAAATGACACAGGGGGCTCAGTGGAAGCACAAGGCAAAGGCGGAGGAGGAGGAAGAGGTCACCAACGCACCTGTGGCACTGCCAGCACCTCAGAAGGCAAGGTTAGCATGGCCGAAATGTGGAAAAGTTTTGTCAGCAGCACGCCACAACAAACAGCACCACCAGCAGATAGGCAACGTCTTAGCAGGAGGCAGCATTTCAGCAACATGGTGGAACAGTATGTGTGCACACGCCTACACTTACTAACTGATGGGTCTGCCCCATTCAACTTCTGGGTCTCCAAATTGGGCACATGGCCTGAGCTTTCCCTTTATGCCTTGGAGGTGCTGGCCTGCCCTGCATCCAATGTATTGCCTGAACGTGTGTTTAGCACTGCAGGGGGCGTTATCACAGACAAGCGCAGCCGTCTGTGCACAGCCAATGTGGACAAGCTAACGTTTATTAAAATGAACCAGGAATGGATCCCACAAGACTTGTCTGTACCTTGTGCAGAATAGACATTTAATGCAAGTATAGGGCGCAATTGTCAGGCAAATTTAGACAAGATATTTCTGATTACAACAGCCATAGGGTTTTCACATGGAACAAGAAGAAGGCTAACATTCCTCATACGCACCCCCACCCTCTTAGGAGGTTGGGGGACACAGGTTCCACCTTACCTGTTCGGTTTAAATCAGATTTCCGTCCACCTCCCCCATCTCACCTCATCCCACCTCCCTGCCCCCCTTCCCGGTCTATTCCTTCGCTTCTCCACATGCCTACCATCCCTAAACAGAAGTTGTAGTCTGCACCAACAGTCTGGTCTCCACATGTACCACCTACTAAAGTGAATGCTAAAAAATCTAACAAAGACTTCCGGTTCCGGCGCCGCATGGAGAGGAGCTAGGAGACATCAGCTCCGCTCCCCAGTCAGCAAAACGGCATTTAAAAGCGGCGATCAGGGTGCTAACAACACACCAAACCCACCCTAACAGCACAGGGAACCGTATGGACCGCTTTGTGGAGCGGACCGGACAGAGAACGCTCACAGCGCAGCCG
>BLSH010441725.1:298652-308784 GCA_018402905.1 Glandirana rugosa
TCTTCACATATGTCTCGCCACCTCCATGTGTCTCTCCACCTTCACATGTGTCTCGCCACCTTCACATGTGTCTCTGTGTACCTCCACCGCTCTGTATACACTTCTACCACTCTGTGTACACTTCCACCGCTCTGTATACACTTCCACCGCTCTGTATACACTTCCACCGCTCTGTGTACACTTCCACCGCTCTGTGTACACTTCCACCTCTCTGTGTACCTCCACCGCTCTGTATACACTTCTACCACTCTGTGTACACTTACACCGCTCTGTATACACTTCCATCACTCTGTATACACTTCCACCGCTCTGTGTACCTCCACCGCTCTGTATACACTTCCACCGCTCTATATACACTTCCACCGCTCTGTGTACACTTCCACCGCTCTGTATACACTTCCACCGCTCTGTATACACTTCCACCGCTCTGTGTACCTCCACCGCTCTGTATACACTTCTACCGCTCTGTGTACACTTCCACCGCTCTGTATACACTTCCACCGCTCTGTATACACTTCCACCGCTCTGTGTACCTCCACCGATCTGTATACACTTCCACCGCTCTGTGTACCTCCACCGCTCTGTGTACACTTCTACCGCTCTGTGTACACTTCCACCGCTCTGTATACACTTCCACCGCTCTGTGTACCTCCACCGCTCTGTATACACTTCCACCGCTCTGTGTACCTCCACCAATCTGTATACACTTCTACCGCTCTGTGTACACTTCCACCGCTCTGTATACACTTCCACCGCTCTGTATACACTTCTACCGCTCTGTGTACACTTCCACCGCTCTGTATACACTTCCACCGCTCTGTATACACTTCTACCGCTCTGTGTACCTCCACCGCTCTGTGTACACTTCCACCGCTCTGTATACACTTCCACCGCTCTGTATACACTTCTACCGCTCTGTGTACTTCCACCCCTGTGTACCTCCACCGCTCTGTGTACACTGCCATTGCTCTCCCTGTGTACCTCCACCACTATACACAATGATTCTTTAAAATGTCAAAACTAAATATCTCCTCCTATACCTGCCCATTATGAAAGCTAGCACTAAGCACCTTCCAATATTATACACTTGGTTGTAATGATTTCTCTTTTTTTATATGAAATGCTGATTTTGCCAACTAGCAAAAAGGTTATTTTGTAGCAAGCTTGGCGATTTCTTTTGAGCGGTGTGAAATATTTTTGTTTCTTGATATATGGAAATTTCTGCTATGTCCTAGGCTCTCCATTGATGAGTTGTGGGTGTGCACACCTTCTTTTTTTTTTGAGTCTATTAGAGGAAGAGCTGGGAAATGTGAAGGTGGACAGGAGGCAAGAAATAGAAGAAAGCAAGGGCCCCTGCTCCACCTAAAAATACCATTACAAATCACTTCTAGGTGGACTGTCCCTCTGCAAGGTGCAGCCAGGAGGAGCAGTCATGTAAGCAAGGGATGATCACTCCTGTGGTGTCTAGATGTGTGAGAGTGTACCTGGGGGCCAGGGGCTGCTCTCCGGATCCAGGACTAGACTGGCACAACGATCATCTTCACTGGCACACACACCTTCCAACAGGCAACCCGAGCGATCCCTGGCTGTTCGTCGAATGGAGCACAGACCTAGCTAACTGCTCTCTCCGAGGCTCTTCCTGTCTGTCCTGTACCCGCCTCCCGCTCTTAGTGTCTCTGTACTCCTATTGTTTATGAACGGCTCTGCAGGACCTTATCTTGCCAAATCTGCTACCCACTCTGCTCACAGTGTACCTGTCTAGGGAGGACACGCCGTGGCCGCCCACTGTCAGCAAACCCCATCCCTCTCTTCTGCTGAGACTGAGAGCTGCTCTTCCCGGTACCTAGATAACACCCCACCAGAGTCGGCTCTTAAATAAGGCAAATTAGGCCTTTGCGAGGCCCCTGTGAGTGCCAGGCCTTAGGCGACCGCCTAATTTGCCTAATTAAAGAACCGCCTCTGCTCTGAGGGACAGATTGCAGAAATTTGAGATTTCACATACTGCTGCTTTGAGTGACAGATTGCAGATCAAACTCTGCATAACACAACGATCGCTACGATCGTACACAACGATCAGATTGTGGGAGTAATTTGAGATTTCACATACTGCTGCTTTGAGCGATCTGACTGCACTAGGTAGAGGCTTCTGCTTAGAGGGACAGATTATTGTTCAAAAATCATCTCCTAGTTCTAAAGGGAGAGGTTCTAGCTGCAGCTGTAAGTGACACATTATTGTTCAAAAATCATCTCCTAGTTTATTTGATTTTAATTTATATTCCCTATTCCCATTTTTTTGTAGGGCACTTGCCCTACTCTTACCCTCATTTTACTTCCTTTTGCAGCCCTCTAGCACTTGCCAGGACTTTGTTATAGCCATTTTTGTGCCTAAAAGTTTGGGTCCCCATTGAGGGGGGTTCGGGGTCCGGGATAACGTTCGGGCAACGTTCGGTGCCGAATCCGGACTTTTTCCCAAAGTTTGTTCGGACCCGCAGAACCCGAATGTCCAGGTGTTCGCTCAACTCAACTCAATCATAAATAAAAACCAATGACCCAGTGCCAGTGGAAGCCATGCATGCCAATGCCATCACACTGCAAGCTCCATCCACCATGTTTTACAGATGACGTTGTGTGCTTTGGATCATGAGCTGTTCCATGCCTTCTTCAGACTTTTTTCTTCTCACCATTATGGTACAAATTAATCTTAGTTTCATCCGTCCAAAGAACTTTGCTAGGCAACTTCAGCGCAACTTTCAGCGCGACTTTCAGGGCGACTTCAGTGTGACTTACAACACGACTTATGCCAGGCGACTTTGCCTGTGGCCAATCAGAGAAGGGAGGGGGCTGCCCCAAATAAATTCGATTTTTTTCACTGACAAAGTCACTTGCATTTAGTTGGGGGATCCAACTTGGAGGTGACTTCTATTGAATTCTATGGACACAAGTCGGATAGAAGTCGTCTCCAAGTAGTACAGGAACCTTTTCTGAAGTTGCGTACATTAAGATGGCTCTCATTCACTAACATGGGATTTCTTCTGTCAAGCGACTTGAGGCAACTTGGGGCAACACAAGTCGCCTCCCAAAGTCACTGTTGTGTGAATGGGCACTTAGATGAAGAAATAATGAAGGAGTAGCCCACACCTGGCAATGAAACAGCTTCTGATTCAATTGTCCAATTACTTTTTGGTCCCTTGAAAAAGGGGGGGGGTGGCTATTCTTAAGAGCTGTAATTCCTAAACCCTTCCTCCAATTTGGATGTACATACCCTCAAATTAAACCTGAGAGTGTGCACTCTATCAGCCCATATCCATTATATAACTATAGCTTGAATAAATACCTGAAAAAAAAATAAAAATTTGCCTGTGTCCAAAAATATTTGGCCCTAACGGTAATAGAGCTCATTTAGACAGGAGCCAATTAACCTACCTGGAAGATTTGGGCGTCCCCACCTCCCTTGTGTGTTACAGTTTCTCACGTTACATTCATAATGAGGCTAGATTTAGACATGCATCTAAATGCTGCTCCTCTAAAGAGCGATCTGCGTTCAGATCCCTTACCAGAGGCAATTTACAGGTGGTATAACACCTCCTTACCACCTGTTTTAACCCCATTTTGCTGACAAACACTTCGCAACCCTGTGCACTGCAGGCAGGGCATTTGCAGCTCTTCCCCATTTGCTTGAAGCATAGCATGTTGGATAGTCATTGCTGCAGGTTCGAATCGAAGCAGTGCGGCTCCAGCATGTCAACACCCACATCCACTGCCATTGCAGGGGAGGGTTGGGGGCATTAAAAATGTAGCTAAACCACACATTTTTTCTCGCTCCCCCAACCATATGTCTAAACAGCCTTATACACAATAAAGAATGCAGCAGAAATAGTGGGGACATCACATAATAGGCCTAGTACATGAACAGACCAAGGAATCCACAATAGTCTTTGAGAGATATAAAAACTGTCATGTGGTTTAGGTTATTTGCATCCACCAAGAACTGAAATATCAGCTTTCATGATGTTATTATAACTGAGAATGTGCACTTACAGGTCAATAGGTATGCAGAAAGAGCTCAAAGCAACTTGTAGGGCCCTTTCACACTGATGCAATATTGTGCAGCTTACCTGCTTCAGGCCCCTCCTCTTCATCAGGTGCCCCCACGGAAAACCACTTTTCATGGGGCCACCTGTCCGGGCTCGCTCCCGAGTCCCGCTGTTGTGCCCATTGACACAGACAGGGGGACTCGCCCCGCACCTGTGTCACAGATTTTGATTGACAACAGTGGAAGCCAACATGGCTCCTACTGTTATCAATCTGTCTAATGAGGAGAGAGACAGTGGCTGGAGTTGCTGGGCTTGTGCACATCGCTGGATTGGATCGGGCTCAGGTAAGAAAAAAAGGGATCAGGGGGAGCTGCAGTACAGAAGGTTTTTCACCTTAATGCTTTAAGATTAAAAGCCTTCTGTGTGCAGCAGCCCCCTCAGACCTCCTAATACTTACCTGAGCCCCATCTCTATCCAGCGATGTCCAAGAGTCCCTCGACCTTCTGGGATTCTCTCTCCTGAATGGCTGAGACACAGCAGAGGCGCCATTGGCTGCCACTGCTGTCAATCAAAGTCAATTAGCCAAACGGGAGAGAGAAGAGGCGAGGCCAAACCACAGCTCCGCGTCTGAATGGACACAGGGAGCTGCAGCTTGTCTCATGCGCCCCCATAGCAAACTGCTTGCTGTGGGGGCACACGACAGGAGGGAGGGGCCAGAAGCAGTGACAAGGGACCTGAGAAGAGAGGATCCAGGCTGCCCTGTGCAAAACTACTGCACAGAGCAGGTAAGTATAACGTTATTTTTTTTATTGTTATTTTTTAAACAAGACTTTACAATCACTTTAAGGCTTTACAAACACTTTAATAGTTTTTATGTGCTTTTGATGCATTGCCATTGACTTTTTTGGTACGATCTTGAAAAACTGCACCATAGATGCAGCATGCTGGACTTTTCAAAGTGCAGTGTGAAGCGTTACATAGGATTTAATGGAGAATATTTTTCATGCACTTTTATCATTCTGGAAAAGAGGGGCAAAAGTGCACCGTTGTATAAGGGGCCATAATGAACCCAGAAGCATCTCAAATGCAAACAGAATACATGTTATACTTTCCTATCTAAAACCAACCTTTTTTATCGATATGACTGGCGCTGTCTGAAAAGCTAGCAGTCTAAACATATTTGAAGTTAAAAGGTATCACTTAACCCATCAATTTCACTTTTCAGCTTCAACAACAGGATAAATAATACATAGATACTGTATACCTTACTTTAAGGACCCGTGACTTCAAAGTCCCCCCACCTTAGTGCATTACCTGCGATTGGTCTTCACAGTGGAACATCCTGCCTGATTCATCATTGATAGGATCTGCCTGTGACTTGGGCTCCTTTCATCGGTGCGCTCAAGGATCCGGCTACTTCTTTCCCAGCAGTTTCTGGTATCAAACAGCAGGAACAAGTGTCACCTCCACAAGAGTGATTATTGGGAACAGACAAAACACAAACTTTATAATATCAATTTAGATGTAAACAGTTCTGCTGGTTTTTTTTCTTTTCCAAGGTCTTTTAACTGAACCATGAGGCTTATTGTAGCCAATAAATAAATTCTTAATTTCCTATGCTGTCATAATATTGTCCTTGGATTCATACCAGTAGTGAGATCAGCTGACAATTGAAAATCCCCAATACTTAAAAAAAAACCATTTACAGAGGCATAAAATGCAACATGTGCATTAAAGTATAATAAAGGCAAAACTTTTTTTTTTTAGTTTTGGATAGAGTGGAGAGAGATTAGAACCCCTGTCAGTTTTTATTGCTGTCTGTGCCCCCAGGGCCGGCTCTACCACTAGGCGGAGTAGGCAGCCGCCTAGGGCGCACTGCCGCCAAGGGCGCCCAGCCCCTGTCCATATACTACCCCAGCCTGTCTATATACTTCCCCAGCCTGTCCATATACTACCCCAGCCTGTCTATATACTACCCTAGCCTGTCCATATACTATCCCAGCCTGTCTATATACACCCCAGCCTGTCTATATACTACCCTAGCCTGTCCATATACTACCCTAGCCTGTCCATATACTATCCCAGCCTGTCTATATAATACCCGAGCCTGTCTATATACCTGTGGACCAAAGCTGGCATGAGGAAGCGAGCCGTTGCCATAATTTTTTGTCTTTAGGCCGGGTCCAGAGGCACAGGTGCGGGCCTGTGGACCATGGCTAAAGAAATAGGGAGAGGTGCTGCAAAAATCTTCATCTGCATCGTATACATGGACGGGGCAAAGGGGGTGGAGTCAGGGGCGGAGCCAGTGGGGTGTCAAAATGAGGTTTCGCCTAGGGTGTAAAAAATCCTTGCACCAGCCCTGTGTGCCCCCATTAGGGAAATTCCCCCTCTCTATTTGTCGTGTTTACCCTTATCATTGAAAGAGAAATAAAACAAAATCCCAAATTTTGGGTTGTCCCGAGACAAATAATAGAGGGGAAATCTTTCAATGGGGACAATGGGAGTCCCCAAGGAATTCTCTTGCAAGGATTTTCTCACTTTCTGTTTGGCTATGAGACTGGAAAATTTAAGGAAAATCTCCCCAATGGGACACAGATTGTGAAAAAAAAATAGACAGGGGTTATAACCCCTGCTTGTTCTATCCAATAAGAAAAAAAAACATTTTGCCTATAGTTCTACTTTAAGATGATTGGATGAAGGCAGCTGTATGCAGCTTTGTAACACTATTAGCATAAAGCAGTACAAGTGTGCAGACATATGGCTCCAAAGGCACACTAGATGCAATTGGGAGTGGGACATTACAGTATATCTGAGGAAGTGCGATACCAATAGTGGTGCATAGCTGTGTAAGCAACGTTTAAATCTTATAAAAGTTATTATTTGGTGGTACCGAAAGGTTTCAGTGGGTGGCATCTGCAGCTTTTCCCTAAAATATTGTAAAGAATATGGTTTGTCACCATCAAGATAGTCCCCGATTCATAGACGGCCTCTATGGAGTCACCAAGGGAGTTGGCACTAGCCCTGGTGTGAACTCGGGTTTGCAAAAAATAGAAGCTAATGGAGTGTATGGCAAAGACAGGGGTTTGCAGTGCCATGCTCTGTCCCAAACAACTAGAGAATATGATAATGTAGGACATAGTATAGGAGGATGTAAATGGCTAAGAAACCACATTAAAACGGAGGTCCGAGGTAGGAAAAAAAAATTAAGAGTCAGCAGCTACACATACAGTAGCTGCTGACTTTTAATAATAGGACACTTACCTGTCCTGGAGTCCAGCGATGTCGGCACCTGCCGCCGATCTTCGGATCGGGGGACGGGTGCAGCCATCTGCATCGCGGGTAAGGGATCCTGGACGTGTAGCAGAACAGCTTCACGCCGGGCACCTTACTGCACATGCGCGAGGCTCTGCCGCGCTCTGCTACTGGCCAGGCGGCCAGAAACAGAGCGAGCAGGGAGGAGGGAGCCGGGCTGCTGACGTCAGCGGCCGCGGCTGCCGGCCAGAGCTCCCGGATGTGTGGAACCCTTAGCTGTGATATAGGAGAGTTGAGTTACTTAGGCAGCCTGAAAATAGGCCTTTAACCACTTCAATACTATGCACTTGGAACACTTCCTGCCCAGACCAATTTTCAGTTTTCAGTGCTGTTGCGATTCGAATGAGAATTGCGCGGTCGTGCGACGTTGTACCCAAACAAAATTTTTATAATTTTGTTCCCACAAATAGAGCTTTCTTTTGGTGGTATTTGATCACCCCTGCGGTTTTTATTTTTTGCTCTATAACAAAAAAAACCCGAAAATTTTGTTAAAAAAATTAAAAAATTTTTCTATGTTTCTGTCACAAAAATTTGTATAAAGTACATTTTCTCTTTCACTGACGGGCACTGATGTGGCTACACTGATGGGCACTGATGAGGCTATACTGATGGGCACTGATGAGGCAGTACAGATTGGCACTGATGAGGTGGCACTGATAAGGTTGCACTGATGATGGGGAAAATATGCAACATTGATGGGCGGCACTGACAAGCAACACTGATGGGCACTGATACGTGGCACTGATATGCGGCACTGATGGACACTCCTAGGCGGCACTGATAAGTGGCACTGGGCACTGATGGGCACTGATAGGGGGCACTTTTAGGTGGCACAAGTGGGCACTTTTAGGTGGCACAGGTGGGCATTGATAGGTGGCACAGGTGGGCACTTATAGGTGGCAGTGGTGGGCACTGGTGCAACAAGCACTGTTAGGGATGGCACTGGCAGGCATCATACATTGGCACAGTGCCATCCCTACAGTGCATAATATTGCCCTTACCTGGTGGTCTAGTGGGGGCTCCCTGGTGGTCCTGAGCGGCCTCTGTGCGCCTTCCCTGGTGGTCCTGGGCAGCCTCATTGTGATGCCTGGGAGGGGGGCTCCCTGGTGGTCCTGATCCGGCTCCCTGGTGGTTCAGTGGGGGTGATCCTGAGGGTGGCTGTGCTGATAAACGTTCAGCGCAGCCCCCCCCCCCCGTCAGGAGAGCAGCCGATCGGCTCTCCGCTGCTCAGGTCTGCAGACCTGAGCAGAGGAAAAGCCGATAAACGGCTCTTCCTATTTACACTGTGATCAGCCATGATTGGTCCCGGCTGATCACATGGTAAAAGGCTTCGGATCTAAGCCTTTTACCTTGGTCGGTAATGCGGTGGGTCAGATTGACCCACGGCACAACCGATCGCCGCGATCGCGGATCATCCTGAGGACGTCAATAGACGTCCAGTCAGGATAATGAGCCACCCGCCCGGACGTCATTTGTCAATGCGCCGGGCGGGAAGTGGTTAAATTAGGAAGGCCCAGCCCACCCCGTTGTTGTGTAACGTTTAGTGTCAATTTGTTCATCAGAAACAAAAAACAAACCCCCTATATGAGTGAGATTATAAATATATAAAATAAAAATATATTATTTTTTATAATCCCACTCAAGTAGGGGGTTTGTATTATGTTTCATTACCAATTGAGATGTTGGCAACACATGTTGGTTCTATATGGTGGACCCTTTTTCTTTGTTCATCCGAGGACGCTTGTTGTGCCAAATAAAACAAAGGGCTTAAGATTGTAATCATAACAATTCTCCTCTCGGGACTGCTATCTGTAAAGTTCTAAAATAATAAAGTAATCTGGATAAGAATGTCATTTTAATTAAGTTGATTCTGCCAAACCAAGATAAGGCAAAGTCCATCCAGCGGTGAAGATCATCCATGAGTTGCTTAAAAAGGGGGGCATAGTTAGCTCGGTAAAGATTTTCAATGGAGGACGTTAAGTGAACCCCTAGGTATGGAAGGGAATGCTGCTCCCATTGAAAGTCATAGGTATCATGAAGATTTTAAACCATTGAAGGGGGTAAGGAAATGTTAAGAGCCATCGTTTTTGGGAATTCAGCAAAAACCCAGAAACTTGGGAAAATGTAGCAGTAAAGTCACCAATTTGGGCAAAGTAACCTGAGGATTAGAGATGTACATGAGAACGTCATCAGCAAATACAGCACATTTATGCTCCTGCTGTCCACAACAGTCACTGGGAATATTGGGATGAAAGTGGATAGCAATAGCGAGGGGTTCAATCGCAAACACGAAAAGTAAGGGAGAAAGTGAGTGTTCCACGGCAGCTCTTTTAATTTTAATTGGGTTGGCAATGACCTTAAAGCAGTAGTAATGGTTAAAAAACAAAAACAAACTGTGCAAGGTAAAGGCATAATGTACTAATATGCATTGCACCTTGAAACTAAGCCCTCCAGCGGCCCGCTGTCACTGCTACAGAGGCTTCCATCTATGTAATACGGAAATGGAACGTGTCAAACAAAAACAAAAAATTGGTAATGATGACGAAATTCCAGTAACGGTTGGGTTAATTTTAATTTTCTCGACGGCACCTTGTGAGTGAAAGAGGGAATGAAAAGCACAAACGCTAACTTGGGGAGCGATAACGATAGGTGAAAGTAGGGTTATAAGGGTCACTGACAACACCTGTCGTCCTCGTATTTACACGACATAAACGACTACTGCAAGAGTACATGTAGAGATTAGGAGTCCAATGAAACGGGTTTAACCACTGAAATGACGATGTAAA
>BLSH010441814.1:45360-56088 GCA_018402905.1 Glandirana rugosa
CCTTCATCTTAACATTCACTGTGACTTCCACGCAACCCTATCCATCCTACTCTTGGTTACTCCTCTTGTCAGTGTCTCTGGTTTCCTCATTTCAAAAAAACTCCTCCCCCACCAATTGGCATAGTTTTACGTCGGTGGCCAGGTCCTCATCCTCATGTCTTATAACAGGTAACCAAAACCGAGAATCATTCTGCAAACACTGAAAATCCTCTCGTCAAAGACACCTCACAACTCCCACTTTAGGTCTGACTTCCCCCCCGCGTACGCGCCTCAGGTCGCCTCGCCTGTACGAACCGACTTCGAGGCTATTCCTGCTTGCCGACCTCGCTTAGTATGTGGGCGGCGCCGATGTGTTGCGGGGGGTTCCCGCGCCCGATGCAGTGGGTTGTGTAGCCGCGGCGGGTGTATGATTCGCTCCAGCCGTTCGTCCTTATCGGAGCTTCAGCCAAGCATGTCCGCTCCGCTGGACTCCGCGCATGCGCCCCCCCTTCAGTCTGGATTTCACCCTCAACACTCCACAGAAACTGCTCTCCTAAAAGTCACAAACGTCTTACTAAGAGCCAAAACCAATGGACAATATTCTGTACTCCTACTCCTGGACCGGTGGCTGCATTTTGATACGGTTAACCACCCCCTCCTCAAAAAAACTTTACTCCTTTGGTCTCTGTGACTGTTCTCCTCATTGGTTCTCATCCTACCTATCCCAACGCACCTTCAGTGTCACTTACAATTCTACTTCCTCCTTTCCTCTTCCTTTTTCCATCAGGGTCCCCCAAGGTTTTGTTCTTGGACCTCTCCTTTTCTATTCTCAACATACACCTCCTTTCTCTGTTAGCGGATAGCCTCCCATAGACAATTCCATTACTACACTAACGACACCCAAATCTATCTCTTTACCCCTCAGTTCACTCCATCAGTATCCTCACGCATCACTAATTTACTAACAAACATCTCAGTCTGGATGTCACGCTACTTCCTCAAACTCAGTCTATCTGAAACTGAGCGTATAATATTTCCTACCCCACATGCCCCTTCCTCTAACGTCTTTGTCAAGATTAATGGAAAAACTATTAACCTACCCATATATGCCAGCATGCTAAGTGTATTCCTGGACTCTGACCTCTCCTTTTTGGCCCAACATCCAATCATTGTCCAAAGCTTGCTGCCTCATCCTCCACAACATCTCTCAAAATACACCCCTTCCTAACCAATGACCCCAAACTGCTTCTAAATCACTCCCTCCATTCTCACCTCAACTACTGCAACTCCCTCCTTATTGGATTACCTTTACATAGGCTATCCCCCCTTCAGTCCATCATGAATGGTGCTGCCAGACTCATCCACTTCACAAACTGCTCAGTGTCTACTACCCCTCTCTGCCAATCTGTTCACTGTCTTCCACTTACCCAACAAATTCAATTCAAAATACTTACAAAGCCAACCACAACTGTGCAAAATACACACCAAATTGTTCTCTTCCTTCCTCCCAAGATCTCCTGCTCTCTAGCTCTCTTTTAACCTCCTACCATGCTCGCCTCCAGAACATCTCCCAAGCCTTTCCTATCCTATAGAATGCCCTATTTCTATCCTACATCTGAAGAAGACATATCTGCCCAGTGGAATCGAAAACTCCCCATCTGCAGGAAAAACACACCTTAGTTGATATGAGCACACTCATGTCTTGCATATTTAGAATAGACTGAATAGTAATGAGGTGGGAAATCCCTATGTAAATAGTTTTTTTAGTTAAGAGTATTTCTTGTAGGCAGACAATTGCAAAAAATTAAGTCTGTCCTGTAGCGGAATGTGCAGAATCATTGTGTAAATGACAGATTCTGCTGAAGGTGCAAAATCTCAGTGGGCTTGTATGTCTGATGTTGATGTGAGAGGATGCTGAAGTTGAAGCTACCTGTGCCACCTGTTTCAACTTAACAGGAGGAACCAACACCCTTGACTACCCCTTCAGCACTCAAATAGCCAGTCAGCTTTACAGTCTGCTGGCTAATAGGCCCTTTTGATTACCTGCTGGCTTGCTGATTGGGAAAATAGCCCTTTTGCTGTCTGCTGATATCCATGCAGGCCGCTCTCCACTATTTACGGCTTCCCTTAATCTACTCTGCCCGACTGTCTGCGGGACTTTGCAGTGGCGTAAATAGACTGCCCCATGGTTGTAAATAATTGCTCCTATGGTCTCCCTCTGCTTGTCACGGCTAACCGATGCCCACTTGCTTTACCTGTTTAACTCTGCATCGTCAGGGGGACTCTGCAGTGGCTCTCACACACAGGAGCTCTGTTGGATCAACTGCTTGTTGGTCTGTCTGTGTGCTGGAGTCCTGATCTGCTTGCTGATATTACAGTCTCCTGTTATGAATATATATATTTTTTTCTTTATATATTTTGCCTTGTCTGTGTGACCCTGTCTTTTTGTCCTGCCTTGTCCACCGGTCACTGTGACTTTGCAGTGGCACCCTAGGACTATGCCAAAAAGAAATTAGGATACAGTATTGGATTCTACAGAATAGACAAGGAGATTTAAGATTGCTCTGGTCTCCCCCAGTGTGCCTCTCACAGAGGCAGGAGCCATGATAGGAGCAAGGATACTGCCTCTAATTCAGAGCTGAGAGACCTGTGCACTCTTTAGCAGTGACTGAAGTTGCAGAAGCCGCAGAAATTAACGCTGTGGGGATGGATAGATCAGACAGCTTGTTGGATGGATCAGCAATGAAGGAGCTAGACCCATTAAAGGTACAGAGTGTGGAAAGCAATAGTACTGTAGCTTTGGAGAAAGGGCAGGCTTTACAGGCTAGTCAGTGTCAAATTGCTTCTGACCAAGAACCCACCCTCAACGATGTGTTTAGAGTTGTAATTCTTTATTGCTGGCTTTAACCACTCAATTTCAGCATCTCAGAGGAAATGTGACTATTATTTTTTTTTTTTTTTTTTGTACTTGGACTTGCAAAAAGTTTGAGAATGCACATCTGCTTTGAAAGATCATGTGAGTTCTTGCCTCTTAAGAAAGATCTTAAAACTACTGGTTCAATGGTTACCACTCATAACTATGTATTGATTAAAAATAGGCTCAGGAGAAATTATGAAAATAAAGAATTTTGGGCCTCCCTGAGCATAATGGCAAAAATCCTGTTGTTTTTGTAGAGCAATGGCAATGACTGTGCACAGTGGTGTAGTGGATAGCACTTTCGTCTGGCAACAAAAGGGTCACTGGTTCGAATCCAAACCATGACACTACCTGCCTGGCGTTTGCATGTTCTCCCTGTGCCTGTGTGGGTTTCCTCCGGGTACTCCGGTTTCCTCCCACACTCCAAAGACATGCTGGTAGGTTAATTAGATCCTGTCTAAATTGGCCCTAGTATATGTATGAATGTGCGTTAGGGACCTTAGATTGTAAGCTAATTGAGGGTAGGGACTGATGTGAATGTGCAATACATATGTAAAGCGCTGCGTAAATTGACAGCACTATAGAAGTACCTGAAATAAATAAATAAAACAAATAAATGTCCCCTCTCCCTGGCACTCCACCCAGACTGTTAATATTCAGACTCCTACACTATTGAGATAACATCCTTTTAATAGCTCGTAATAAAGAGAATAAACAATGAATCTTGTTCTACCCAGACTTCTCCATGGAGGTTCAGAGGCAATGGTTACAATATGTGGATGTACCAAAGAGAGAATCCAATGTTTAGAAATGCCCTATGCTATGCTTTACCCAGCTGTCTGCAATGGCTCGATGGAACTGAGCAGCATTTAAAATCCTCTAATATCTGTTCTTAAATTGTGCCATTTTTTTATGTATTTAATGCTACGACAAAAAAGAAGGGATGACCTGGATCTCAAGCCAAGTTTGGCTGTCAAACGCTAATTTGAACTATCTTGCCCTGGGTTTTTGTCACCTTTGATAGATACAGTCGTTTTAGTGTGCATGCACATGTGAAAATAATTTAAATAAAGGCATGTGAAATGAAAAAATAAATAACCATTTGAGCTCCGAAAGGAGAGCAATTGCTATTGGCAATTTCACAGTCATGCAATACTGTGTACAAATTAACTTTGTATTGTTTTTTTCACATAAATAGAGCTTTCTTTTGGTTGTATTTGATCATGACTAATTTTTTATTGTAATTCTAAGCGAAAAAGATTGAAAATGTAAAAAAACAAAAAAAAAAAAACAATATTTTCTACTTTGTTATAAAATATATCCAATAAAATCACATTTCGCCCTAGAATGGGGAGATGTTCCATGCAGTTGCTTTTTGGAATCCATTATAGGCTGACAGCTGCATGGATCTTACACTGCTCAGGACCGATGCACGTATCACAATGGGATAGACAGGCGTTTGGTGTAGCCATCTTTTAATAAATTTCCAGGCTCACATTTGCACAGAACACATGTTTATCTCCAGATGCACAAGTGCCTGTTCACATTTAGTGCAGTGACTGGCATTTGTCTGCACTGGAAGAAAACCAATTACTGCAAGGACACACAAAGCAATTGTTTTCTATGTGCCCTATCCGCACTGCAATGCAGCCTGGAGCTGCAGTGCAGTGAGCTATGATAATATGCAGATATGCCGCATTTTATCTCAGTGTACAGGAGGGTGCCACATATCACTTTAAAGCAGCGCAACACATCAAGCTGCTGTACAGGAACATGAATGAAGTGTCCATTTGCAAACTCCACATAAATTTTACCTAGAAAGGGATCTGTGTGATGTGTTAAAATGCACATCACACCGCCACCTACCAACAGCTCACTGCAGCTGGAACGCTACAGTGTAGTGTAAACTGGCCTTAAGACATCGTTTGAACAGGCATAGTTGTCATTGTGAGGGGACCACGCTACCAGCCTGCTTCCCCTGTGCCTTTGGCTTCACCTCTCCACCACCAGTGATGTCACCGCCTGAAGCCGTCCCCGGTCGGCAGTGCTGCAGGGGTCTCTGCCCCAGCTCCCACAGCGGCCCCCAGCCATACCTTGGGCTGTGATTCATACGTGGCATCAGCCTTCCTCCAGTATCACTCACCGGCCCTCTTGCACCCCCAACCGGGAGGTATATGCAGAAACACATCCAGGGCTCCTCCATCTGCTGGAACATATGTAAGATAAATCTTGAGCCTACGGTCAAAATGGCTGGCCAGTGGCGGTCATGGTTTGCATAGCTGTTTTTAAATTTTACTGTGTCATTTTTTAAGCCTCATGCAGTTATCAATAAACATTGCTATCTTATAAATTGGAGGTCTGAACACCTCATTACTTACAAGACTGTTACATTTGGACTTGGGCGCTTTTTCTAAGGAGTATCTTTTAGCAGGTATACTTAAGTGTACACCTGTGCAAAGGGTCATTTTTTTCATGCACAGGTGTTCCATGCATCCATGTACAGGCATTTCCATTGATGTCTATTGGGACACAGCAACTGCACAGACACAACCACTGCTTCCAATTTGACATCCAGTAGGTGTGGGTCTGTGTTCAGGGTCTGCATTTTGGGACACACACCTACAGCAGCACAGGTGTCATATTGGGAGCAGCAGCTGTATACTCACAAATGAATGCATATATCAAGCAAAATACAGTCAACCTAGTGTTCCATCCAGCATGGTCTGCTGACAAGTGGCAATTGTGAGATGAAAAGTCCTAAATGGCTGTCACATCTCTTCCACAGAACTGAATTTGGAATGCAGGTAGCTGATTTTTATATAGTTTATATAGTTCAGGTGAGGTCCAATGTGACTGCTCCAGACCCCTCCCATCAGTGGGCAGGCATGTAATTAATATCAATTCAGATTGACAGGACCAAAAAGACATTAGTTGAATGCACAAATGAATGAGCTCTTACAACAAAGCCTATGAGACCCGAAATATAAAAAAAGATCTATACAGACATCTACATAAAAGATCTATATAAAAAAGAAACAACTGCAAGGGTTAGCTCCAAACTTACAAGCATCATGCACTAAATTTCATAATCATATGGTGTTAAAAAGCAGTTCACCCAGTACATGCATTACTCTCCACTGTAAATCAGTGTACCTGCAACCGGGGCCCCTGTTAGATGGCCCTTAGCGATCTTTATGGGCCTTTGGTTTACTCCACAAGGTTGCCCAGTGGACAGTTCTTCTCTTACGGGCCTCCATTGCAGGAGTAGCCCGGCTCCTATGTATTCAGCGGCGTTGGAGACGCCGAGGAGGAGGTGGCCTTGAGTCAGAGATCATTTCCTGCTTCCTCCCTCGTGACCGGAAGTGACGTCACGGCTGCTAGAGGCTATTTACAGTCCTCAGGACTTCACCAAAGTCTGCGTTTTCACAGGAGGGGAGCAACCAGCAGGCGTCCACAAGCCTCCTGCTCTTCACAGTAGAGCCACAGTGGCGGTTGGCCGGAGAGCTCTGGCCTCTACAGGGAAGGACAGAGAGGAGGGACCGGCAACGGTCACAGCCACAGAGGAGACCACAGGGGGTGAGTCGGCTGGCTGGCAGGGGTACTGGGGGGGGTGGGACCCTGAACCTTACCCCTGCAGGGAGTAGTAGAGGTTAATGCAGGTGCATTTATCTTGCAGACGTGGAATCTGTGGCCCAGGGAGGCGACAGCAGGACTAAGTCTAAGACCTCTTCCCGCTATAAAAGATGTGGTTACTGCAATGATAAACTACCGCAGGAACACACAAAGCCCTTCTGCTTTAAATGTATTCATAAGTTGTCAGGAAAATAAACATCTCCGGTTATGAAGGATTTTCTTGCTGTACAGACAGAGATGTTGACTACTCTCAGGTCTTTTCAAGCAACCCTTAAACCAAGGCAGGAAGTGGAAGCACTGTCTAGTTTAGAGGGCTCTTCGTCACAAGAAGGGCCGTCAGGCCTTGAGAGGCCACTTAAGCGGGCCACTGTCCGGGTTCCTGCCACGCAGGACTCAGAGGAAGAAGCAGAAGGGTCTGAGCAGAGTTGTCCGGATGAGGATAGCCAGGAGGAAGAGGAATCCAGACCAGGCAGACACATTTTTCGGCTGATGAGATGGAGGGTCTCCTCAAGGCTATATATACCTCTGAGTAGATTCAGGAGCCTGCTGCACATATCTCAGCTCAGGATAAAATGTACAGAGGTTTGGTCAGCCCACAGGCTAAGGTTCTTCCAATTCATCTGGCTCTTAAAGCGATTATCCTGAGGGAGTGGAAGGAGCCAGAGAGAAAACTCTCTTAAAATTCAAAACCTGGAAGCGCAGATGTCCCTTTTAAAGATGAGGAAGAGGAGAAATTCTTTAAGACTCCTAGGTTGGACGCTTCCCTGGCTCAGGTCTCAAAACAATCCGACCTCTTTCGAGGACGCGGGTAATATTAGAGACCAGATGGATAGGAGGTCTGAAACACTACTGCACAGAGCCTGAGAGGCCAATACAGCGGCAATGAGTCCGACCCTGGCTTCAGCTTGCATGGCTAGAAACGCGGACATGTGGGTGAGCAAACTCCTGGACCACGTTTTTCGTACATCGTCCAAGTCCAAACAGGTATTAGGCTACCGCTTTACCAATCAATTCCAGGGAGTCTATCTAGCACACGCATAGTAAACAAATGCTTCATGCAATGAAATTGTAGTCCAAAAAGGTTCTCGTGTATTCAATGCCAATGGTAATTTGGCAACTGATGATCTTCTTTTAGTGTGAACTTCTGTGATCCTTCTTATCAAATGTGCAAAACAAGCTAGCAAAGTGCAAAGTGCTCCCTCCACCGGGTGAATTGGACTCTCACCTTAATTAGCAACCCCACTCGGATCAAATCAGGCTTATGGTAAGTGCTTCTTCTCTTGTTGGAATGGGACAACTTTAGATGAACCAGGAAGTGCTAACCACACTTGAAGATGGAATCAAAGTGATAACCGCACATAATATAAAAAACATACGTGCTAATCGCACAAAATAGAATAAACTAAAATGTGCTAACTGCACAAATACTGAAATAGCGATGCTAATCACACCAGAAAGATAGATAGCCTAGTGCTAACCGCACAGGACCTGGAGAGAAAATACTTCCAATATATAAACCACTTAGTGCGGTAAACCTTCAACATAAACTCCCTTGGTGCGGGAAACTTCACTGATATAAAGTGTTAAAATTTAAACAGCATAAAAACAGGTAAATGATGATCTCACGTAAAATACAGGATACCACTGCCAGGCTCTGCCTCTACATGTTACGCCACCTGCCGTCATGGCTTCGTCTGGACTGGTCTGGTCTGGATCAGGGGCTGGCAACAAAGACCCTCAGGGTACAGGTTGCGGCCCTGTCCGTGTTTTTGGATAAGAGGTTGGCCTTGGAACCTCTGGTTAAAAGATTCCTATCAGCCAGGGAAAGGATGTCCCTAGTGAAAGTGAAAGGTTTTCCCCCTTGGGACCTGACCCTGGTGTTAAAGGCCTTAACTAGGGCACCCTTTGAGCCATTGGTTCAGGTTTCTAAAGCTTCTTTCTTTGAAAGTGGCCTTCCTCCTGGGCATTACGTCGGCCAGGAGGGTAAGCGACTTACAGGCCCTGTCAATAAAAGAGCCCTTTTTCTTATTGTTTGAGGATAGGGTAGTTCTCAGGGAAGATTTCCTGTATCTACCCAAAGTACCGTCAGGTTTTTTCATAAGACACAGGAGATTGTTCTTCCTTCGTTCTGTGAAAACCCCTAGAATGAGAAGGGAAAATCATTTCATTTGTTGGATGCCAAACAATGTCTTTTGATTTATTTAGAGAGGGTGAAAGAGTTCCGTAAATCAAATCACCTATTAGTAGGTTTTAGTGGTCAAAGGAAGGGAGAACAGGCCTCTAAAACAACCATTGCTAGATGGATTAGACAAACCATTACCATAGCATATGAACAGACAGGGAAAGCAGTTCCCCCTAGTCTTAAAGCTCACTCTACGAGGGCTCTGGTGACTTCCTGGGCAGAAAAGGCCGGAGCATCGGTAGACCAGATCTGCAGAGCAGCAACGTGGGCAAGCCGGAACACCTTCCTGAGGCATTACAGGGTTGAACTTCTGTCCGCTCAGGACCTAGTCTTTGGTAGGAAAGTCCTACAGGCTGTCAACCCGCCCTAAGGTAGGCCTGAGCTTCTTGCTTTTCTCTCAGGTGTGCCGTCCTGGAAGACGACTTGAGGAAATAACCAGTTACACCGGTAACGGTGTTTCTGGGAAGTCTTCCAGGATGGCAGGCCTACTTCCCATCCAATCTTGTGGTAGGATTGCCTGTTATATGAAACTCCTGTTTTTTCAACTCTCATGCACTGGTGTGGGTCAATACTTTTGCACAAAACTGAGGTGCATGGGAGGGGCGGGGGTTTTTGACCTCTTTCTTGATTGTGTTTCCTGTCAGGTGGGACCAGTCATCTCTCAGGTGTGCTGTCCTGGAAGACTTCCCAGAAACACCATTACCGTTAAGTGTAACTGGTTATTTTTTTATTTTATTTTTTAAGGTCAACAGATGCTTTAAAGCTGGCTGTGGCACAGTACCCCTGGGGCTTGCGGAACAGTGCCATCACTGGTTAATTCTCTCAGGTCCTATAGAAAGTAAATAAACCACGGTTGTGTGACATGCTATGCACTATTAGTAAAAATGATTGTGTTACACATGTAAGGTGCTTGATGCAAACACCCTACCTGTTATCATTCCTCCCAACTGTCCCGGATTTCGGGACCATCCTGAGATTTTAATCTCGGATCTGGGCTTGAGTCCCAGAATTCAGAGCCCAGTGCTGTAACAAGTTCTCGCATTGGGCTTCCTTCAGCATTCAGTGGTGGTATTCTCAATGGGTGCTCTCACACACTGCACCGAGTGAGCAGAGCTGGCAGTCTCTGCTTCTCCCCCTTCTTCAATGCCGTCATTTGTTGCTAGTTTCAAAAACAGCGACAGGCAACAATGAGGAGGCACCGCGAGAGAAGCACAGAGACCGGAGCATTCCTCTACGCTGCCTCTGCAAGCCCAGCCAGTTATCTGGTCCATATCATTACCCCCTCAGGCCATCCACCACCCTACCTATTACATCTCACCTTTCACCTTCCCCCATCTCCGCCAGCATGACTCTCTCTCCAATCTGACCATCAGCCGGCCGGCCTCCTGATCCCTGTCCCACCAAATGCCACCGCTTTACTAGCTAACTTTACTCTCACTTCAGCATTCCCTGCCAGCAACACTATCCAAGCTGGGCAGCGTGCTAATCCCTACCCCGCTGTCACCGCTGCTCTATGCCTCCCAGCATCTCCCCCCCCCCTTCATTGCCACCCCAACCCACAAGTTAGCCCCACTCCCACCATCCACCTATAACTCCCCCCGCCTCAGAACAATGGCGGGGTACACTGATGGGTAGCACAGTGACAGGGGGAGTAGAGTGAGTAAGAGGATTTGTGTTAGAAATGGGAATGTGGGGTGCTTGTGTATGAAGAGGGGAGAGAAATTTGGTTGGAAGAGAGATAGGAAAGGTGGATTTATGCTTGGGGAAGTTTTAACTGGAAAGGGCTGTGAGGGAAAATGTGTGCGGTGGAAAAAGATTTATTCTGAGAGGAGGGATTGGAGAGGAGGTTTTGTGCTGGAAGGAAATTTGAGGGGAAAAGGATTTGTTCTGGGAGGGGGGAACTGAGGTGGGTGGGGATTTGTGCTGAGGTAGGGAAGAAAGATGGATTGTGCTGAGGTGGGGGGGATTTGGGGGTGGCGAAGGAAAATTTTGTCCTGGGTAAGGGGAAGATTTGTGC
>BLSH010441841.1:3349-14296 GCA_018402905.1 Glandirana rugosa
CAGACCCTACAGCCGTACAACCATGCTACTGGCCACCAGGGAATTATATACCCCCCCCAATCAAGCGGCATCTGACATCACCGCTCGATTGAGGACGCCTATTGGGTGCCTTACCTCCCCACCAACCAATCAGTGACCGCTTTTTGTTCTGACCAATCGCGCTATGTTAGCCGCGATATGTCCTGCCTGCGCACGCGCGAAGCCGCCGCGGCCATCTTTAAAATACCCATTCTAAATGGAATCAAATGCAAGATTATGGCTATGCAAATGTGTGGAGAAACACACATGCAAGGCCATCACGGCCATTTTGGAAAGTCCACGGCCAGATAAACTTTGCAAAAGAGGAAAGGGCAAGTACTATATATTGTACAAGGAGTCTTTTTAAACAATAATAAAGATAAACATTTCTATGCGAATTCCAAAGCAAGTAAAAAAGATTTTATCAAAACATATACTTAATTTAGATTGAAGTCAGAATAGTTATACTCTATTTATCCATTTCATCCTGTCAGCATAGAAAAAGGGAATTGGCAATCAAAAGGGTTCTGTATTTGGCAGTAAATTGCTACTTTCTCTTGCGTTCACTGACAGACGCAGCCCTTCATTGACAAGTGGGTTTATGCACATCCTACTAGGAGTAGACTAGGCAAAAAGAAAAAAAGCAAGCTGACCCCTCCCAGGGGGCTGTCCTCACTCCAGCATATAACCTCCCTGCTCTGCATAGCATAACAATTTTATTATGCCTAGTGCAAGGAGTTAGACCTGGTTCCCTGCTGGGACATGCGGTTCCACAGATTTTATCTTCTTTGGGCTTTTCAAGCTATCTGATAGAAGACTGCTATCCAGTAGCCGGCTGGGGCATACAGGATATCTAGAATCCTGAAATTTCCCCAGCGCGGCCGACCGATGCGAGCTACCCTTAGCCTTGGCGGGGTCCGCCGCATCGTACCCGTTCCGTGCAGGAGGCCAGTGGGTGACCCCCACTTGCGTCCAGTGACCGGGCTCTGCTCATGTCCAGGGGCGCTTGGCCTGCAGCATCCCTCCCCACCAGATGGGAGGAAGGTCTGCATCCGGATGGCTACCCGCCACGCCCATCGGATTGGTGAGTGACCCCCTCTCTCCCACCCTAGAGGTGCGGAGGAGGGGGGCGGTTGTTTTGGCAGACTAGGCCGGCCGGTGGAGGGTTTCTTGGGCTACAGGTCCCCCTGGTTGCTTTTGTTTGGGGTCGCCCCCTCCTACACCCCCCTTCCCCCGCACCGCACCCCGCGCTCAAATAGCGGGTTCTTCCAAGGAGGAGTCGGTTGAAGTGCAGCCTGCACTGGGCCCTCTGGTACCCCTGGATCAGCTAAGATCCGTATTGAGGGAATTTTTTCCCCGGGAGGTGCCGTGCTGTGCTAAGGGGGTGACTAAAATGCGTCCGCCCCCCCCCCCTCCTTCCTTGGGTGAGGATTCTGAACCGGAAGGGACCTCAGTGGTCACAGTGGACCCCGTGGAGCTCTCAGATGGTTAATTGGAGCCCTTGGATGGCGAGGAAGACCAGGGGGCCGCCGTAGCTCACGAGAGGGCGCTGGTGGCCTCCCTGATCGCCAATATCCGTGCGTCCTTGCGACTGGATCAAGCCGGGGAGTCGCAGGAGACTGCCTACGTTTGTGGGTTTTTTAAGCCACCTCAGTCCCCTAGGGCTTATCCCTATGATCAATTCTTTGACCAGCTGGTCTATAAGGATTGGCAGCGTCCGCAGAATTCCTTTTTTCCTTGCCCAAACGATTCACTGTGCGCTATCCATTTGAGGATAGTTTTGTGAAGAAATGGGCATCCCCCGCAGTGGACCCTCCGGTGGCTCGCCTGAATAAGGAAACGACCATCCCCTTGGAGGGGTCTCCCTCTTTTAAGGATTTGGCTGATAGGCGGACAGAGGCGGTGTCCAAGGCACTGTTCTTGGTGGCGGGGTCGGCCATGAGACCAGCTCTGGCGTCAGCCATGGTGGCGCAATCTCTTACCGAGTGTGCGACTGTGTTGCACAATGAGTTGAGCTGCGGGTGTTCGCTTAAGGCGTCTCTGCGAGCGGACCATCTGATACAGGGTCTTCAGTACCTGTGTGATGCAGCTTTGGACCTGCTTCCTATGCTGTCTAAGATGTCTGCTTTTGCAGTCATTATCAGACGGGTGCTGTGGTTACGCTGTTGGTCTGGTGACCATGCGTCTAAAAAGGGCCTCACGGATCTTCCCTTTCAGGGCGGTCGGCTCTTTGGGGCACAGTTGGATGAAATCATTAAAGATTTCACCAGGGGGAAGAGTACTTTTCTCCCGGAGCCCAGGCGGCGGGAGTTCCGCCGTAAGCAGGGTCCTGCTTCTTCGGGTCAGAAGAGGTTTTTTCGTGTGCCCGGTGCAGCGGGCAAGGGTTCAAGGCCCGGCAAGTCTGCCTCGGGGTCCGGTAAACGGCCCTGGCAGCGCAAGAGCGAAAAGACAGAGGATAAGTCCTCCTCCGCATGATGGGTTGCCCCCACCCGGTTCTCGGGTGGGGTCCGACTTCTGGGGTTCGCAGACAGGTGGACTGCCCGCATTTCCGACCAGTGGGTGCAGGAAGTGGTATCCTCTGGATACAGGATAGAGTTCATCACTCTACCCCCAGACAGGTACTTCCCATCGAACTTGAGACTCCCTCAGGGGCGTCGAGAGGCTCTCCTAGGGGCTGTTCAGACGCTCTCCGAACAAGGGGTGATTGTGCCGGTACCTCCGCTGGAAAGGTTCCGCGGCTTCTATTCAAACCTCTTTGTGGATCCCAAAAAGGGTGGGGTCATGCCAGTTCTGGACTTAAAAACGCGAAACCACTTTGTGAAGGCGCGAAAGTTCAGGATGGAATCTGTCCGATCGGTCGTGGCCGCCCTGCACCAATGGGACTTCATGGCGTCGCTGGATATCAGGGACGCGTATCTCCATGTTCCCATTTGTCCCCGGCACCAGCATTTTCTGCGCTTTGCGGTGAGGGATCTACATTACCAATTTGTGGCACTTCCCTTCGGTCTCGCCTTGGCTCCTTGGGTGTTCACCAAGCTGGTGGCTCCGGTGCTGGCGCTATTGAGGCAGAGAGGCATTGCGGTAGTAGCATACCTCGACGACTTACTCCTGCAAGCGGAGTCTGCTTCGGCCCTGGAGGAGAATGTGGCTATCACCATGGTCTCGTTGAAAGACTTCGGCTGGCTGATCAACCTGCAGAAGTCGACATTGACTCCGTCATGTCAACTGGAATATCTGGGTCTGATTCTGGACACAGAGCAGGCGAAGGTGTTCTTACCTCCAGCCAAGTTACTAACACTGCAAGCAGCGGTGCGCACCCTGCTGTCACGCCAGTGGTCCTCCTTACGGTTCTGTATGCGGGTGTTGGGGCTCATGGTCTCAGCCTTCGAGGCGATTGCTTACGCCCAGAGTCACACTCGGCTCCTACAGCGAGCGATTCTGTCACGGTGGGACAAGTCTCCGCTGTCCCTGGACCAGCTGATCAGATTGGATCATCAGACCAGAGGATCGTTGACCTGGTGGCTTCGGGCCCCGGCTCTAACGTTGGGGAAGTCTTACCTTCCCCTGAATTGGTCGAAAGTCACGACGGACGCCAGCCTATTGGGCTGGGGGGGGTCCTGGGGCAGCTGTCTGCTCAGGGCCATTGGACGGCGCAGGAATCCCGCCTCCCGATAAATGTGCTGGAGTTGAGGGCGATCAGGCTCTGCCTCTCTCACTGGACGGTAAGGCTGAGCGGCCTCCTGGTTCGGGTTCAGTCGGACAACGCCACGGCGGTGGCGTACGTGAACCATCAGGGCGGAACAAGGAGCTCGACAGCGGCTGCGGAAGCGGCCCACAGTCTGAGGTGGGCAGAACTTCATGTGCCGGCAATCTCCGCCATTTACATTCCGGGCGTAGAAAATTGGCAGGCGGATTTTCTCAGTCGCCAGATGCTGGATCAGGGGGAATGGTCCCTACATCTAGAGGTGTTCCGCCAGATTTGCCACAAGTGGGGCACGCCAGACGTGGACCTCATGGGGTCCAGGTTCAACCACAAGGTGCAAACCTTCGTGTGCAGAACAAGGGACCCGTTGCCAGCCGCCACGGACGCGTTGGTAGCGCCTTGGGGTCGGTTTCGGCTCCTGTACGCCTTCCCTCCCATCAAGCTTCTTCCACGACTACTGCGCAGGATAGAAGCGGAGGGGATCCCGACAATCCTGGTTGCTCCGGATTGGCCTCGGTGCCCTTGGAACGCTGACATGGTGCAGATGGTGACAGATGTTCCCTGGCGTCTGCCGCTGCGCGAAGACCTGCTGTCGCAGGGACCCATCCTGCACCCTGCTTTACCTTCGCCAGCTTTGACGGCTTGGCTATTGAGTCCCAGGTGTTGAGGGATATCGGGGTCTCTGACTCCGTGATCCCTACCATGCTTAAGGCGCGCAAGTGTACTTCACGCAAGATTTATCATCGCACCTGGACGGCCTATATTGCCTGGTGTTTATTTCATATTTATTTAATTTATTAGTAGGAACTAGCGCAATCTATTTATATTTGAACATACACATTTACCATTGCCCATCTTTGGGAGAACATTTCAAGGATTAAGACAACATATCTTCCCCCTGGATCAGTAATGACCTGTTCCACAGTACACGGAAGGGACTTGTTCAGCAGGATAGTTATTCCCCTTGCATAGGAAGCCTTGTCTAACCCATGCCCTCTTAAGTGCTAGGATCTTGCTACCCATGCTAGCGGGGTTCCTGTAGAAATAGGATGTGAGGTTTGTGGGCTTGTATGTATTTGAACAAGATCTTTTTATCTTGTCATTCACCCTCTCATATTCCATGAAATAAATTTCACATCTACTTCCATTGTGACGAAATAGTCTGCAGTACCTTTACAGGGGCAAAGTACGACCTCTGCCCACAGCACAACAAACAGGGGCCCTGGGCTTCTAGCCGCCAGTAAGCAAAGTGGTCCAAGGCGGTCCGGGGGATGGCATAATTCCTGGTAAGGAAGAGTTCAAAGTCTGTCCTGAGCATGTGCAAAACTTCTCTATAAAACTTGTAACTCCCTACTGCATGGCTTAACCCCAACAGATGCCATAGCAGTTTGAATCCCAAACCAATTAACAAGTTCACCTACGTGAGGCTCAGTTCAAGGAAGCCTATTTGGATTTCAGCCTATAATGGCAAGTGAAATTAAGAGGGGGGGGGGACCCAGACCCTGAAGGTCGTGGAGGGACTGTGTATACCAGTCTGGAGAGAGTGACTTGTTTTCCCTTCAAGTGAAGCATAGCCCTGAGGAGACGGGTCACTGATGTAAATATAGGAGTAATTCCAGCAAGGGGTATGCAGCCCACCTCCACAATGTCATGAAAAAGAGCGCCAAACCCCCCATCCAGAAGGGCAATATAGGTAGTGAAGAGGGGGGCTAAGGAATAATACAAAACAAGGTCACTGTCCCCCACCTATAACTGGCCATTGCAGCAAGGAGCTATGGAAAGGCAGATACAGACAAAAAAAACAGAGAAATCCAAGCTCATCTTACCGACCATTCTGCCACCAACCGAATTCACCTGTCTAACAGTAGCGTTTAAAAGGCAGGGGATTGGTTACACACATTTGCAAGTGTATGCGTAAGCTGCAGGTGCCGACAAGGCTCCCTGTGTTGGTAAGTTGAGCTTGGATTTCTCTGTTTTTTGTCTGTATCTGCCTTTCCATAGCTCCTTGCTGCAATGGCCAGTTATAGGTGGGGGACAGTGACCTTGTTTTGTATTGTAATCACTTCAGGTAACACACTAGCACCGCAGCCGCCATTGGGCCACGGCTGGGTGTCTGGTCTGGTCCTGTACCTTTAAGGAGAGTTGGGCTCCTCCAGTCACCTGTCCTTCATCTATCCATTAAATTGTATGTGCTTCCACTGTGAAGCCTCTTATACAGAGTTGGGTCTGCAGTACACAGAGAGCCTTGTCGGGGCCTGCAGCTTACGCATACACTTGCAAATGTGTGTAACCAATCCCCTGCCTTTTAAACGCTACTGTTAGACAGGTGAATTCCTACTGTTAGACAGGTGAATTCGGTTGGTGGCAGACTGGTCGGTAAGTTGAGCTTGGATTTCTCTGTTTTTTGTCTGGGCTAAGGAATAAGCAATAATGGGTAGAATGGTACCTGAGATACTATATAGGGGTGCGCCATCCAACGAAGTGGGCAACATGGTACTCCATAAGGCCTAAAAGAACAACTAAGAAAAGCCTGTAGAGATTATTTAGGACGAGAAGCCAGGCATCTGCGTCATCCGCGGAGTCAAAGAACCGCACAGATCCTCCATGTTGGACCCGCAGACGACTGGGATAAAGCATCATGGAGTATTTGATTTCTTGTTCATAATGCCTCCTGCGAACATCTGTGAAGGTTTTCCGCTTCTTCTGTAGCTCTGCAGAGAAGTCAGGGTATAGATGTACAACTGTGTGATCATAAGGAAGCGTAGGGTGTTTGCATGCCTTGCTAAGAATGCGGTCTCTGTAGTTGAGAAATTTCACAAGGAAAGGCCTTGGGGGTGCTCCACCAACTCTGCAGCCCATCGGAACACGGTGCACCCTTTCTACCACATATGTGGGCTTGGCCTCCTGTAAATCCAATAGGGCCTTAAAGAATGCCTCCGCAAATTCTGCTGGGTGGTCTCCCTTTGCACCCTCTGGCAGGCCCAATACCCTGACATTTTTTCTTTGCAGCCCTTTTTCTGCATCGTCAGACTTTGCTACCAGCATCTGAACCGTGCGTTGAAGAGTGGTCAGAGAGTCCGCTTGTTGTGCAGTCAGGTATTCGTTAGGAGAAATGCGGTCCTCTGTGTCTGAAAGCCTGCCCCGGATCTTGTCCAAGTCAGCTCTGATTAGAGTACATTCGGTCGCTAGGTAGTCTATGCGAGCCATTACTGAGGCTCTGCTTTGTTCTATTGCTGTCAGTATGACGGCTGTGCCACTTGCCTGAGTCTGGAGAATTAGTGGCTGCGAGGGAGCAGGAGCGACTGACATGTACACGGACCTGGTCCAAGATGGCGTCAGAGCAGGCAGGAGGAGGCTGCTTCTTCACCAGAGTCGCTGAGTTGCGGCTTTTAGATTCTGGAGTAATCCCCGAGGATCGAAGGAGTCACCCGAGTGGGTATGTGCCAGAAACTGTCCAATAGCTCAGGATAATCGGTCAGGATATAAGCAGGACTATGAGTTCACAAGGTACACAGACAAGTCAGTGGACCCCCAGATGCCCCATTTGCCCAGCGCATGGATCTAGGTTGGGTTATCATAAGCAATGTCTGTATAGGCAAAATGAAGAGACCTACGAACATTTCATCATTCAAGACAAATGTTCTGCCAAATGGCCGAAACACTTACTTTGAGCCATGCCCACATCACTACTGGGTGAAAGAGAAGATAGCCTGCCGTGAATGGCAACATGGTATCTCAGGTAACACAAGCCCTTTCTCCTGTCATGATGACAAACTCGGCTCTACTGTTTAATTCCACCAGTGAAGATGATAAACTGACTCCTTCAATGGAAGACAAAGAATTAAGTAATGGACAATGAGTTCTTTCAAGATGACTCCAATAATTTGGTAGCACCCCTACCTTTTCGTCTCCCAAGAGAAAGATTGCCCAACAACTTGCAGCAGGCCATCAGTAGATTCTCCTCCTTAAAGTGCAACTTAAGCAGGAAACCAGAAAGGCAAAAGCACTTTGTGGACTTTATGCAAAATATATTTGACAGAGACCATGCAGAACCTGCACCCCCACTAAAGAAGGGAGAAGGATGCTGGTACCTTCAATCCTTTGGCGTATATCACCCACGCAAACCAGACCAAATCAGAGTTGTCTTTTGATTCCAGTGCTCAGAATGAAGGTATTTCTCTTAACAACCTGCTCCTTACGGGGCCCAACTTGAAAAACAGTCTACTAGGAGTCTTGATTTGCTTCAGGCAAGAACCCATAGCAGTAATGGCTGACATTCAACAGATGTTTCCCAGCTTCATTGTCAGAGAAGACAACAGAAACTACCTCAGGTTTCTATGGCACAAAGACAATGACATCAGCAAGGAAGTGATAGATTATCAAATGAAGGTACATATCTTTGGTAAAAGTCCTTCCCCTGCAGTGGCAACTTATGAGCTAAGGAGAATGGCTGAGGCTGGAGAAGAAAAATATGGATCTGACGCTCGTGAATTTGTTGAAAGAAACTTCTAAGTGGACGACGCACTCAAGTCTTTTCCAACTGCTTAAGAAGCAATCGATCTTCTCACCAGAATAAAGGAGATGCTGTCTGTAGCAAACCTTAGACTGCACAAGATTATATTCAATAGCCAGGAACTTATGAATGCCTTTCACTCTGAGGACTATGCCACTAGTCTGAAAAAACTTGATTTAGGTGCAGATGTGCCTCCTGTACAGCCAAGTCTGGGTTTGTTGTGGAACATCAAACAAGACATGCTCACCTTCCAAGTGTCAACTTGTGAAAAACCCTTCATTAAGAGAGGAGTCCTGTCGGTGGTGAACAGCATCTGTGATCCACTGGGTTTCCTTGCTCCAGTTACCATTCAAGGTAAGATTCTGCTAAGACAGTTATCTACTGAGAACATAGACTGGGATACTCCTTTACCTAGTGGGAAACAACACAAGTGGGAAAGGTGGAGATATTCTTTGAGGTCACTAGAAAAACTTAAAATCTCACGCTGCTATGTTCCAGCTCCCATTTCAACTTCTGGGCGGAGAGAAATTCATATTTTCTCTGATACATCAGTTGAAGCTATTTCTTCAGTAGCCTATTTAAAGACCTCTGAAACTAATGGGGAATCACACTGTAGTTTTGTCCTAGGTAAGGCAAAACTCACTCCCAAACCTACACATACCATACCAAGACTTGAACTCAGTGCAGCTGTGCTAGCAGTAGAAATTGCTGAAGTCATACAAAGTGAAATGGACACTAGAACTGATTTGTTCACCTTTTATAGTGACAGTAAGGTAGTACTTGGTTACATATACAACCAAACAAAACAGTTTTATGTGTACATCAGCAACAGGGTAGAACGTATTAAGAGATTCTCTCTACCAAGTTGAAGTTTTTTTGGTTGAACTAGATGGACTTGTGTCTTTTTTCAACCTGACTAACTATGTAACTATGTAACCAAGTCAATGGCATCACATTCCCACTGAACTCAACCCAGCTGACTGCGGGACCAGAGCTGTGTCATCAGCAGTTCTTCAGGAAAGCTTATGGCTGTCACCGCCAAGGTTTTTGTGTGAGGAATTGGTGCCATTGGGAACCCCCCACTGGCACCAGCTGCTGAGAGTTGGTGGTCGTATCGGGAAATCTGACCTATGGAGCAAGGAACAGAATCCTATAATCATACCAGGTGAACATCTTGTTGCTACTCTTCTGGTTCGTCACCACCATGAACATGTGCAACACTAAGGCCGCCAGTTTTCAAAAGGTGCTATCAGGACAGCTGGCTTGTCGATTGTCGGTATGAAAAGGTGCATCTCTTCCCTGCTCTTCAGTTGCGTCAAGTGCCACAAGTTAAGAGGAAGACTTCAAGTGCAACAAATGGCAAGTCTCCCAGCTGATGGACTAAGTACAGATTCACCTTTCACCTATGTTGAAGATCTCATCCTTCTAAAAGACAAGGTCCGGAAGATAAAGGTCAAGATGAGTGACTTATGCAAGACTAGCCATGCTTTTGGCACAACGGAAAGTACATAGCTGCTATCTACAGCTTCTACTTGGAACTTTTGACATTCTCTGAAGATGTCATATGTCGGACTACTACATGTTCTGCAATCCTGTTGAAATGATGTTTGTTAGCATGCTGCACATACTCATTACAGGTTCCAGGACATCAGTATTGGACATATATATATACACATATATAAATAAAGGTTTAAGGTTATGAAATCTAAAGATTTCAGGTGGGGAGTGTTGTGTTACACAATGTGAATTATTATAATTTCATCTGTGTGTATTATTTGGTTAATTATTGTTCTGTGTCTTCAAGCTGTCTGCTTCTGTCTGAGCTGAACCTTCTCTCCCACTGTAGTTCTTATATCCCCTCCCCTTCTCTCTTTCTGGGTTCATTTCTGAGCATGTTGCCTTCATGTACAGATTATCTCCATATGGCTTACAACTTCATTGTTTTTCTACCAATGAATGTCCATCATTAAACGGAACATTTGAAAGGATTCATCGTCTGTCTCCTCCACAGTGAGTTTATTCATTAAGTTTAAGCTGTCTGAATTCATGCAAGGGATAAAAAGATCACCAGGTCAGTGTAAGCCTTACATAATGCTGAAGATAAAGTTTATGGCCTTGTAGTTGAAGCAGAACAATACATATCCCAAAAAATATATAAAAAGGCAAATTTCTTCCTCAGTTTAGGCCAATATGTATTCTTCTACATATTTTAGATAAAAAAAAATCTCAATAAGCGTATATTGATTGGTTTGCTCAGAAGTTATAACAGCTATAAAATAAAAGATAGATTTATGGCATTTATATATATATATATATATATATATATATATATATATAGAACTAACAAGCTACTAGTGCGAAGTCTTCGAACCGTTAAAATTCTCACGACGTAGGGAGACGTTCTATAGAGTGATAAAAACTGAAAAGCCTCGGACAGTTCAGGAAGAAAACTGGGTAAAAAGGTTTCCTTTCCTTCAACGGATTATTAATACGTGTGGACTATATCCCACAACTACAGTAATTTGGTGTGGGGAAGAGTAATGACTCTACGTGTAGTGGATTATACGAATTAACCATCATCCGAAAGCTCGGATATGTCGAACCTCATTCTGTTGTACGTATTTCTCCTACTACACCAGTTTTATGAGTAAACGGATTATTAAGACGTGTGTCACATATATATATATATATATATATATATATATATATATAT
>BLSH010441841.1:15245-28139 GCA_018402905.1 Glandirana rugosa
ATATATTTTTTACTAGTAATGGCGGTGATCAGCGATTCTTTTAGCGGGACTGCGATATTGCGGCGGACAGATTGGACACTTTTGACACTTTTTTGGGACCATTGACATTTATACAGCGATCAGTGCTATAAAAAATGTACTGATTACTGTATAAATGTCACTGGCAGGGAAGGGGTTAACACTAGTGGCGATTAAGGGGTTAAAGGTGTTCCATGGGAGGTGTTTCTAACTGTATGGGGGCTGGGCTAATTGGAGCAAGATATAGACTGCTGTTCCCAATCACTGGGAACAAAAAATCACTCTGAGCTCCCGTCAGAACAGGGACCCCCCGTGTTCACATTGGCAGATCCCCATTCTGCCTCTGTGTGGAGCGATCGTGGGTGGCCTGTGGACATCGCGCCCGCTGGCCACACACACAGGCTCCGGAGCCGCCCCTACTATATCTAATACACGAAGCGGTGTACAATGACGGCGATTCGCGTAATACAGCCAACCTGCCGCAGTAAATCTGCGAGGGCTGGTCTTTTAGTGGTTAAGGTACTTATATAGCACCTTCAAATTACGCAGCACTTTAAATATATTCTGTACATTCACATCAGTACCTGCCTTCAAGAAGCTTACAATCTAAGGTCCTAAACTCGCATTCATACATACACATACTAGGGCTAATTTAGACAGGAGCCAATAAACCTACCAGCATGTCTTTGGAATTAGAGAGAGTGCCCACGCAGTGACAGGGATAGCATACAACCTCCAGGCAGGTAGTGCCATGGTAGGGATTTGACATGCTAACCACTTAGCCATTCTTTTATAAATGATCTGTTATCCTTGTTTGTGGTTCTTTCATAGCCCCCCCCAGGTGTGTCCTGTGCAATGGATTTCTCCAGATTTCTAGCAGATGACTTTGAGGTGAAGGACTGGGTGAACACTGCCTTTAAAGTGGTTGTCTACCTGATTTTTGTACTTTTACATACAGGTAAGCCTATAATAAGGCTTACCTGTAGGTAAAATGAATATCCCCTAAACCTGTACGGTTTAGGAGATATTCCCTCTCTAAAATGTTGCGGCGTTACGGCGCATGCGCCGTGTATATCCAGGCACATGCGCCGTGTATGTCCCGGCAAAGGCCCGGCAATAGGGCCGGACCTTGCCGGAAAGACGGGTCCTGCACGCATGCACGGGAGTGACGTCTCGCGGCTCCGGCCAGTCACAGCGCTGGAGCTAGAGTTGCCACCTCATCCCTTTAAACCTGAACACATATGAATTACACGGGTTCTGAGGCCGATTAAATTGGCAATTAAACTCACTCGGTGCCTCATCTGCACTGAGTTAACCTTAGAACCTGTGTAATTCATATGTGTTCGGCTTTAAAGGGATGAGGTGGCAACCCTAGCCGGAGCCGAATACCCAGAAGTAAGATCCGAGGGAAGATGTCCGCTCCCTCAGAGGGGACCGAGCAGCTCGGTCGGATCTTCGTTTCAAGGTAAGTATTTCATAATGAGCTGGAATGCGGTGTATACGAGCTCATTATGCTATTGTCTTGCAGGTTTTTATTTTATTTTTATTTTTTTAATGGGTAGACAACCACTTTAAGTCAGTACAGAAAGATGCTCCCGGAAAGGTAGATGCACACGCTGCAACCTTGGTTATGAAACTACAGCTCTTCATCCAGGAGGTGAACATATCAGTTGAAGGTATTATAATAAAGTTGTTGTTTTTTTTCTCTTTAAGTTGTAGTGTTTATTTTATGGGAGAGCTGATGACAGGTGTTCTTTTTTTTTCCTATAGAAAGTAGCCATCAGGCCCTGCAGACTATGCCGAGTCCTGCGTGATATTGAGGCCCTCAGACAGGAGGCCACCTTCCTTCCTAAAGGAACAGATGATTCTTATTAGGCCTCATACACACGGACGTTTTTTGACGCCGGCGTTTTCTGGCGTTTTTTTGCAGCTCTCCATGTTAGTCAATGGCCCCATAAAAACGTCAGCATTTTTGAGCTGTAGATGACGTCGGCGTTAGTGAGCTGAAACTAGAACCCACAGCCATCGCGTTCTGAGGCTGTAACGTTTTGGCATTTTTTGACGCCGACGCCACAATACGCCACAATATGCCACCAAACGCCAACAAACGCCACCTATTATTATACTGGCGTTTTCTGGCGTTTTTTGACGCCGACGTTTTTAGGTTGAAAAATAGCAGAGGGATGATTTTTTTTAAAAGACGCCTATTGACGCTGACGCTTACTAACGCTCAAAAACGCAGATACATAACGCCGAAAAACGCCGACTTTTTTTCCTTGACGTCGGGCCCGACGTTTTGTTTATTTTTTTAGAAACGTCCGTGTGTATGAGGCCTTAAAGAAGACATAAAGAAGTTTGAGCAGGACTCTCTAGAGACAAGAGAAACTCGCTTGATTCCGATTTGGTCCCTTTTCCAGGGTGATACGTTCAGGTTTGCCTGTCAGTTTTTCAGGCCGGCCTGATCGGATAATCAATGTATCCCTATGGACTTGTGGGTGTAAATGGACTTGTGTCCATTTACACCCGCCTACTCCCAGTACGATCTGGTCTGCTTAAAAAGGAAGTAAACTCTGATGGGTTTATCTTCCTTTTTGTTCCCCTGCAAAGTAAAAGTATAATGTGCTAGTATGCATCGCATACTAGCACATTATGTGACACTTGCCTGCAAACAAAGCCTGCGCCATCCCCGCTGCAGGCTGCATCCATGTTCACCCATCTTCCTTCTGGGGCAGCAGACTCCTGCTCTGTGACTGGCCAGAGCCGCGAGACGTCACTCCCGCACATGCGCGTGAGGGAGCCGCCGGTCACGGCATTTGCTCCTGAAGAAACGGCGCGGGGGGCAGTTTTCTTCACAGCGCATGCGCCAATGACATCATCGGTGCAGTGTACAGTAACTGTCTCCTAAACGGCGCACGAAGGAGATAGTTACGGTACCTATAGGTAAGCCTTATTATAGGCTTACCTATAAGTAAAACTTACACGGGGGGGTTTACAACCACTTAAATAAAACAAAAAAACAGAAGGGGATCTGTTCCCCTCTGTCTAAGCAGATCGGATCAGACTGCAGTCGAGTGTAAATGGACAGCCAAGCCATTTACACCCAACTGTCCATAGAGCAGAGTGGGCTGTGTCTGCTCGACAGATACTGAGCAAACACAGACCTGTAATCCACTGACTCTGCTCTGCTCAGCAGGGGATCAGCGGTCAGACGCAATGTGAAAGGGGCCTTAGCGTGCATGAAAAAAGTCTCCATTGTACTCAGCTGGCTACTGCCTTGGCAGTTCCAAACAGTGGCAGCATCTGATATTATGATAGGGATTTTAAAGGGGTCAATAGGCCTGTGATACGGATGAGCTCAAGCATGTTCAGACAAGAGTCCAAACCTGCAGGAGCTATCCTGCTGGGAAGCTGTCAAAGCCAACAGCCAATCGTAAGCTGTGGAGGCATTCCCCACACCTACAGTAGTCAAGGGAGTGTACATGTGTGGCTGCAGGACAGGGAATGTCTCCACCACCTATGACTGGCTGTTGGCTTTGACAACTTCTTGACGGGATAGCTCAGGTAGGTTTGGACTCCTTTCCGAAGTCAGAACCTGCCTGAGCTCATCATTGGCATTGGTCTATGATCAAAATTAAATATTATCCAAAAGAGCAATTCACCATAAAAACCATTTAAAAGGTGTTGTACAGCATATCACCCAAATCCTATGTATATAACCTCCTAATAATATACCAAAGATGTTTTTAGTACTGGTTCTTAATTTCAAAGGTGGGATGTTATAAATTGTGCATTTCGCTGAACAAATCTGCTTCTTCAGGACTAATGTAGGCAACAAATTCTAAAAGATTTTTATACAGTAATCTTAAATTTGAATACATTATATTTATATCATAAACATTTATTTGATATTAGAGCGTATATATGCTTACTTGCATGTTATTGTGAACTTGTTGCACATCCAACATTGCAAAAGCAGTTCAACCGGTCTGCAGATAATGCCAGTTTAAGGCTTCATGGGACCAATATGAGGAAATAGTTTACTCCTGGAATATATCAATTATATTTAAATATATGAGTCTTTCAATGTATGGGGCAATGTAAGGGGCACGCTGCCGTTATGACAGCCTTCAAATTTTCTACTCACATTATGTGAGTGTAAAATGATTGCTGACGAGTGTGGGGCAGCTTTGGGGGGGGGGGGGCAGGAGAGTCGAGCCGGCCAGATCATCAGAGAGCGTGGACTGTCCCCTGTAACAGCTGTCAACTTGCCTGCCGCCTTTGATAGATGGAACACGATGGACATTGGACGATGAGGCTTCATTGATGAGCACTGGTTACGCTGCATTGATGGGCACGGGGCACGCTGCATTGATGGGCATCATAGGTCAGGCTGCATTGATGTGCACTGGTCAGGTTGCATTGATGGGCACTGGTCAGGCTGCATTGACCCCTTGCATTTTTCCTGTATAAAAACTTTTAACTAAGCTACTTATCATTATTGTGGCCTGCCTACAGTATATACAGTATTTCACAAAAGTGAGGACACCCCTCACATTTTTGTAAATATTTTACAGTATTGTACCTTTTCATGTGACAACACTGAAGAAATGACACTTTGCTACAATGTAAAGTAGTGTGTGTACAGCTTGTATAACAGTGTAAATTTGCTGTCCCCACAAAATAACTCAACACACAGCCATTAATGTCTAAACCGCTGGCAGCAAAAGTGAGTACACCCCTAAATGAAAATGTCCAAATTGAGCCCAAAGTGTCAATATTTTGTGTGGCCACCATTATTTTCCAGCACTGCCTTAACCCTCCTGGGCATGAAATTCACCAGAACTTCACAGGTTGCCACTGGAGTCCTCTTCTACTTCTCCATGATGACATCACGGAGCTCATGGATTTTAGAGACCTTGCGTTACTCCATCCTCCGTTTGAGGATGCCCCACAGATGCTCAATAGGGTTTAGGTCTGGAGACATGCTTGGCTAGTCCTTCACCTTTACCCTCAGCTTCTTTAGCAAGGCAGTGGTCGTCTTGGAGGTGTGTTTGGGGTCGTTTATCATGTTGGAATACTGCCCTGTGGCCCAGTCTTCCAAGGGAGGGGATCATGCTCTGCTTCAGTAAGTCACAGTACATGTTGGCATTCATGGTTCCCTCAATGAACTGTAGCTCCCCAGTGCTGGCAGTACTCATGCAGCCCCAGACCATGACACTCCCACCACCATGCTTGACTGTAGGCAAGACACACTTGTCTTTGTACTCCTCACCTGGTTGCCGTCACACACGCTTGACACCATCTGAACCAAATAAGTCTATCTTGGTCTCATCAGACTACAGGACATGGTTCCAGTAATCCTTGTCCTTAGTCTGATTGTCTTCAGAAAACTATTTGCAGGCTTTCTTGTACATCATCTTTAGAAGAGGCTTCCTTCTGGGACCACAGTCATAATTTGATGCAGTGTGCAGCTTATGGTTTGAACACTGAGAGGCTGACCCCCCACCCCTTCAACCTCTGCAGCAATGCTGGCAGCACTCATACGTCTATTTCCCAAAGACAACCTCTGGATATGATGCTGAGCACATGAACTCAACCTCTTTGGTCGACCATGGCGAGGCCTGTTCTGAGTGGAACCTGTCCTGTTAAACCACTGTATGGTCTTGGCCACCGTGTTGCAGCTCAGTTTCAGGATCTTTGCAATCTTCTTATATCCTAGGCCATCTTTATGTAGAGCAACAATTCTTTTTTTCAGATCCTCAGAGAGTTCTTTGCCATGAGGTGCCATGTTGAACTTCCAGGGACCAGCATGAGAGAATGATAGCGATAATACCAAATTTAACACACCTGCTCCCCATTCACACCTGAGACCTTGTAATACTAACATGACACCGGGGAGGAAAAATGGCTAATTGGGCCCAATTTGGACATTTTCACTTGGGGTGTACTCACTTTTGTTGCCAGCGGTTTAGACATTAAAGAGGAAGTAAACCCTGATGTAAACCCTAATGGATTTACTTCCTCTTATTCACCCTGCAATGTAGAAGCATAATAGGCTAGTATGCATCGCATACTAGCCTATTATGTGCCACTTACCTGCCATCTCCGCCCGCACTGTCCCCACAGCAGGGAGCGTCCATTTCTCCCCTCTTCCTTTCGGGGGCCGCGAACTCCGGCGCCGTGATTTGCCGGAGTTGCATGATGTCACTCCCGCGCATGCACGCGGGAGCCGCCGTTCGCGGCACGCTGTCAGTGAAAAAACGGCACGGAGACTATTTCTTCACTGTACCGAATGACGTGGGCACATGCCAGTATGGCGTATATCTCCTAAACTGTACAGGCTTAGGAGATATACAGGGAAGCTACAGGTAAAAAATTAAAAATAGACACTGCGCTCACATGCTTGATTGGCCATACTAGGGACTAATAATTATGTGTATGTCTACGAAAGTCAGACACTGATAACCATACACTGATTGCATAATGAAAGTCCCATAAAGTCCAATATTGAAAGTGGAGTGGGAGACAGGCAGCCAGCTGAACTGAGCAGGAAGGCACTCTGTAGTAAATGAAAAGAGAAAACAGAGGCGCCTCTAAGTGTAATATGCTAGTTTATTCAAGTACACACACACACATGGTGATATATGCACTCACAGAGGTAGATGAAGTACAGGCATTTGGGCAAAGAGATCATCCACAGGTCTCCGGAGTGTGGTCCGCTCCAAAAACCGCTTTCTGAGGCCAGGGGTGAGTACGCTGGTGGTATCCAGTGCAGCCACGAACAAAGCCTTCAGCGGAGTAGCGTGCTGGCATGGGACGAACGAACATCACATCCGGGAAGCCGTGCGGGAGGTGCGCGCGTTCGGATCATCCGTGATCCTTCCTCAGACTCAAGTGGGGCCATCTTGGATGTGGACGACTTGAATATACCCCCAACCAAGGTGTATGGGCAAAGTTCATATAAACAATACACTATAAAAACAACATGTAAACACTAAAAACATAATCATAAGCGGCAAATTTAAAAACATGGCAATAATATAAAGGTAAAACACGAAAAAAAAAAAGGGGGGGGGGGGACCAGAAAAATGAAAATTACAATATATATAATTTCACAACAGAGTATTAATTTCTAGGTCTTCATTCAAGCCCCCAGGTGAACGGGTGTCTAAAATAAAGATTCAAAAATTTTCCCTTTCGCAAAGCCGTTTAAATCGTTTGGCTGTAGGGTAAGTTTTAGGGACAGATTCAATGACCCAGACACGTAATAGTTGAGCATTATGATCATGATGATCCAGAAAGTGTCTGGGAACACTGTACAGGTCAGACTCCTTTTCCACAAAGTTACGGTGCTCACCAAACCTCTTTCTCAGAGTACGTGTAGTGCGACCCACATAAAGTAGGCCACACGGACATGAAAGACAGTACACCATGTACTCTGAGGAACAGTTGAAAAAGTCGGGAATGATGTAATGTTTCCCTTTGGTGGTAAATTCTTTTTGGCCATGGGTAACGTGGGCACATGTGAGGCATAGTGGCTTCTTACACCTATACATGCCTTTGATATTAAAGAACCCGATAGGCCTAAGGTATCCTATAGAAGGGCAAAAAATCTTAAAGCATTGATAGCGCCTAATCGGGCGAGGTCCTCTTCCAATCTGAAAAGTGCCCCTTTAAGGTTCTTTAATATCAAAGGCATGTATAGGTGTAAGAAGCCACTATGCCTCACATGTGCCCACGTTACCCATGGCCAAAAAGAATTTACCACCAAAGGGAAACGTTACATCATTCCCACATTTTTCAACTGTTCCTCAGAGTACGTGGTGTACTGTCTTTCATGTCCGTGTGGCCTACTTTATGTGGGTCGCACTACACGTACTCTGAGAAAGAGGTTTGGTGAGCACCGTAACTTTGTGGAAAAGGAGTCTGTACAGTGTTCCCAGACACTTTCTGGATCATCATGATCATAATGCTCAACTATTACGTGTCTGGGTCATTGAATCTATCCCTAAAACTTACCCTACAGCCAAACGATTTAAACGGCTTTGCGAAAGGGAAAATTTCTGGATCTTTACTTTAGACACCCTTTCGCCTGGGGGCTTGAATGAAGACCTAGAAATTAATACTCTTTTGTGAAATTATATATATATTATATTATATATTTCATTTTTCTGGTTCCTCCCCCCCCCCCCTTTTTTTTTTTTTCTGAGTCGTGTTTTACCTTTATATTATTGCCATGTTTTTAAATTTGTTTTTAAACTTGCCTCTTATGATGATGTTTTTAGTGTTTACATGTTGTTTTTATAGTATTTTGTTTATCTATACTTTGCCCATACACCTTGGTTGGGGGTATATTTAAGTCGCCCACATCCAAGATGGCCCCACTTGAGCCTGAGGAAGGATCACAGATGATCCGAATGCGCACACCTCCCGCACGGCTTCCCGGATGTGATGTTCGTTCGTCCCATGCCAGCACGCTACTCCACTGAAGGCTTTGTTCGTGGCTGCACTGGATACCACCAGCATACTCACCCCTGGCCTCAGAAAGCGGTTTTTGGAGCGGACCACACTCCGGAGACCTGTGGATGATCCCTTTGCCCAAATGCCTGTACCTTATCTACCTCTGGAAGCTACAGGTAAGCCTAATTACAGGCTTACCTGTAGTTTTAAAGTGGTTGTCAAGAGTTGACAACCACTTTAATGGCTGTGTGTTGAGTTATTTTGAGGGGACAGCAAATTTACACTGTTATACAAGCTGTACACTCACTACTTTACATTGTAGCAAAGTGTAATTTATTCAGTGTTGTCACATGAAAAGATAAAAATAAAATATTTACAAAAATGTGAGGGGTGTAATACTGTACTATTATGGGAAATGGTCGAACAAACCTAGCCACTTGGAGGAGTCCTCAGTATATAGATACCAATATTTAATCATCACTTCTCTAACCCTAAGATGTTGCCTGGTGTATCCTGTGATCAGTTTCATCGTATCTCTTTATTTTGGGTCCCTCCACCTGTGACAACGAAGAGAAAAGCACTAGATTCCTCCCATCCAAGCCAAACAGCATGGCTATAGGAATCTCTATGTATTCAAGGAGCCACAGCTGCTGGCATTGTCCAACAGAAACTGCACCTGATAGGATGCAGGTGATATTCGGCCAATCATTTTCTTCCTAGTTCAGTTGATTATTAAATCGACTTTTGGTGCTTGCAGGGTCACCCACAGCTTACTGCTGAATCTGCCAACATTCAAGCTGTGGGGATCCCTGCAATTCTAGCCATTTGTGAACATTTGAAACAAAGTGATGTGCAAAGTATTTATAAAATGTAATAAGAGATTGTCTTTCCTTGTAGCTAAACTGATGGAATATACATCACTGATTTTTTTTTGTTGTTAACGCTGCATAATCAAAGTGTGTCTAAACCCAAGACAAAAGTGCAATGTGTTTCAGCTTACCAGTCCTTCAGTAAGGTGGCTGCATTAGTGTTCTTTTTTCAGGTAATCATGCAAACACTTCTTCTCCTTTGAGGGCTACAATAACTCACTCCATTGTATCTGTGTAGGCTTTCCCCCAGGCTAGACTTTAAACAAAGCTTTCCTCCCTTCATCCTCGGAGCTTAGGAGGAGCAGTAGTTTACAGAAAGCAATTGTCATTATTTGTGCTTTCATTTCAGCCCACAGGAAGTGACAATGACACTGCGTTTCTGGTGGGATCAACGAGTATTTCTGTACTTGCTGAATATAGCCTGAAAAATGGGAAAAAAAGCAATGCAGCCATCAAATCCAAGGGCCAGTAATCTGCAATATATTAAATTTTTTTTTATCTTCCGTTTAGATGTTTATTTTTTAATTCAGTCTGGGATTTATAAAATACTTGTAATATCTGATGACATGACTGTTCTCTGTGCAGGTCCTGGTGGAGATGGATAAAGTAAAGTCACGCATGCAGTTAGCGGCAGAGTCCCTGCAAGAAGCTGACAAGTGGAGTATGCTTAGACCCCTTTCACACCAAGGCGTTTTATAGGCGCTTTTGCGCACAAAATAGCGCCTAAAAAGCTCCTGAAAAACGCCCCCCCAATACACCCCAATGTAAAAGCCAGAGTGCTTTCACACTGGGACGATGCGCTTGCGGGACGGAAAAAATAGTCCTGCAAGCCGCATCTTTACAGCGGTGTGGGAGTGGTGTATTCACCGCTCCTATACCGCCCCTGCCCATTGAAAACACTGGGGCAGCGCTCCCAAAAAGCCTGAACACCGCTTTGGGAGCGCTGCAAACCGGCACTTTTAACTCCTGTTTAACCCGCTATAACGAGTGGTAAAACACAGCTAATTTAACACTCCGGTGTGAAAAGAGCCTTAGGGCTCTTTCACACACACGGAGCCCGTTTTGAGGGACTCCGCTGCTCAGCGGGGATCTATCCCTTTATCCCCGCTGAGCCGGCGGATGACAGTGCAGAGACTGACCTGTCAGAGCTCCATTCTCCTCTATGGAGGATCAGATGAACACGGACCGTCTGTCCATGTTCACCCGATCCGATCCGCTAGGCGGATGGAAAATAGGGCTTCCATCCGCCTGTTTCTGGCGGATCGGGTGTCAGCGGACATGTCACCGCTGACATCCGCCGCTCCATAGAAGTACATGGAGCGTCCGTTTGGGTCCGCCTGAAAAACTGACAGGCGGACCCAAATGATCCGTATGTGTGAAAGAGTCCTTAGTGCAGACATTGAAGAAACCTTTAAAACTCAGGTGGGTTCCCTATGGTATCTGCTTGAGGACACCATTTTTTATTTTTATTTTTTTACTGTACTATCTAACTTCTGCTAATGTGTTTTTTTTTCGCAAGGATTTGGGCAGGCCAGAGCTATTATTAACCCTTTCATGGCTACGCCTTTTTATGACATTTGTTTCTTTTTTTGCTAGAAAATTACTTAGAACCCCCAAACAATATATATATACTTTTTTTTCAGCAGAGACCCTAGAGAATAAAATCATTGCAATATATTATGTCACACGGTATTTGCGCAGCAGTCTTTTAAACACAGTTTTTTGGGAAAAAAGACACTTTCAGGAATTAAAAAAACAAAACAGTAAAGTTAGCCCAATTTTTTTGTATAATGTGAAAGACGATGGTACGCCAAGTAAATAGATACTACAGTACTTAACCACATAACAACCGGGCCATAGCCGAATGATGGCTACAGCATGGTTTGTTAATTCTGGGAGGGTGTACAGTGACATCCCCCAAAAATCTCGCTCCTGCACGCCCCCAGGAGTATCTGTGACCGGGAGTATCCGTTGGCATCGGCCCTTTATCACGTGATCGCTCTGTCAAATGACAGAGCAATCAGATGTAAACAAGCCAGCGCATGTCCGGCTTATCTCTCCCCTCTCCGTACCAATCGGTACAGTGCAGCGCTGTGGGCTGGATATGTAGTGCCCACAGCGCTGCTCTGTGCCAGTCTGCACTCTCCGCCATCCATGCTCAGCCATCCAGCCACCCATCCTCAGCCATCCATCTTTCGCCATCTATCCTCCGCAATCCATTCTCAGCCATCCCATCCATGCTCAGCCATTCCATCCATGCTCAGCCATCCCATCCATGCTCATCCATCCCCATCCACAGCTCATCCATCCCCAATCACGGCTTATCCATCCCCATCCACGACTCATTCATGCTCATCCATCCCCATCTAGGGCTCATTTATTCCTCATTCATGCTCATCCATGCCACATCAGTTCACATCCGTGCCACATCCATGCCACTACAGTGCCATTACAGTGCCCATACAGTGCCTCACAACAGTGTAATAGGTAGTTAAATTAGATTTGAAATGTATACCCCTAGAACACCTGACAGTGCTCCCTGCATGTTGGGCCTCTGTATGTGGCCAGGCTGTGGAAAACTCTCATACATGTGCTATGGCCATACTCAGGAGGAGTAGCAGAATATATTTTGGGGTGTCATTTTTGCTAGGTACATGTCATGTGTTAGAAAAATTGTATAAATGGACAACTTTGTGTAAAAAAAAATGTGGTTTCATTTTCTTTCCACATTTTCCAAAAACTTGTGGAAAAAAATGACATGTTCAAAAGACTCGTTATGCCTTCTAGAATATATGTTGGGGTGTTTACGTTCCAAAATGGGGCAATTTTGGGTGTTTCATTGTCCTGGTGCTTCAGGACCTTCAAAAGATCAAGAGGTAGTTAAGAAATTAGATGCGTAGTTTATGTTCCTAGAACGCCAGCATGCAGGTGAGCCTGGCAATGCTGGATGATACTGCAGATTATTCGGAGAAATGCATATACCTGGAGGCATTGAAGAATCGCCTGGAAGCTATGTGCAGTTCTCAGATAGTTGCAGCTTTTAACAGCCAGTTTGTGGGTAAGAAATACGGCTGTACAGCCAGAATCGGGGTTTCTTGACCAATATTTCTGTTAAATAAAAAGCATGTTCCATCCTTCTGAATAGCATTCAATGTTCAGCTCATGAAAAGCTGATTTAGTTGGCTGAACCCCAGCACGTCCCGTCTCCTTTTAAAATACTCGCTGCCTGACTGTCTCTGAATTTAGTATTTTTAGTCCATGAAATAGAAAAATCATTCCTGACAAGAAAGCTGAGGTGAAGCCATTCCTCTTAGGCCTCATGCACACTGCTGCCTCTAAACGGACGTTTAGATTCCATTCACACTAATGCGTTTTTTGATGCAGTTTGCAGAAATGCAGGGAATTTTTTTAACATGGGTTCCTATGGAACATGTTCACATCAATGCTTTTTTGTGCCTCTGCGTTTTTGGAAAGGGTCAGGGACTTTTTTTCATGCAAAAAGCAGCATTTTGCATGTAATAGACTGCAATGGGGATGCAAGAAAAAC
>BLSH010441875.1:0-10318 GCA_018402905.1 Glandirana rugosa
GGTGATGCGGGCAGCCCACCTGTCTGCGAACCCCAGTAACCGGCCCCCCACCCGTGACGTGGGTGGGGGCAACCCATCATGCGGAGGCGGATTTATCCTTCATTTTTTCGGCTTTATTACCTTTATTACCCTTAACCTCACAAGGGTATTACCCCCCACAGGTCGGCTTACCACCAAAAGCTGCCCAGATGCCCACTCTCCACGCCCTAAGGCGGCAGAGGGGTCCACTCACCAATCCTCGACGGGCACCGCGGTAGCCACCGGAGCAGACTTACCATCCCCTAGAGGAGGCATGCTGCTGGCCAGGCCCTTGGACAGGCGTACCTAGTCACTGGGCTCTAGTGGGTTTTAGCCACTGGCCACCCGCACGGAACAGGCGCTATGCGGTGGGCACCCCGAAGGGCATTCGCATAGTGTCGGCTGGACTGGGGAAAGATTTGGATTCTAGATATCCTCTATACCACCAGCCAGCTTCTTGATAGCAGTCTTCATCAGATGAATCTTCCGGAGACCGCAGATCCCAAAGGGAACCAGGTCTACTCCTTGCGCTAGGCAAAAGAAAACTGATGTGCTATGCAGAGCAGGGGGATTATATGCTGAGGTGAGGACGGCACCCTGGGAGGGGCCAACCTACGCTTTTGTTTGTTTTTGCCTAGTCTACTCCTAGTAGGATGAGCATAAACCCATGTGTCATAAGAAGGCTGTGTCTGTCAGTGAACGGAAGAGAAAAGTCAGCACCCTGGACACCGCATAAGAGCGGGGATTCCAACCACCCACCTCACACCAGGCAATATAGGGCCTTCCAGGCCCTATGATAAATCTTACGTGAAGTACACTTGCGCGCTTCAATCATAGTAGGGATCACGGAGTCAGAGACACCCCTATCCCTCAACACCTGGGACTCAATAGCCAAGCCGTCAAAGCCAGCGAGGGTAAAGCAGGGTGCAAGATGGGTCCCTGAGACAGTAGGTCTTTGCGAACTGGAAGACGCCACGGAACATCTGCCACCATCCGTACCACATCGGCGTACCAAGGATGCCGAGGTCAATCCGGAGCTACCAGGATTGTCGGGATTCCCTCTGCTTCTATCCTGCATAGAACCCGCGGCAGAAGCTTCAGAGGAGGAAAGACGTACAGTAGTTGATACAGACCCCAGGGTGCTACCAGTGCGTCCGTGGCGACCGCCAACGGATCTCTTGATCTGCACACAAATGTCTGTACCTTGTGATTGAATCTGGAGGCCATGAGGTCCACCTCTGGCTGGCCCCACTTGAGGCAAATCTGGCGGAACACTTCTGGATGTAGGGACCATTCCCCCTGATCCAGAGTCCGGCGGCTGAGAAAGTCCGCCTGCCAGTTTTCCCCGCCTGGAATGTAGATTGCGGAGGGTGCTGTCACGTGAAGTTCTGCCCATTGCAGGATCAGAGCCACTTCCGCAGCTGCTGTTGAGCTTCTTGTTCCACCCTGATGGTTCACATATGCCACAGCCGTGGCATTGTCCGACTGAACCCGGACAGGGAGGCCTCGCTGCCTTGTCGACCAACAAGATAGACAGAGTCTGATCGCTCTTAGTTCCAGTACATTTATCGGAAGGCAAGCTTCCTGAGCTGACCAACGGCCCTGGGCAGAGAACCGACCCAGGACCCCTCCCCAGCCCGATAGTCTGGCATCCGTCGTTACTATCGACCAATTAAGGGGGAGGAAACATTTTCCCGACTTTAGGGCTGGAGCCAGAATCCACCAAATCAAGGATCCTCGGGACTGATGATCCAACCTGATCAGTCTGTCTAGGGATAGGGGAGATTTGTCCCACTGCGACAAAATCGCCTTCTGCAGGAGCAGAGTGTGACTCTGGGCGTAAGGTACCGCTTTGAAATTCGACACCATGAGCCCCAACACTCGCATACAGAACCGTAAGGAGGACCACTGGCGTGATAACAGGGGTTGCACTGCTGCCTATAGTGTCAGGAGCTTGTTCGGCGGTAAAAACACCCTTGCCTGCACTGTGTCCAGAATCAGACCCAGGTATTCCAGACGGCAGGATGGAGTCAAAGTAGACTCCTGCAGGTTGATCAGCCAACCGAATTCTTTTAACGTGGACACCATGATTATCACGTTCTCCTCCAGAGCTGCCGACTCTTCTCTCAGAAGTAAATCGTCGAGGTACGCTACCACCGCGATACCTCTCTGTCTCAACAGCGCCAGCATCGGGGCCACCACCTTAGTGAACACTCGGGGAGCCGAAGCCAGACCGAAGGGAAGTGCCACAAACTGGAAATGCAGATCTCCCACTGCGAAGTGCAGAAAACGCTGGTGTATGTGACAAACTGGAATGTGGAGATACGCGTCCTTGATATCCAGGGACGCCATGAATTCCCCTTGGTGCAGGGCGGCCACGACCGAGTGGATGGACTCCATCCTGAATTTTTTTGCCTTTACAAAGCAGTTTAGTGCCTTCAGGTCCAGAACTGGCCTGACACCGCCCTTTTTGGGCACCACAAAGAGGTTTGAATAAAACCCGTGAAACCTTTCCATTGTGGGTACCGTTACAATCACCCCCTGTTCGGCAAGCGCCCGAACGGCACCTAGAAGTGTCTCCCAACCCCCCTGAGGTAGTCTTAAGTTCGAAGGGAAGAACCTTTCTGGGGGTAGAGAGATGAACTCTATCCTGTACCCGGAGGACACCACCTCCAGCACCCACTGATCGGTGATGCGAGCAGTACATCTGTCTGCGAACCCCAGTAACCGGCCACCAACCCGCTAGTCGGGCAGGGGCAACCCATCATGCGGAGGTCGACTTATCCTTCGTCTTTTCAGACTTACGTTGCCAGGGCCTTTTACTGGGCCCAGCGGCAGCCTTACTGGACTTGAAGCCCTTACCCGCTGAGCCTGGTGCACGAAAAAACTTCTTCTGGACTGAAGAAACAGGGCCCTGCCTACGGCGAAAATCCCGCTGTTTTGGCTCTGGAAGAAAAGTACTCTTCCCTCCCGTGAAATCCTTAATGATTTCATCCAATTGTGGGCCAAACAGACGCCCTCCCTGAAAGGGGAGATCCGTAAGAGCTTTCTTCGACGCCTGGTCGCCCGGCCAAGAGCGGAGCCACGCTTGATAACTGCAAAAACAGACATTTTTTACAGCATGGGGAGCAGGTCCACCGCAGTATCGCATAGGTAGCGGAGACCCTCTTCCAAGTGTGCTTGTTGCACCTCAGCCTGCGCACACTCACAAGTCAAACCGGTGTGAAATGTGGTAGCGCACTCGAGAAGAGATTGCGCCGCCATAGCAGCCGCCAGGGCTGGACGCATGGCTGACCCAGCCAACAAAAACAGTGCCTTAGACACTGCCTCCGTGCGGCGATCGGCTGCTTCTTTAAAAGATGGAGACCCCTCCAAGGGAATGGTCATTGCCTTATTCAGACGGGCCACCGGAGGGTCCACTGCTGGGGAAGCCCATCTCTTAGTAAAACTATCCTCAAAAGGGAAACGAACAGCAAAGCGTTTGGCCAAAGCAAAGGAATTTTGCAGCCACAGCCATTCCTTGAACACCGCCTGCTCAAAAACCTGATCATAAGGGTAGGCCCTGGGGGACCTAGGGGGCTTAAGCGACCCACAAACATATGCGGACTCATGCGACTCCCCTGCTTGATCAAGCCGCATGGACTCGCGAATATCAGTGATCAGAGCAGTCACTATCGCTTTATCGTGAAAATGAAGCCCCCTGATCATCTTCATCGTCTGAGGGTATCAGTTCACCCTCTGATAGCTCCACGGGGGTACCCATGACCACCGAGGTGCCCTCTGGTTCCGAATCCTCCCCCGAAGAGTCGGGTCCGAACCTGCCCCGGGAAAGAATTAACCAAATACTGTTCTCAGTTGTTCCAAGGAAACCAGGGACCCAGGCGTGGATTGTTGCTCGACTGGCTCCTCCATGGAAGGCCCCGCAGGTACCCCTGCCATAGCACTGCCGGCCTCTGACATCCCAGACTTCCGGCACCCCCACTGTGTGACCACCACCTCTACCCCAACAACCAGCCAGGGAGACCCAGAAGGATTGTACCCACCGCTACCAGCACCCAGGGAGAGCCAGCTATACTTGCTGTTTTTAATGCCTCAGCGCTGTGACCAGAATGAGCAATGAAGAAAAACTCCACACCAAGAGCCTGCACTGCCGCGTCTGTCAGCCACGCTATCCAAAGCGAAAGCGGAAGTGTCAGGTGCCTGCCATGTCTTTTATCACTTCCCCGTACTACCGAAAAACACCACTGGGGGGGTGACAGCTGAAAACAAGCATGGGCTACAAAAAAATGGCCGCCACCATCAAACACATGTCGATCTACGGCAAAATAGTGCGGTAGCGGTGACAGAACGGCGATCCACCGCAAAATGGCGGCGAATGGTCGAATGCAGTGCTCAAAACAGTCAGTGCGGGGTGCGGTACCGCGGGGGGGATGACAACCCCAGATGCGACCCCACTAATAAGCCCCCACCGGCTGGCTACCTCAGAAGCTGCCCAGGTGCCCACTCTCCACGCCCCTAGGACAGAAGAGGGGTCCACTCACTGATCTGACGGGCGCAGCGGGTAGCCACCCGGAGCAGCCTTTCCTCCCCACAGAGAGGAATGCTGCTGGCCAGGCCACTGGATAGGAACACACGTGGCACACGTAGGCACAAGTGGGATCAGCCACTGGCCGCCCGCACGGAACGGGCACTATGCGGCATGATTCCGCCAAGCCTAAGGGTAGCTCGCACAGACGTTGGCCAGACTGGGGAAAGTTTTGGATGTCTAGGTATCCTCTCTATACCACCAGCCGGCTTCTTGATAGCAGTCTTCCTCAGGCCAAAAAACATCAGAAGAACGCAGATCCCATAGTGAACCAGGTCTAACTCCTTGCACTAGGCAAATAAAACTGATATGCTATTGTCCAGCAGGGGGTTATATGCTAAGGTGAGGACGGCCTCCTGGGAGGGGCCAACCTATACTTTTGTTTTTCTTTGCCTAGTCTACTCCTAGTGATATGAGCATAACCCACGTGTCATAAGAAGAGCTGCGTCTGTCAGTGAACGTAAGAGAAAGTCCTTGTAGCTGTCAGCATCAAGGAATCACTTAGCAGCTTAAAATAATTTATGACTTACTTCAGAGAGTTAAGCACAGCAAAGTACCAGAAGGAAAACTTTTTGCTAAGAAAATCTGTGCTAATTTTTAAACCAGACTTGTTACTGCTACCTGGAACATCACCATGAAGTTGCAGTGTTTGCTTGCTGCAATACGTAATAAAAGCCATTAGATGGTTTTGGAAACAAGCCTAGAGGGCACGTGCTTGACATGAATAAGGATAGCCAGCTAGAAATATGTTGCTCCCTGGAAAACGAGAACAATGATTGCAAGCAATGGATAAGAAATTACAGCAGCTATTACTATTTAAGCCAACCAGTCTGAACATATCAGTAGTGGCCTCAGTGGCATTTAGGAGCAGAATTAAACCCAGCAAATTTGCCATAATGTGAATTTCCAGTCATAATGTATAAGGGGCTGACCTACTTTAGCTAAAGTTTAAACAATTATCTTAGAGAAAAAAAAAAAACTACATTTCTAGCTGCTATGCCTGCTGCTTTGAACCACTGGAATTGTTTGCCGTTTGATTCTTATCTCTTGCAGCATACATATGGCTGTTCCTTCAGGACAGAACGTTCAAAAGTATAAGGATATTTTTAAAAGAAAAATGATAAAATATCACACAATAATTAAACATACTTTGGTATTGTCAAACGCCAACAACAAGGTTCTTCCGTTTGTTAAAAAAATTTCTACAGCATTGTCTCGAAGCTGCCACCAGCGCTTATGAACTTCTTTAATTTCTTCGTAAGTCCAGGAAAATGAAGCAGGTTCTGATTCACCAAGCAAAGACTGAAAAAAATATATAAGTCATGACCTTCAGTAAACTTTTCAACAAGAAAACCCTAAAACGTGTAATGTTTTATCTAACGTTTGGAAAGCGATATACAAAACCAGAATAATTATGAGGATGCTAACCCCTTACTGCTGCCTTCTGTCATCATGTTAAGAGCTCATAATGTCAGAGGAGTTACATGAGCTTCCTGATCATGTGATCGTTGTGATTGGCTGTCACAGTGATCACGAGCCCATAGTACCAACACACTACTGTGTGACAGGGAGCTGTCCATGAAAGAGCGATCACAGTGCTGGAGGTGCACAATCAAGCATGCTTCCCGCACAATACAGATACATATGCAGCACAGAATAAAGCCTAATACTGCATATAGCCAGTGGCAGGAGACTGAGAAACAACATTGACAATACCCTTAGAAAACTAAAACATCCACTTTGTTTAGCTGCGGGGAGAAAAGAAAATACTTGGTACTATCAAATATGGAGGTGCAAATGACTCATGCCATATATCAGCACTGTACCAATCAACAGGCACCAGCATTGTCACATGGGAAAAGTCTATAAGCCCTGTGTAAGCCATGACTTAAGTGATGCGCAACTGACATAGGGTTGCTCAATAATTATACCCCATGTCGCGTTATTGGTGCTTAAAGCCTCCATAGATGTCTATGACAAAGCTCCCTTGAAGCATCACCGAAGCATCATCGAAGCACCACTGAAGCACAATAATTTCTGGAAGAAATTATATTCTTCATTATTAAGGTATATTGTATTTCGTGACTTTACTTTTGTGTGCTGCAATGGCAAAAAGATCACAGTGGTATCCATGCAAAAAATGTGTCAACTGTATTTACTAACACTTGGAAAATATAGAATTTACTTTTGATCGGGTAATGTGACTAACGTACCCACATCATCAATAAAATAACATATAGATAAAAAAAAACACTTTACAGTTTTGTCTTAGAGATAACCTTTGCAAACATGAACACAGCATAAATAATGTGATTGTTTACATACTGATGAAATTTACTTACATTGGATTCCACTGTGTCAGGTGCAGAGTCTTCTACAAAATACATCCCAGACTTTCCTACACAGAAACATTGTTTAGTTGTAGATAGCTTTAATGACTAGACATATCACTGGGACAGTTGTGCCCCCCCCCCCCTTTACAGGATAAAACATTCTGTAAAATATCAAAATATAGAGTTTATACTTCAGGCAGATAAACAATATTACAGAGTTTTAGATAAAGTGACAGGGGTTAGACATTAGGCTCTAGAATGACCATGTGATGATCACATGCATTCTCCCAAAAAAAAAAAAAAAAAAAAAACACCTCTTGCAATACACACCAAACTGAGCATGTGCAGAGTGCCTCCAAGGCTCTGGACTATCAGGAGATGGATTGGGAACAGTAAAAGTAGGGGAAGATCAGAAAAGACAGGATTAACCAGACTTTTTACATAATGCGGAGGATGAACTCCTTAGATTCCACAGTGAGTATAACAAGCATGCTTTTCTGCATATACAGACTGACTTTGCGGTTGTGGGTTTACTAAGACTTTCACCTAGGTCGATGCATTGGTGGTTTAGGAAGTCCACCTGCGAATTGTCCACTCCAGGGATGTGGATGGCTAAGAGTTGGAATGTGAGACTCCACATCAGATTTGTTTCCCTGATGGGGTTTACTTCCTCCATATTCCCCTGCAAAGTAGAAGCATAATGGGCTACTATGCACCGCATAGTAGCCCATTATGTGTCACTTACCTGCAAACGAAGCTTGCGACGTCCCCTGTGCAAGCAGCGTCCATCTTCAAGTCCCTCTTCCTTTCGGGGCCATGACTCCGGCTCTGTGACTGGCCGGAGTCGCGTGACATCACTCCTGCGCATGCACGCGGGAGCCGGCAGTCACGGCACAATCTCAGTGAAGAAACGGCACAGAGGTAGTTTCTTCACTGCGCATGTACTGAAAGGACGTCGGCACATCTAGTACATTGTATATCTCCTAAGCCATGCATGTTTGGGAGATATGCAGGGCACCTACAGGTAAGCCTTATTATAGGCCTACCTGTAGGTTAAAGTGGTTGTAATGGGTTGACAACAACTTTATGGCAGCTTGACTTTTTTTTTTTTTTTTTTTTAAATTTGATTTTTATTAAGGTTTTGAGATACAAAACAAACGAAGAGTATACATAGAACAGGTTACAACTTTTCAATATATCAGTTGCATAAATGTTGGTACATATAATGCTTATAAGAACACCTTACACGTCTTGGAAGAGGTTAGCTATGTAGGGGGCTTCCTACCGCGGATCTCCTAAGGAATGCCCACCAACTGACTTGGCTAAAAAGGAGTCGAAATTTGCCAGGCGCAGGGAGAGATGTGCCTCCAGACTACCGCCCCACCCCATAGGGTACAAGCTGTGGTGCGGTAGGGGCGTCTCTCTCCTCGGAAATGTGCGTGGCACAGACGGGAGGAACATATATTGACAAATTTGGGGTTATTATAATGCAAATTGTTATGCATTGGTGTGGAGATCCGCTGTAGAACTCACCCCGTAGCTGTACAGTTGTTGAGGCACTTAGAGCTCATAGGTCTTGGCCTAACCCCTAAGGCTATTAAGTCTCTGTTTTCCAGCCAGATTCCGGGGTCAGTAGTTGTACCTGGAAACGGAAAAGGGGGATGGGGATCTAATCTCTACAGGGGTAGGTGCAACGATAACTTGCTCAGAAAGTTGTTACCCTTGGTCAACTAGACAACCCTCTAACATGCTCAGCAATACTTTATATCTGGATATTTAGGTCATACTTTTTGATCCAAAGTTCCCATTTGTGTTTGAAGTCTGGTAATTTACCCCTTGTGCGGGCTAAAATGTGTTCGTACAAACAATTTGTGTGCACTTTAGATATGACTTCTTTTGGTGAGGGCGCAGTGTTTTTTTTCCAGTAGCTCATTATGGTAAGCCTGGCTGAAATGAGTATATGTGTCACTATAGTTCTGCAATCAGTAGGAAACTGATCGATGTGAATACTCAGTAGAGCCAGTTCAGGGGATGGGCGTGTAATTATTCCCGTTGCTGAGGATATGGTTTGAAAGATGGAGTTCCAGAAACCAGCTATAGATTTACAATGCCATAGCACGTGAATTAGGTTGCCCTCATATCCGCAGTCTCTCCAGCACGTAGAGGCCACGTTACTGTACATTTTGGATAGACGGACCGGCGTGAGGTACCACCTGTACGTTATTTTATAAATATTTTCCCAGTGGGCCACACTGTGTGTCGCCCCCATACTATATTTAATGGCTTGTTGCCATTCCTGTTCGGTGTACATCTGACCTAGGTCTTGTTCCCATTTTTGGATGGGGGTATCAAGTTTTATTTGCGTATCAGGTTGGAGGAGATTGTAGATCTGAGATATTCCCCTCTTCCGATTGGACTCAGAGTGGTAGAATTCCCAGAGCTCTCTAGTCACCTCTACGTGTTTAATTTTTAATGAGTTTATGAGGTGGTTAATTTGAAGAATCTTATATTTATCTTTCTCCCTTACTATTTCTGGTATCTCCTGCAGTGTGGAGTAACCCTGATCCTTCCAAAATTTTGTGGAAAAATTTGGGATAAGGAATTTAAAGGACGCTAGTGGGATGTCTCTTATTGGAATTTTGATCTTCTCTTTTTTGAGTGTGTGCAAATGATCCCAGGCTTGGAGCGAGGCCATGATCGAGGGATGTTCGGGAAAGTAGAGGTGGGTTCTCATTAGCTTGGCTATGAGCAGGTCTTTGGGGTTTCTATCTTGAATCATATGCTTTTCTAACCTGACCCATGGAGTGTCCTGATTTTGTTGTACCCATTTCTTGATTTGGTCCAAGAGTGCAGCGTAGTAATAGTCCTTAATTTTAGGGACTCCCATGCCTCCCACTTTCTTGTGCCTGGTTAATATTTGGAAAGGAATCCTCGCTTTTTTATGTCCCCATATGTACACCCGGAGCATGGAGTCTATTTCGTGAAAGAAGCAGCGCGGCAGGGGTATTGGCACTGTTCTAAAGACATATAGAATCTTTGGCAGTACCATCATTTTAAATGCAGCCATGCGCCCCATCCACGAGATTTCTTGCTTCTCCAGGTGCAATAAGTCAGAGTGGACCGTATTAAGCAGTTTCTTGTGGTTGGCCTCATACAGTTTGTTAGCGTTTGCTGTTAGGGTTATCCCTAAATAGTTAATTTGGTCATTCTCCCAGTTGCATGATAATATTTGTTTCATTTTAGTCCTAATTTTGTGGTTTATATGTATAGTAAGAATCTGACATTTAGTTACGTTTATTTTATAAAATGAAGCTTCGCCAAATGAGTCAATGACGTCTTTAATTTTGGGTAAAGAGTGTTCTATCTCAGTGACTGACAGGAT
>BLSH010441875.1:13652-24643 GCA_018402905.1 Glandirana rugosa
AGGTTAACAAGATAGGTCGGTCTGATCTTAGAGGGACCGTACCACTTAGAAGTTTAGAAGAGACCTCAACCCTTTCAGTAAGGAAGTGTAAGGGACTTTCCACCCCTGATACCTACGGTCAGATTGTCCTACTGGACTTCAAAATTTGAGGGATTAACAGGTCCTCTATAGCAGTGGTCTCCATAAATCTGAGGAGCAGACGTAAGACATTGATTCTCGGTAGTCTAATTCCGTTGTTGTTTTTAACTGGAGGGGAGACGTTCCAGTGATCGGTCCCACGTCAGTCTTTTACGGTGTCGTCACCAGATGTATTTGGTAATCCAACCGTAGTTTTCAGTTCTCTCCACGGTTTCAGCCGCCTCTGGTCGCTTAAAATGTCGCTGGACGGTTTACAGGGACCGGAGCTCTTCACTCCACAGCCGTCTCGTCCGCCTGCCGGCCACGCCCCCGGCAGCTTGACTTTTGATGCCAACCTAATGGTTTATGTAGACCACTGCTGTGGCATTTTCTGACTGCACCCTGGCTAGTGACCTTGCAGAGGGGAGGTCAATTTTTGTTGTTGCCTTAATCTGATGGCTCTTAGTTACAGAATGCAGACGAGGAGTCTAAATACCTCTGGTGACGATATCTCCTGGACAATTAGGGAGTTTAAAACTTCAGGTCATCCTGTTAGACTGGCATCCATAGTCCCCACCTTTCAGGGAATGTGAAGGAATGACTTTCCCAACTCCAGAGAAGATTTGAAGATTCACCATGCCAGGGAGATTCTAGTCTGGCTGGATAGAACAATTGGACAATTCAGTAATTAAATGTGCTTCTTCCACAGCAAGAGAATGTTGGTTGAAGTCTGGAGTTAAACTAGGCAAAGGGCACTGCCTTGAAGGAGGATATCCTTAAAGTGGTTAAGTCTATGCATTAAGATAAAAAACCTTCTGTGTGCAGCAGCCCCCTAACATTTACCTGAGGTCCCTCTCTGTCCAGCGATGTCCAAGAGTGTCTCAGCCGTCTGAGATTCTCCCTCTTGATTGGCTAAGACACAGCAGCAGCGCCACTGGCTGCCGATGCTGTCAATCAAAGTCAGATAGCCATTCGGGGGGAGGGGTGACGAGGGTGGGGCAGGGCAGGGCTCAGTGTCTGAATGGACACAGGGAGCTGTGACTCGGCTCAGGTGCCCCCATAGCAAGCTGCTTGCTGTGGGGACACTGAAAAGGAAAGAGGGGCCAGGATCACAGAAGAGGGACCTGAGAGGAGGAGGATCCGGGCTGCTCTGCGCAAATCCACTGCAACATAGCAAGTAAGTATAACAGGTTTGTTATTTTTAAAGGCAAATAAAACTAGACTTTACAATCACTTTAAGCCCGAACCCTCATGCATTAGTAAACCGAGTATCTATGTGGCTTGAGGGAAAATTTGCGCAACTGAATCAACTTTTGCCTGTTCACAGACAAGATTTTGGCTGAGGAGTCTTACAGCAAGGCTGTCCAGTTATCCTGTGAATGCCCTGGGTCCATATAAGGGATAGAAGCAGGGCAAGCACTATTGTGAATACTTTCAGTGCACAGGTGAGCCTGAATGGTGGTATAACCACCCCTTGTGACTAAAGTTGTTGCAAGGCAGCCAGTAAATCTGCTTGCATTTGGGCTGATGTTGGAAAATTGCAAGGTAGAGCGCGGGGAGGGGGCAGAGGTAGAGATATTATGTACCCATTTTAAAGGACAGATTGAACCCAGTGATCCAGGGCATCTCGGAAACTGGCTAAAACAGTACAAATATAAAACATAAAGGTATGGCACTCCCTCAAAAAATCATCATCGTAAAGCCTTCAAAAACCATATACAGCATCTCACAAAAATGAGTTCACCCCTCACATTTTTGTTAAGATTTTATCCTATCTTTTCATTTGACAACACAGAGAAAATGACACTTTGCTACAACGTAAAGTAGTGAGTGTACAGCTTGTATAACAGTGTAAACTTGCTATCCCCTCAAAATAACTCAACACACAGCCATTTATGTCTAAAACGATGCCAACAAGAGTGAGTACACCCCTAAGTGAAAATGTCCATATTGGACCCAAAGTGTCAATATTTTGAGTGGTCATAAGGCTTATATATATTCTATATCTGGTGAGGTTTGCATTTCTCACACGGGTGATGATGGAGCACGTTTGATCCGAATGAATAATATCTGTGCGTCACTTTCAAAACTTGGTGATCGGACTTTCTATTGAGGACTTTTGTTTTTTTTTTTTTTTTACAGTTTTTGCTCTTTATTATTATTGTTTTTATTGTTTATCACAATTTTGGCATCATAATTTAAACGGGCTTATATGTTTTTTGAAGGCTTTAAAAAGATGCTTTTTTGAGGGAGCAACATACCTTTTTGTTTTATATTTATACTGTGCAGGGTGAATATTGATTTCACCTGAAAAAGGGGCAGCTCTTTACTCACAGCTTATATTTCTTATTAAATGTTTTGGCACCATCTTTGTTGAATTTAATCACATATACACTGGTTAAAACACCAACAGATATTATCCCCCCCCCCCCAATCTGAGGAGTGGGGGGCATTCCTTTCTTTTGAGGAGGGAATTTGAGCAGGCTAAGTAATCTTAGGATTCCAGGGACTGTGTTTATTTTTTTTTTTTACTAACACTTCTACCTTGTACAGTAGAGGATGTCATGTCACCTGTGCCCAGTCTTGCCACGAAGAGTTAATCCAGCTCTGAGTAATCCTCTTATCTTTTTTCAGTAAGAAAAAATACTACTCATAAATAGGAGAGTGCTGTGTGAGTGACAGGTAATTTCCTTATCTCATGCACGAGCATACATTGCCTCACACTCAGCCTCAGCTTCTCGAAGCTGTGCTAGCTATCCCGAAAACTCCTCTCCACTACACAGCCTGGCTGGCACATGCGCAGTAGTCACAGGGGGGTTGTGAGCGCGCTCTGCTTCTGGCCAGACAGTGCTCTGTGTTCCCTGTGCAAGCACTTCTACTATAACAAGCGCAAGGTTCATACTCGCGCTGCTGCCAGCCCAAAGGGAGTGTGGAGGTGGGCGGGAGTCTAGTGACATCACGGCTCTGCCCACCAAGCGCCGCAGCATAGACCCGCCCATGGATTCCTGAATTTTGCAGGGCTATGTGTAGGAAAGGGGGTCACTTGGGGAAGGTAGGATTACTTGCTGAAGGTATATACATATACATACTTAATTCTCATGGCAACAGTTCATATACATGTGTGGAGGGCAGTGGCGTCACTAGGGTGGGGCCTGAGGGGGCCACGACCCCCTTAATTTTACTGTGCGCCACCAAGTATAACTGGTATAACAGCCGTGGCTGTCTGACTGACTGAAGCATCATGCGTCACCACTGTCAGTCTCTGAAAGCCTCGAGGAAGTCAGGGGCGGGGCTAGGTAACGTCACATGACGGCCGCTGCTGTTAATGGGAGTTGTAGTCCACAGCAGCGGCTACGTGTTCAAGCTCCCTGGAGTCTCTGTCTGGAGTGGAGAGCAGCGCAGCCAGCCTGAGCCTGGTGGCTAGCTACAACTCCCAGTTGCCGCGGTCGCATCTCTTCTCTCTTGGAGTGATGTAGAGACAGTTGTTGCCTGGACAGACAGTGGTCCACACACCATTCATTAGACTACACACACAGCTGTATGTCCCACCCTCCCCTGTTCTCAGGCTTGCACTGAGGCCCCGTCTCCAGAATGGCACTGCTGTCAGTGAGGCTTCAATGTGGATGGCAGGATTGGACGGCGGAAGGGAGGTCACTATGAAGGAGAAGTACTGGCTCGTGGTGGTAGGGTTAGACGGGGTCAATAGTCCGCTGTCACCATGCAGTTCATCCAGGTGAGACTGACATGGGGCTGTGCTGGAATGTGGAGGGGACCTGGAAGCCACACAGGAACTGCCTGCATGTGTTCTGGTTTAGGCAGCTTATGGAGCTGCTACCGTTCTGCTCTTCTATATTGTGTAGTGGGAGAGGGCACATTCTGCTGCCTCCCTTTGATAGAATGCTGGTGCCCCGGGGACCACACTACTGCACTTATATTCCATATTTTGGGCCTCTGGGTGCCACACACTACTGCTTTCCTTCATTGTATCCTGGAGCACACAGGCTGCATTCTGCTGCTCTACTCTATTGTGTTTTGGCACCTAACACTGTGCTGCTCTTCTCAGCATTGTCTAGGGGCTACACTGGCTGCTATCAATATACGGGGTGACACTAGGATTTTCCACCTGTCCAGGATTCACCCAGACAGTCCAGGTTTTGGTGTGTCCCACTGAAACTGGACACAATCAGAACTTACTGTACTTGCGTAGCTTCAGAGGGCCTTTGCGGCCTCCCTTTCGCACCTTGACAGGAAGTGCGGCATTTACTAGAACCATTTAGTTGTATTTTCCTGGGATGGTGGAAATGGGACTGGAGGAGGAGGACACAGGATGGAGGAGAAGGTAGAGGACATGGGATGGAGGAGAAAATAGTATTTTTTAACTCCTTTTCTCTGAGTTCATTGACAGACGCAGCCTCCATACTTTACAAGTGGGGTTTATTCACATCCTACTAGGAGTAGACTAGGCAGAACGAAGTTCAGAAAAAAAAGCAAGCTGACCCCTCCCAGGGGGCCGTCCTCACTCAGCATATAACCCCCAGCTCTGCATAGCATATCAGTTCGTAACAAGCCATACAAACGCAACACAGAGGGGCGGTTGCTGCTTCTGTCAATGAACTCAGAGAAAAGGATTTTATGGTAAGTTAAAAAATCCTATTTTCTCTTACGTCCATTGACAGACGCAGCCTCCATACTTGACAAGTGGGGATGTCCCAAAGCAGTGTCATTCAAAAGAGGTCGGTCAAACAATAACAACTGTACCCAACAGAATCCTCTTAGGAGGCGCCAGCCGCGCCTACACCGCCGCATGCAAAACTTTGCGGCCAAAAGCAGCATCCGTGGATGCTGACACATCAAATTTAACAAAAGTGTGCACCGAGGCCCATGTAGCCGCCTTGAACACCTGAGACACTGAGGCTTGGTGTCTGAAGGCCCAGGAAGTGCTAAGCGCCCCGGTGGAATGAGCCGTGACCGGGAAAGAGGGTTCTTGACCCCGAACCGTATACGTCAGCGTCTGTCTGATCCAACGGGAAACAGTAGCCGACGAGGCCGCCAAACCCTTTCGCGGCCCTTCCGTCAGTACAAACAAAGCATCAGACTTCCGAAAAGAAGATGTAGCCGTCAAATACACCCGCAAAGCCCTCACGACATACAATGAATGTAAAGCAATCTCCTTGGGATGTGACGGGTGCAGACACAATGAAGGGAGAACAATGTCCTCATTAATATGAAAAGAGGAAACCACCTTCAGTAGGAACGAAGGAGAAGGGCGCAGCACCGCCTTATCCTTATGAAGGACCAAGTAGGGAGACCTACATGACAAAGCCGCCAACTCAGACACCCGCCTAGCGGATGTAATGGCCACCAAAAAAGTCACCTTTTGTGACAGCAATTGTAAGGGAATATCCCTGATCTTCTCATATGGCAGTTTCTGCAGAACAGAAAGTACTACATTTAAATCCCACGGTGCCAAAGACGACCGTACCTGAGAAGCCACATGACGTACACCCTGTACAAATGTACGGATCAAAGAATGCGTCGCTAAAGGACATTGAAAAAGAATCGCCAGAGCGAAATCTGACCTTTGAGTGTACTCAAAGCCAATTTGGTATCCAGGCCTTGCTGCAAGAAAGCCAACACCCGAGATATAGAGAAAGAGCGGGGATTCCAACCCCCCGCCTCACACCAGGCAATATAAGCCTTCCAGGTGCGATGATGTATCTTGCGCGAAGTACACTTACGCGCCTTAAGCATGGTAGGGATCACGGAGTCAGAGATGCCCCTATCCCTCAGCACCTGGGACTCAATAGCCAAGCTGCCAAAGCCAGCGAGGGTAAAGCAGGGTGCAGGATGGGTCCCTGTGACAGCAGATCTTCGCAAAGCGGGAGCCGCCAGGGAACGTCTGTTACCATCCGCACCACGTCGGCGTACCAAGGGCGCCAAGGCCAATCCGGAGCCACCAGGATTGTCGGGATTCTCTCCGCTTCTATCCTGTGCAGGAGCCGCGGTAGAAGCTTGAGAGGGGGGAAGGCGTAAAGAAGCTGGTACCGAAACCAAGGTGCTACTAGTGCGTCCGTGGCGGCCGCCAATGGATCCCTTGTCCTGCACATGATGGTCTGCACCTTGTGATTGAACCTGGACGCCATTTGGTCCACGTCTGGCGTGCCCCACCGTGTGCAAATCTGGTGGAACACTTCTGGATTCAGAGACCATTCCCCCTGATCCAGTGTCTGGCGAATGAGAAAGTCCGCCTGCCAGTTTTCTACGTCCGGGATGTAGATGGCAGAGATTGCCAGGCACGTGAAGTTCTGCCCACCTCAGAACGTGGGCTGCTTCCGCAGCTGCTGCCAAGCTCCTTGTTCCACCCTGATGGTTCACGTACGCCACGCCTGTGGCGTTGTCCGACTGCACCCGAACCGGGAGGCCGCGCAGCCTTGCCGACCAGTGGGAGAGACAGAGCCTGATCGCCCTCAACTCCAGCACATTTATCTAAAGGCACGATTCCTGCGCCGAACAACGGCCCTGAGCAGACAACTGCCCCAGGACTCCTCCCCAGCCCGATAGACTGGCATCAGTCGTGACTATCGACCAATTTAGGGGATGAAACGACTTTCCCAAAGTCAATGCCGGGCCCCGAAGCCACCAGGTCAACGACCCCCTGGTCTGATGATCCAATTTGATCAGCTGATCCAGGGACAACGGAGACTTGTCCCATCGTATCAGGATCACTCGCTGTAGGAGCCAAGTGTGACTATGGGTGTACGGTATCGCCTTGAAGGCCGAGACCATGAGCCCCAAAACCCACATACAGAACTGTAAGGAGGACCACCGTCATGACAGCAGGGTTCGCACTGCTGCTTGTAGCGTCAGCAACTTGGCCGGAGGTAGGAACACCTTTGCCTGCTCCGTGTCCAATATTAGGCCCAGATATTCCAGTCGACAAGACCCGGTCATTGTCGACTTCTGCAGGTTGATCAGCCAACCGAAGTCTCTCATCGAGGCCATGGTGATAGCAACATTGTCCTCCAGAGCTGAAGCTGACTCCGCTCGCAGGAGCAGATCGTCGAGGTATGCTGCCACATCAATGCCTCTCTGCCTCAATAGAGCCAGCACCAGAGCCAACAGCTTGGTGAAGACCCGAGGAGCAGAGGCTAGACCAAAGGGAAGTGCCACAAATTGGTAATGTAGGTCCCCTACCGCAAGGAGCAGGAAGCGCTGATGCAGGAGACAAATGGGAACATGAAGATAAGCGTCCCTGATGTCCAGAGATGCCATGAAGTCCCCTTGGTGAAGGGCGGCCACGACGGAGCGGACTGATTCCATCCTGAATTTTCGCGCTCTCACAAAGTGATTGAGCACTTTTAGGTCCAGAACCGGCCTGACCCCACCTTTTCTGGGCACCACAAAGAGGTTTGAATAGCAGCCATGGAACCTTTCCAATGGAGGGACCGGCACAATCACCCCCTGTTCGGATAGCGTCTGAACAGCCCCTAGTAGAGCTTCCAGACCCCCCGGAGGGAGCCTCAAGTTTGCTGGAAAGAACATGTCTGGGGGTAGAGTACTTATCTCTATCCTGTACCCGGAGGACACCACTTCCTGTACCCACCGATCGGAGATGCAGGCGGTCCACCGGTCTGTGAATCCCAGAAGCCGGCCCCCCACCCGAGAGTCGGACGGGGGCAACCCTTCATGCGGAGGAGGACTTTTCCCCCATTTTTTTCGGGCTTAGGCTGCCAGGGCCGCTTACCGGACCCCGTGGCAGACTTGCCGGGCCGTGAGCCCTTGCCCGCTGAACCGGGCGCACGAAAAAAAACGCTTCTGGCCCGAGGATGAAGACCCCCTGCTTATGGCGGTAATTCCGCCGCTTGGGTTCTGGAAGAAAGGTACTCTTCCCCCCGGTGAAATCCTTAATGATTTCATCCAGTTGCGGCCCGAAAAGACGACCCCCCTGAAAAGGGAGGTTCGTGAGGCCCTTTTTAGACACGTGGTCACCCGACCAACACTGCAACCACAGCAACCTCCTGATAATGACTGCAAAAACAGACATCTTCGACAGCATGGGAAGCAGGTCCAAAGCTGCGTCACACAGATAATGAAGACCCTGCACCAGACGGTCTGCCCTCTGCAACGCTTCAGGGGAGCACCTGCAGTCCAAATCATTGCGCAACTCCGTTGCACATTCTGTGAGTGACTGCGCGCGCCACCATTGCCGACGCCAAAGCCAAAGATGGTGACCCTTCCACAGGGATGGTCGTCGCCTTATTTAGGCGAGCCACCGGAGGGTCCACCGCAGGGGATGCCCATTTCTGCAAAAGGCTGTCCTCAAAGGGATAGTGCACAGAGAAACGTTTGGGCAGTGAAAAGGAATTCTGCGGACGCTGCCATTCCTTATACACAAACTGCTCAAAAAATTGGACATAAGGGAACACCTTAGGGGTCAGCGCCGGCTTAAAAGACCCACACATGTAGGCAGTCTCTTGCGACTCCCCAGCCTGGTCCAGCCACAGCGTGAAGAAGGGGGGGGGGTGGACGATTTTTCGTCACCCCCTTGGCACGGCTCGGTACCCCCCGGGCGAAAAACTCTCCCAAAATGGATGTTAATTGATCCAGGGGAACCAGAGGTCCCAGCGCAGCCACCATTGTACCACCGGAACACTTGTGAGGCCTACAGGCCATGCCACCCCCACAATGTAGCCCCACCAACTGCCCCACAGAGCGACCGGGTAATGCCCAGGACTCTGCACCGCCGCCCCCGACACCCCAGGGAAAGGTCAGCTAGTACTTGCTGTTCCTTTGTGCCCTTGTAATGCTGTAGCCACTGTAGGAGTGCTGTCCGCCCCTGCCGAGCTGCTGCGACTGCCGCTGTGCTTGCATGGCTGATCATGGGGGGAGAGAGAAAACGGCGCCGACACGCAAGTTTTCTATCAGGAAGGCTCACCAAAAATGGCTGCAGAGCGGTCACAAGAGGCCAAAGCACTGTTAAAATGGCCACGGCTATGGCAAAATGGCCGCCGAGCACGGCTACGGCAAAATGGTCGCCGAGCGCGGCTACGGCAAAATGGTGGCGAAACGCTGCAGGGCGGTGTTAACAGCGCGGGGGGTGCGGCATAGGGGGTGGGGGGCTGAAGACAGGGAAAAAAGGGACACCTGGACCCTCCATCGGAAGTTGGCACCGCTAGTCGCCCCCCCTCCGCACCCCGGGAGGGAGGGGGGTGTCACTCACCAATCCCGGCGGGCGTAGCAGGTAGCCACCCGGTAGCAGACCTTCCTCCCCCCAGGTGGGGAGGGATGCTGCAAGCCAAGCACCCCTGGACGCGAGCACAGCCCGGTCACTCGGACGCAAGTGGGGTTCACCCACCAGCCCCCCGAACGGAACGGGTACAATGCGGCGGACCCCGCTAAGTGCGGCTCGCATCCGTCGGCGGTGCTGGGGAAATTGCAGCATTCGAGATATCCTCTATGACCCAGCCGGCTGCTTGATAGCAGTCTTCATCAGATAGCTTGAGAAAAGCAAAAAAGAAGAAAATGGGGAACCGCAGATCCCATAAGGGAACCAGGTCTAACTCCTTGCACTAGGCATAAAAAAACTGATATGCTATGCAGAGCTGGGGGGTTTTATGCTGAGGACGGCCCCCTGGGGGGGTTAGCTTGCTTTTTTTCTGAACTTCGTTCTGCCTAGTCTACTCCTAGTACGATGTGCACAAACCCCACTTGTCAAGTATGGAGGCTGCGCCTGTCAATGAACGTAAGAGAAAAGATAAAAGTAGCCATTTCATCTATATTTAATTTGAACGGTCTGTAACAATTTGGTTATTGGATGCACTAGCCTCCATTTGGTTAGGATAATGGGAGCCAAGTCTGCAAAGGCATGCTTCTCTTGAAGAGAAGTTAATTCTTCCATTGGTGTAAGGTTTATATTTCCTATTTTAGAACATCAAAGCCTTTAAATGACGTATCATGTCTGGTTAGGGCTCTAGGGATGCTATCAATGATAAAAAAAAGTGCTAAAGTCGCTAATTGTTTTGGTTAAGACTCTAATCCCGAAAAAAAAAAACCTTTGCCGATCTGCTTTCAAAACATATCAATTTCAGTTGCTCCAGCAAAGATATGTGATTGCATTTGAGCTGCTAGTGAGATTATAAAGTGCCCATAATCTCAGATGAGTTCAAGTGTGTGAAATGTATTTATGGACTCCATAATGAGTGGGCAAATTGATCAACGTGGAGTAAAGTCAGCCACGGATAAAAGCATAGAGCCCAAAACAGGATCACATGCATCTTAACAGAATTAAAGAAAGTAAAACTGTTGACCATAACTTGAAGTCAGTAATGAGCAGTGGCGGCCCGTCCATCAGGCCCCCTCTCTCCAGCCACCCCCTCTGTCATGGATAGGTTCATGCATAGCATGAATCTATCCATTGCAGCCCGTGACCACTCCCCCATTCATGTGACCGGCCCCTTTGTGGCGCCGGTCGCATGAATTACCACGGCGGGCTCTAATTGGCTTCATTAAAGTGTGGCTTGTGGTGCAAAGCGTGCTGCCACAAGCCCTTAGAAAGGCATATGAGCATTTGCCTTTCTAACTGGGAACCGCTCTCAGCCAATCAGGAAGCCCCGGTATGTTACCAGTTTCTTGATTGATGGAGAAGACAGGCGATCCTATTAGATGCCTATCTCGGAGGAAAAGGAGGATATCGCCGGAGCACGGAGAGCACACTCCCGCTTGCTGGACTCTGAACACTCCAGCAGGCTCTACGAAAGCCGGGCTCCGCACACTGCCAGCATGCTCGCCGGACTCTGCAACACTGCCATCCTGCTGTTAGATGTGGTAAGTGTGGGACTTTGTCCCGACTTCGGGGGGGGGGGGGGGTCTGTCAG
>BLSH010441875.1:41972-52512 GCA_018402905.1 Glandirana rugosa
CGCTAAGCCGCGACGCAGCGAAATTGACTTTTAACGCGCCAGCACGCTGTAACATGGGTTTGCTTTAAACGCAGGAAAAAAAGGGTGTTTATCTCGAAAGAAAACCACCATAAACTAGTGGAGACGCAGTAAAGACTAGCGGCGATATTTGTTTTCTTCTCGCTGTTAAAACGTTTTTTTGGGTTTAAAGAAATGTCGCACGACCGCGCAATTTTCAGTTAAAGCGACGCAGCGCCGAATCGCAAAAAGGGCTCCGGTCCTAAAGCTGGAAATCCTTCCGGGGCTGAAGTGGTTAAAGGGGTAGCAAATTTACACTGTTATACAAGCTGTACACTCACTACTTTACATTGTAGCAAAGTGCTGTTTCTTCAGTGTTGTCGCATGAAAAGATATAAAAAAATATTTACAAAAGCGAGAGTGGACTTGACTAAATCTATCATGGTTGGGAAGAGTGCATTCTATTAAGATGACATTGCCTCCACGAATCCTCTATTTTGCTCCCTACCCATACCCATCAATAAGGAACATTTGCAGCAATTCCAGGCGAAGATTATAGCCTTTGTTTGGGGCTCAAAGGGACAGCGACTGGCAAAAGGAGTCCTCTTTCGAGCCCGAAACAAAGGTGGGCTGGGTCTACCAAACTTGCTCTGGTATTACCAAGCTGCCCAACTAGCACAGATATCAATTGTCTATTCTCAGAATGCTAGGTCTAATTGGGTGCTTATGGAAAGAGAAGCGATACAGCAATTCACACTAGACTTCCTGATGTGGAGTCACCCAAGAAAACGACCGGTGATCCTTGCCCAAAGGCTCTCTCATTCCATAACACTTTGGGACACACTCAAAATCCATCCAGAGTTGGTCTCTCAGATTTGCCCTCTAGCACATATTTTCCATGAACCCCAGTTTCTCCAGGCATGAACATTGGGGCCTTCCAATGGTGGCTGAAAAGGGGGATGTACAGAATAGGTCACTTTTTTTAACTCAACAGGACCAATTTTCCTCAACCACTGTATCAATAAACTTAAAATGCCAATGCCCGAAAAATATCTCACTACTTACATTCCCTATGGAAATCCAAACCCTTACCACCTAGCATCACACCATACTTACAATGGTGTGGCCAAATCACAGAGCAGAGGGGGGGGGATCACGACGATATACGAGTCTATCTACATTACAATCTAAAACGAGCTATATGTTGGTCTCGGAAAAGGATCTCAACCAGGTATGGGAGTTGGATGATTGGCGCAGAGCGATAACTTACTCAAACCGAGGTATCCTTAATACGTCTCTGATGGGGGCAGACCTAAAAGTTCTAACAAGATGGTACTTCATTCCTTCCAGATTGGCAAAATTGAACCCATCAACCTCTCCCCTATATTTCAGAGGGTGTTCATACATAGGCTCCATGTTACATATATGGTGGGAGTGTCCCAAAATAAGAGGGATTTGGAACAGGATTTTAACGATAATAAGAAAAACTATGGGCTTGTCCATTCCTAAGTCCCCTCACATAGCTTTGCTGAACTTCCCAATAGAAAAGACCACAAAATGTAGGAGGAACCTAATTCATTTTATCCTTCTAGGAGCTAAACTGACAATAGCAAAAGCCTGGAAACAGCTATAGGTTTCCAGCAATCAAGCAAAACAAAAAATATCATGGGTTATGGCCTAGGGAAGGATGGTCAGTATCCTCTAAGATATGGTTAAGAAATAGGAAGCTATCTGGGAACCATGGGCTGACTACATGCACTTAACCCTGACAACTGTGTAGGATGCCACAACTCCTTGCCAAGTACAGAACTCTGGTAGGACGTCTCATCTACTTTTTGCTTCCGACTCCCAACCTGATCTATCTCTTCTTTCTCAACTCATCTTTTTTCCTCTTTGCCTATTCTTAGAAGTCTTCTTCCTTACAGAGGTACCGTGTACACCTAGAATTAATCCCACCAAGGTAGGTGGGGGACCTCATAAATGTGTGTATATATATATATATATATATATTTTTTTTTTTACATGATCTCCCATTATTATACATTAAAGAGTAACTAAACCCTTCTATTATTATACAGGATTTATACAGTGCCAACTGTTTGCAGGGCGCTTTACAATATAAAGAGACAATACAGTAACAGTACAATTCAAAACAAGACATTTAGAGGGGCCCTGCTCCTGCAAACTTACAATCTAAGAGGGAGGGGCTGGTGACAAAAAAGGCAGGGACTGCGATTGATGAACTGATGAGGGGAGTAGAACATTCCGTTGTCAGTTGGAGGCAGGATAGGCCTCCCTGAAGAGATGAATTTTCAGGATCGCCTGAAAGTGGACAGAGTAGGAGATAGGCGTACAGATAGAGAGTAGAAAGTTCCAGAGGATGGGAGAGGCTCTGGAGAAGTCCTGGAGACGAGCATGGGAGGAGGAGACTAGGGAGCTAGAAAGCAGAAGAAGGTCTTGGGAGGAGTGAAGAGAACGGTTTGGGTGATATTTGGACATAACATTGGTGATGTGGTTTAGGGCAGAATTGTGAATGGCTTTGTATGTTATGGTTAGGGTTTTGAATTTTATTCTTTGGGAAATGGGAAGCCAGTGGAAGGATTGGCAGAGAGGAGTGGCGGACACCAAAGGGTTGGTAAGGTGGATGAGTCTGGCAGCATTCATGATAGACTGAAGAGGGAATAGCTTGCGGAGAGGTAGGCCAATTAGGAGGGAGTTACAATAGTCAAGATGAGCGATAACAAGAGAGAGAATAAGTTGCTTAGTGGTTTCAACGGTTAGGAAGGGGCGTATTTTGGAGATGCTTCGGAGGTGAAGTCTGCACGATTTGGACAGTGATTTGATTTGGGGCTGAAAGGACAGTTCAGAGTCTAGGATTACACCTAGTACCTTGGCATGAGGGGATGATCTTATACTTGTATTATTGATCTTGATGGAGAAGTCAAGGGGAGGGGCACGGGCTGGAGGAAAAATTATGAGCTCAGTTTTAGAAAGCTTGAGTTTGAGGAAGTGGTGTGACATCCATGCTGATATGTCCATTAGTAAGTTAGTAATGCGAGAGGAGACTGAAGGAGTGAGGTGAGGAGTAGAGAGATAGATTTGTGTGTCATCAGCATAGAGGTGATATTGGAAGCCATGGGAGTTTATTAACAGACCAAGAGAGGAGGTGTAAATGGAGAAGAGAAGGGGTCCGAGGACAGAAGCTCAAGGTACCTCAACCGAAAGAGGCTTGAAAACTGCCATCTTAGCCTTCACTTGAACTGTGGTCGTCATGGTGCTCCACAAGTAATCAGTTAGGATACCAGCCATTTGATGGCTTGACAGTTTGGCTGAGAACACAAACATCTCTGACACTTTCATCATCATTATTGACATGACTTCAATGTGACTGTTATGGGAAAATGTTAAAGCGATGGGCTTAGTTCCTGCACACCCAGATTATCCCTGTGCCCTCCAAACCCCACTTCTCATACCCCACTTTTTTCCCCACCGGCAGCAGGGGAGACAACAGGCTGTGCAGGAGAAAAGCAGCCAGTGCCCAGGGGGGAGGATTAAGTAACAGGTGGGCACCAGCAAACATCTGTGTCCCATGCACAGCCCGCTGTTTCGACTGTACCTTGCGCACTTTCAATTTTCACAATTGCACAATTTAAAATTTGCAAATATTTGTTGTGTATTAATGTAATACCTTTTTAGCTTTTATATTTAGTGGTAATGTAGAAGTAATTTTCTAAATGATGCTGTGTTTGCGAGCGGTAAAAATTATTTAAGTGCATATTTAATCAAAAATATTGTTTTGTAAAATATATGCAAAAACCAGCACAGGACCTACAAAATCAATAGTACCATCTTTATTCTATTCTATGTTCCATGTTAACTGTAAGAAAAAATGATAACCTCCAGATTTTTAGAGTAAGTTGCTTATTTTACAGTTTGGCATACCTTCAATTTCCACCATTTTGCCAAAAAGGCACAATTTTGATTGACAGCGCATGTCAGTGGGCATATTCAGTTCAACAGCGGCTTTCAAATCCGCTCACTGCCATGTGCTGACAATCAAAAGTAAAGCAAGCCTGATAGGGAACTAGTCTCTCAGTTCATCTTTAGGCTACACCCATCCAGTGACGTGTCATTTCCCATAAATGGGCATAATATAACATATTGTAGCATGGTACACACAATCATTGTAAGCACTCCTGTCAGTGGTAAATGGGTTGTCTCAACACTTTAACTGCTACATCTGCAGGACAGCTAGTTCTGTTGAAAAATGATAGACTTACTGACTAGATCACCAGGCGAAAATAAAAGAAATAAAGCCTAAAAAAGAAAACAAATGCAGCCATCATATCTGAGAATTGGTAAGCTTCAATACAATAAATAATTGCTTTTGGGTTTATTACTCTATTTGACCATTTACCTGCAAGAATTAAGCTCATGTAAAGTTTAGGCAAGGGTTTTGAAATCTCTACATTTTTTTAATCTGAACCCCTGGGAAAGGTAAAATCCATGTGCATTTTTACTTGAATGTTGGTGTGCTCAGTGTAATTCTTTTAGATCTGTGCAGTAATCCAGCAAAGAATTCTGCCTTTGTGCAGTAAATTCCTGTAAGACCAAAAATATAAGAGTATACCGCGCTAGGCAAGAATTGCGAAAAGACTAAGAAAGGGGATAAGCAGCCATACACCGACCAAACCAATCGTAATCAGAAATATAAAAAGAAGAATGGCACTAATCCAAATGAAGAGTGTAGATGAGGAATTAACCTATATGTACTAGAACCGCTCTAAACCTTCCAAAAAGGCCTTGTGTTTAGGAACGTAGTGCGGATTATTTTAGCAGTGCATGTTAATCAACAAACATTGATTTAAACGGCAACCATAGTGATCAACATATAGTGCTCAATCTAGTGCTATATTGAAATTTAAATCAATAGATATATAAATGGTGCTCTAAGAGAAATAAAATAAGTTCATCCAGGGTGTATAGAAAAAATATTTTTATATATTGATTTATTTTTTCTATACACCCTGGATGAACTTATTTTATTTCTCTTAGAGCACCATTTATATATCTATTGTTGATTTAAATTTCAATATAGCACTATATTGAGCACTATATGTTGATCACTATGATTGCCGTTTAAATCAATGTTTGTTGATTAACATGCACTGCTAAAATAATCCGCACTACGTTCCTAAACACAAGGCCTTTTTGGAAGGTTTAGAGCGGTTCTAGTACATATAGGTTAATTCCTCATCTACACTCTTCATTTGGATTAGCGCCATTCTTCTTTTTATATTTTAAATTCCTGTAAGACCATTCACTGCTAGGCACTCTCCCCATGCAGAGTGACTGGTCTTGTATCTACCCCCTCCTCTAGTTTTTCAGGGAGCCTGTAGTGAGTAGACCTACTGGATCCCTCCTACAGCTCTGCTTTCAGCACAGGCTATGTGCAGTATAATTATCTTGTACCTGCTACATATTGAAAGTAATAACTAGGTTTGCAAAAGCAGTTAAAGAAGAACTATGGTCAAAATGAAGAAATCAATATGTTATGCACCTATACAGTCTGTTAAAAATCTCACTGGTTGTATGTTGAGATATCTACCTTGTCCCCTGCTCTCATGTGCACTTCCTTTAATGAGGAGACAACTTTACTTCTTGGTTCTCTAATTGCTTGTTGTCTCGTTTTGCGTGCTCTCTCTGAATTAACGTCCTGACATCACTGGGGGTGGTGCTCTTGCAGTATATGGAAATCTCAGGCATTTTATTCTACACAGAAGTCCTGATTTGGCTCTGTCCACGATCAGCCCATCAAGCCCCGCCCACTCCCACCTATGGTCTGCCTTTGCCCTCCCACTGCTCTAGCTCCTAGTTTGGCTTCTGTTCTGCCAGTTTACAAATTAGCAAAGGAGAACAGGCAGAAAGAAGCACACAGATTAATAGAAAAATCTGTGTGTAAACTAACCTGTACTGACTTTTGCTGTTTTACATCCAGCTATTGATTGGCAGATGGGTGTGTGTTATGTAAAATAGACTGAGCATGATAGAAGACAGGAGAAGTCTGGGAATTGTAGTTTCCTATGGGAGATACAGAAGCTAGTTCACTGAAAGGAAATGACATCTGAGCTCTGCTAAACTCCTCCCATCATCACTAACATTATACAGCAAAGAAGGAATGAATAGGGAATTACAGACCACAATTGCAGCTATATGGTAGGAAAATAATCATTTCAGTTATGTTTATTACCATGTGTAACTTTCAGGTATTTATATGAAGATTTACTAAACTATGTATGTTGCCTTTAGTTGTACTTTAATGCACAGAAAAGTGGGCTTATATCCTTTGAGGCTGAGGAAAAAAAAAATTATATATACAAGTTGTTGAGCCTGGAGTGCAGCTTTAAATGTTCTCAACAGCAGAAATACACATTACTGTACTTGAGATTGTAGAGTCCAAAGTAAGGTCACTTTCACTTTGCTCATTGCTCTTAAGTGGCCTAAAAACATTACACAATGCATCTGGAGGTAGACATTAACCCAGCAGTGATTCTGGAGTCCGGGCTGCAGAATATTTGAGCATGCAGCCAGGGAACTTCGGGGAGGCAACGTCAATGGCCAACATAAAACTCCTTAAAGTGCTGGCTTTGAGTGCAAGACTTTGAAAGCGTATTTCTTTTCATCACAATGGCGTTCGATATTGTAGGCAGGGAGAGAAATAAGTACTCACATTCTTTGTTGCAGGGACAGCTTTATTTGATCTTTATTTTTAAATACAAATTTAACTCAAATATTTATTGAAACTATGCTGACCACACTAACTGTAGTCAATGTTGCAGGAAAATGTGTGGCAAATCTAACAAGAAAAAACACATTCTATAGATCTATTTGCTCCTCTAGTTAGAATACATATATGCAAGTGTCATTTTTATGACCTCAAAAATTAGAAAAAAGCATCTGCATTGCAAATTATTACAAACTAACCTGTCATGAGTTAGCTGCTGAACAAGTTCCTGCCAATGTCGGCTTGCACTTAAATCCATTTTGTACATATTGCGAATATGCTGTATAACATTCTTTCGTTCCATTCCTTGTGACAAAGACACGCTTTGCGTTACATCACCAGCAAGTTTAGAAATGTCCTTCAGTTTTGTTTCCAAGCGTTGAAAAAGCCTATCAAAACACAAAGATAATGGAGGTCTTCAAAATGATTGTTCAATCAGGACTTCTCAAATTCAAAGAATAATAAAAAAAAAATGCAATATATATCTACAATGTACAATCTAAACAAGAAAATAGTATCTGAAGGTAATTTCAATACAATATTCATAAAAAATAATATGCAGATTTAACCTGAAAATTGTTATAATTCACAGTAAGGGCTAGTTTACACTTGCTTCGGCTTCAATGCTCATTAAAGCTCATACAGCTTCAACAAGCTTTTATAATGTGTTTTTGAGGCTTTGGCGGTGCTTCTAAGAGGCTTCAGTGAGGCTTCAAAAAGGCTTGCACAAGGTTCCAGTGATGCGCTTTTGAAGCCTTGTTGAGCTTGGTAAACGCCCTGCCTGTTTGTTGATATCTCACACCTGCAATTTCTCCGAAACAAAGCAAAGCTAAAGTTGAATTACAGCCTCTGAAAAGCCGCAGGTGCTTCAAGCGAGCTTCAAACAAGCTTTGTCATAGACTTCTATGGAGGCGTTGGAGAGGCTTTGAAGCTTGGCTAAAGCTACATGGGGTATCATTTTTGACGCAAAGCTGAAGCACAGCTAAGCCAACAAAAGGTGTAAACAGGGCTGTAAGCTAACCATTTTATTTAGTGACATAGGCTTTGACTGGTGTTAAGGGCTACTTTACACTTGCTTCAGCTTCAACGCTCATTAAAACTCATACAGCTTCAACAAGCCTTTACGATGTGTTTTTGAGGCTTCGACTGTGCTAAGAGGCTTCAACAAGGCTTCAGTGATGCACTTTTGAAGCCTTGTTGAAGCTTGGTAAACGCCCTGTGTGTTTGTTGATATCTCACACCTGAAATTTCCCCGAAACAAAGCGAAGCTAAAGCTGAATTACAGCCTCTGAAAAGCTGCAGGTGCTTCAAGCGAGCTTCAAACAAGCTTTGTCATAGACTTCTATGGAGGCATTGGAGAGGCTTTGAAGCCTGGCTATAGCTACATGGGGTATAAAACCTAAGATGATCAGGTTTCTATCACAGTAAAAAAAAAAAACTATATTATGACAGATTAATATTACCACAGTGATACCAACAGTAATAATAGTATCACAAAACACCAGAAGCCTGTGTGCCTATTTTTTTTTTTTCTTACCACATCAGTAAACTTTTTCAAGCGGGTCTTTTTCATCTTGATAATCAAACCTTCTCTTGTTATGTCACATCATAGTGGTCATTTTCTTGATAACCCCTACTTCCCTTTTTACCCTTATATATCCCTTGTATATTTTCCTACTGTACTTTATCATTTATTTGCCTTTTTACCATCTCTTGTTTTTATCCGTTCTTAGTCCTCTATCAGATGCCTTTGACCACTGTTTTTGAAATCTCCCATCTCTGCGGGCTCCCAAGGGAAGGGATGATGAGGTAGAAAAAAGGGAAGAAAAAAAATACCCCCACCAAGGGTAAAAGAAAAAACAAAACTCCCCTTGTTTTATGTGTTTTAAGGGTGATTACCTAGTGGTTTTGTGCCCCTTTTCTCTCTTCCCACCACAATTGTGCACCAATGTGATACCGTCCGTGAGAAAAGAGAAAAAAAAACAAACAAAAAAACAAAACAAAGGGAAAGTGCCCCTTATTTTGTGTATTAAGGGTGGGTATCTCAAAAGTTCACCCCACCAAACCAAATTTGATACAATGTGACCTTATTGGTGAGAAAAACAAAAAAAAAAAAACCCCAACAAGGGGAAAAGAAAAAAAACAAACCACACTCCCCTTGCTTTGTGTATTTAAGGGTGGTTATCTAGGTGTTCATGCCCCTTTTTTCTCTTGCCACAAAAATTGTGCACCGATGTGATACCCCCCGTGAGGGGGGAAAAAAAAAAAAAGTGATAACGATTCCCCCCTCCTTCCCCAAAAAGTCTGCCGGAAGCCTGGAGAGATCTCAGACGTACCTCCTTCTAATATTTACTTTTATTTTATATCCCCTTCTAGCCCTCCCTCCCCTCATGGTCCGCCAGTTTTCTATAGTCCGTGGTCTGCTTAAATTCTAACCAGCTCTTCCAAATATTCTGGAACCTGCTCCACCCTCCCTCCCTCTGGCGCCCAACTAGCTCCTCAATCTGATTCTATCGACTTCTTGTAGCCATTCCTTTATTGTTAAGTAGATATAGGAAAAAATCCTGCGCTTGGGCCGATAAAAAGTAAGAAGCTCTATATCATGAATGCGACTCCGCAGAAAGGTCTTTGGTATAACCCTCTAATAATAAAACATGAAACTGAAGCGCAAAAAAGTTCACATAAAACAAGGGAGTCCATGCAAAGAAAATCTTGAACGGGGTCCTGTGTGTTCAGCAAACAGCCCACCACCAGAGGCACCACCACACCAAGCTCCTTACCGGATGTCAATGACCCCCTATTACGAGGGTCAAAAAGCGCCTTGGTATAATGAACTCCAGCAAAGGACTTAGACTCAAACGTTCAGATAAAGGGACTCCACTTCAACACATTCCTCAGAGAAGATCCCGGCTCGTTCATGTAAAGAACATAAGCGTACAATAGTGCAGATGGTACTAAAATAGACTTTAATAATAAACTAAAAACGAGTGGTCACTCACATTTAGGTAGTGGAAAGACAGCATGTAGATGCGTATAGAAGCACGACTCGAAGTCACTAAGCCTGGATACACCGCATGGATGGTCCGGCGTCCAGGAAGAAAGATGGCGTCCGCGATTCAGGTTGTCCGGTCATGTGCAGAGCGTACGTGACCGGACAACCCGTCGCACTTCTATACTTGCGTTGCGAGATACGGTAGCTGACGAGGCCTCCCGTACCTGTGCGCGACCCTTCCGTCAGCAAAAATAAAGAATCAGACTTCCGAAAGGAAGCTGTAGAACTTAAATACACCCGCAGGGCCCTCACCACATCCAAAGAATGCAGCTCAACTTCTTTGGGATGTGACGGGTGCGGGCACAATGAGGGGAGAACAGTATCCTCATTTAAATGAAAGGAAGAAACCACCTTCGGAAGAGACGAATGAGAAGGCCGCAGAACTGCCTTGTCCTTATGGAGGACCAAGTAAGGTGACCTGCAGGATAATGCAGTTAACTCCGACACCCGCCTGGCGGATGTGATAGCCACCAGAAAGGCCACCTTCTGCGACAACAACTGTAAGGGAATGTCCCTAATTCTTTCATATGGTGGCTTCTGCAACACAGAAAGCACCAGATTCAAATCCCACGGTGCCAAAGGCGACCGTATCCGAGGAGCCACATAACGTACCCCCTGTACAAATGTACGGATCAAAGAATGAGACGCCAAGGGCCGTTGAAAAAACCGCCAGGGCCGAACTCTGCCCTTTAAGAGTATTTAACGCC
>BLSH010442033.1:12612-27830 GCA_018402905.1 Glandirana rugosa
CAGACATAGTACAGGATACGGTCAGAGACTGCGGACATGGAACAGGAGACAGTCAGAGACTGCATACATAGCACAGGAGACAGTCAGAGACTGCAGACATAGCACAGGAGATAGTCAGAGACTGCGGACATGGTACAGGAAATGGTCAGAGACTGCATACATGGCCCAAGAGACTGTCAGAAACTGCATACATGGCTCAAGAGGATAAGGACCTAGTGGGGAAACCCCGATCCAATCCCTTTGCCCCCCCTTGCCCCTACCTGCGGACGCCCATGGCCAACCATATATCTGCAAGGCAAATGCTATACCACTTGCAAACTTTCCACCACCTGTACGTGATGGCGGACGGTCTTGCAATCCTAGCACAATTTTAACAGTATTCCCATAGTTTTTGTCCATCACAGAAGTCAAGAATCACAGTGCACTCCAAATAACGAAGAATAACAAAAACCCAAACCCGCCTACCCTGCAGACAACCCCAACTTGTTGTGTGCTTATCACCCATAACCAAACAGTGATACGATCTCAGGAGTCAAAGGTCTTTAGGAAGAAAAAAGTATCGCTGGTTTTGGACATGTAACTCTCTCAGTTTATCTTTACAAAAGGTAAACAAAAAAAAAAAAAGTATATATGGAATAAATCACCACGCTATACTTAAGTGTAACCTCCGTGGGTAATATAAATAAGAAAGGTTGCTGTTGCTTTACAATTAAATAAATCAGTATATAGTATGAAAACTTAAACCAGCTTCGTTTTCAGCAGTGCTACACATGTTAAATAAAACAATATAAAGTGCATCAGTATGTAAAATAATCATAAATTGACATAAATACAAAAGTGCAAAAAAAATTCGATGAATGAAAAACTGCAATAAACATATAAAGTGCATGTGCTCAAAGTCCAATCGTGAAAAGATAAAAAATGACAAATGACTAATGTCCACATAAGTCCATTTCATCCTCCACCAATATCACCATGTGAAAACATAAACACACTGAGGCTCACCAGATGTATTATGCTCAATCAGCATGTCAAATATACAGAGTTCACTGTTGTCTCTGTGTTCCCTTCAGTACCAGTACTCATATCTTAGGGGAGTAAAGCAGAAAACCACTCATAGTGTATGATTTAAAACAATAGGACTTTTATTCCGATTAAAATGCGCTTACATGTAAAAAGTTAATCAACAGCCATTCAAATCCATAAAATCGTGTGGTGTGTAACTGGTGCCAGACCGCAAGTCGGAAGTGACAAAATGCACCAGCGGCGTGGCCATACGACGATTCAGACTTACGGTTGGAGCTGGTGGAGACGCCGCAGAGTTATGTGAGTCTGGCACCAGTTACACACCACACGATTATATGGATCTGAATGGCTGTTGATTAACTTTTTACATGTAAGGGCATTTTAATGGGAATAAAAGTCCTATTGTTTTAAATGATACACTATGAGAGGTTTTCTGCTCATAGTGTAATATCATAAATCAAGTACATAGCTAAACGTAAACCTGTATGAGGAATGGCTACACAATATGGGTGATTGCTGGGCCGACCCCTAAACCTTCACCCTACACCCCATCCAGGAACAAGCTGTGCCAAGAGGAAGAGGTATTGATGTCAATTTATGATTATTTTACATACTGATGCACTTTATATTGTTTTATTTTACATGTGTAGCGCTGCTGAAAATGAAGCTGGTTTAAGTTTTCATACTATATACAAAAAAACCCCAAAACCAGTCAAAATAAGAGGAAGCAGTCCAGATTATGCATGCTGTAAGATCAGCCAGCGTGGGAGCATATTCACTCAAACAAAAAAAATATATATAGTCATCAGTGTGCTCTTCCAGCAGCACTTGCGGCCCTATTAAAGAAAGGCAATTTCCATTACAGGGTAACAGTGTATGAAGAAAGAAAAGTGGTGTACTTCCTCCTATTCACACATTGCCAATCCTCAAACAGCTATTCCTTAACTAGAAAAAAGGTGAACGAAAAATGTTTTTCCCTCAACAGCATATCAGTATTTTTTTAACCAAACCTTCAGCTCCATAAGTGAGGTGTTTATCCTTTCAATGATTAGATGGTGGATCAGGGCGCCCTCTAGTGTCCAGCCAGCGCAACGCATCCATAGGGTTATTGAAGAAATGAGCTTTGCCTCTGTCTACAATGCGCAGCTTTGCAGGATACATCATTCATGCTGTATATCATTTGTAAATCCAAGAGCCTCCGTTTAACATGTACAAAGCTACCTCGTTGCTTCTGCGTAGCAGCCGAAGAATCAGGGTATAGAGATATTCGGTTACCATTGAATTTTAACTGCACCATATTTCTTGCAGCTTTGAGGATATTTTCCCTGTCTCGGAAATGGAGTATACGTGCTATCATTGGTCTTGATGGGGCTGCCGGGGGTGGAGGCCTTGACGGGATGTTATGAGCTCGCTTAATAGCAAAAAGACGCAAAAAAGTATTTTTTTCCATATTGTCAACAAGCCATAGCTCAAGAAAATCTTCAGGTTGTTTCCCCTCCACTCCCTCAGGGAATCTTAGAAAACACACATTGTTCTGTCTTTGATGGTCCTCCATATTCCCCAGCTTGTCAGTATGCGCATCTATCTCCTTCTTCATGCCTTGCACTGTGCTTTCTAGGGGATGGACTGTATCTTCTAAATCACTTATTCGCTGTTCTTTGGCTGGCCGTGGTTCTCTCCTTAAGGTTGTGCACATACTGTTTTAGGAAGGACATCTCAATTCTAAGTCCATCAATATGTTCAGTTATTGTACTTTGCAAGTTTGTATGGCTGCCATGATTTGCTTCAGGGAGGGCTCCTCTCCCTCCTTCTCCTGCTCCCCGGCCTCTGTGTGCAACAGGTATATTATCTAGGGATGAGTTGCCTCTCAGGCTGCGATTCCTATGCGGAAGGGTACTCAGCTCCGGGGTGTGACATACCAGCACTGCTTTAGTGATGTGCTCTGTCTGCTCCTCGGCCTCCGCCACGCTGCTGCCGCCATCTTGTGATCTCCAGGCATATTTGGCCAGCCTTCTCCCACTGTTTCCTAGGGTGCAGGGCCATATTTCACCATATTTGTTCATTCTGCCGCCAGAGTGTACCTTCAGGCCCCCAACAATATGCAAGAATTGAGTCTCTGACTCTCAGGATCAGTGTTGGATGATTCGTCCCTGCCAGAGCTCTAGGACACTGCTACTCACAAGCCGGCTGCTAACTCCACCTCCCCCCACATAAATATTCTTATACTGCCCGAACGGACTCTATATACTATACACTGAATGAGCTGTATATAGTCTACACTGAAGGCAGCGTAATATATATATATATATATATATATATATAAATATATACTCTATAAGGTACATATATATTCTTAAACTGCCTGAACTGATTCTATATACTATACACAAGCCTTCCTCAACCTTTTCACTGCAGAGGAACCCTTGAAAAACCCTTTCCAGTCTCAGGGGACCCCTCCTAAAAATGACTATATCTACAACTCCTGATACATTAGTGTGAAAGTCAGTGGGAAGAATGCTCCTTACACATGTGGTCATTGGGAAGAATTTCCCCTTAAAAATAGCTAAAAAAAGATCAATGGCGCTAAAGGGAACTTATGTAAGAGGCAGAAATTGCTCATTGTTCAAGGAACCCCTAGCAACCCCTAGAGGAACCCCTGGGTTGCATGGAACCCTGTTTGAGAAACCCTGCTATACACTGAATGAGCTGTATATAGTCTACACTAAAGGCAGCCTATTATATATATATATATATATATATATAACCTATAAGGTACATATATATTCTTACACTGCCTGAACAGACTCTATAGTCTATACACTGAATGAGCTGTATATAGTCTACACTAAAGGCAGCGTATTATTTATATATATATACTGTATAAGGTACATACAGTATCTCACAAAAGTGAGTACACCCCTCACATTTTTGTAAATATTTTATTATACCTTTTCATGTGACAACGCTGAAGAAATGACACTTTGCTACAATAGTGAGTGTACAGCTTGTATAACAGTATAATCTGCTGTCCCCTCAAAATAACTCAACACACAGCCATTAATGTCTAAAGCGCTGGCAACAAAAGTGAGTACACCCCTAAGTGAAAATGTCCACCGTCACTGGGACAAATAGAGAGGGTGATCCTCCCTAATCAGTACAAATTTTCTTAGGAGTTTTGCTATTGACATTATAAATAACATTTTTTGCAGCCACTCTGTGGTTCACTAAGTCTAAAATAATTTTGGTAATTTTAAATTAGATATGTTATATACAGCCGTGGCCAAAAGGTTTGAGAATGACACAAATATATATTTTCACAAAACCTGCTGCCTCCAGAATGTTATGAAGAGTGATCAGATGAATTGCAATTAATTGCAGTCTCTCTTTGCCATGAAAATTAACTTAATCCCATAAAAAACATTTCCACTGCATTTGTGAAGAAGGCTTCAGCGCACCCAAGAAAGTCCAGCAAGCGTCAGGATCGTCTCCTACAGTTTATTCAGCTACAGTATGGTATATATATTGTGGGAGATTAGCTCATGGGGATCACCTTTCCTGGGAAAAAGGCAGCGTTCAGGCAAACTTTCTTAAAAGTCTGGCGGGTTGCCAGTTTTAGTAAGGTTGCAAGTCAAATAAACAAACGGGAATACCTCAATAGAGAACAGATACCTCACTACACGGTGTTGGGCTCATCCCAGACACCCCATAACAAAAGCAAATGACAACCTTTTTTTAGAGTCCTTAGAGCAACCAATTCCCAATGTGTAGCTCTCTCATTATAGTGTTTGTGAGCCCCAGGCTAGAGCTCCCCTGTGCTCTCTTCCTGGTCATTTAACCACACCCGAGACTGGACTCCAGTGGACCCAAAAACCCGGCTTGGAACCAGCCCTGCCACAGTGGTTGGGAAAACCCGGGCCAGACTCCAATTCAGTCCAATCCAAGTGCACGTATGTGAGGCAACAGATAGTGTCCGTCTATCACTTCACGTCGCATACCGACACATATCCTCCCCCTCTGCTCAAGCCCTAGGGGCTTGAGCAGCTGTCCCAATCATTCAGTGGACCCGGGAAAGCGCATCCACATTGTTTTGTAGTTTTCCCACTCTATGCTCCGGTTGTGCCCAAAGGGCTTGCTTTAAACTCTGGAATGCCTTTTCAGCCTCAGATTCCACTTCACCATGACTGACCCTCTACCCTTCGTCAGGTCACTTAGAGGGACAGCAATGGTGGCAAAGTCAGGTATGAAATGCCTGTAGTACCCCGTGATCCCCAGGAATGCAAGTACTTGCTTTTTAGTCAGTGGTTAGTGCCATTTTTGGATTGCCTCAAGTTTGTGTGTCTGTGGCTTAACCAGCCTCCAACCAATAATGTGGCCAAGGTATTTGGCCTCCTCCAAACTTAGGGCACATATCTTGGCCATGAGTCCCACTCCCTGAGGGGCATCCACTACCGCTTCTACCCGGGGCTAATGAGACTCCCAATCAGGGCTGTGCATGATAACATCATCCAAATAGGCTGCTGCATAGGAGTGATGTGGTCTTAATGTTTTATCCATCATTCTCTGGAATGATGCAGGGGCACCGTGTAGCCCAAATGGCATCCGCTTGTACTGAAATTACCCTTCAGGGGCAGAAAAGGCAGTCTTCTCCTTTGCTGTCTCTGTTAGTGGTATCTGCCAATAGCCCTTAGTTAGGTCTAGAGTTGTTATGTACCAGGCCCCTCCCAAACGGTCTATAAGTTTGTCAACCTGAGGGATCGGGTATGCATCAAACTTGGGCATGCTATTCAACTTTCTAAAGTCATTACAGAGCCTGATAGTGCCATCGAGCTTCAGGACCAGCACTATGGGGCTCGACCAGTCACTGTGGGACTCCTCTATCACTTACAACTCTAACAAGGTTTTGATTTATTTTGCCACTGCCTCGCGCCTAGCCTCAGGGATTCTATAGGGTTCACATTTATGCGAACACCTGGTTCTGTGATTATGTCTTGCTGGATTACTGAGGTCATTCCGGGTAAAGGGGAGAAAAAGTCTCTATTTTTACTCACAAATTCTTCAATGTCATTTTGTTGCATTACGGACAAGGACTCAGTTATGGGTATGTCAGGGGTCATTGGTACCCTGTTCTTTTGAAGAGAGGAGAGGGTCAGTAAACTCTCTCTGTCCTTCCATGGTTTTAAGAGATTAACATGATAAATTTGCTCCGGTTTTTGCTTTCCCTGGCTGGTAAACTTTGTAAGCTCATAGGGACCCTGCGGCTTGGCCAGGAATTTACTTTAAACAGTGGGGACCAGTACCAGGACTCTGTCCCTGGAGTTGAAAGTTCGGGTCTTGGCACCCCGATTATAATCCCTCCTTTGGGCTTCCTTTGTTCTCTCCATATGTTGCCGTGCCAGGGACAGAACAGCTGTGATTCGATCCTGCATTAAGGAGATATGCTCTATGACGCTTCTATATGGGGTGGCCTCTCCTTCCCACTTTTCTTTTGCAACATCTAGCAACCCCCTGGGATGTCTACCATACAAGAGTTCTAACTGGGAATAACCTGTAGACGCCTGCTGAACTTCTTGTATGGCAAACATGAGATATGGTAGCAACAAATCCCAATTTCTCCCATCTTTGTCGATCACCTTTTTCAACATACTTTTAAGGGTTATATTTAATCTCTCCACAAGTCCATCCGTTTGGGGGTGGTAGACAGAGGTACGGAGAGGGGAGATTTTGTATAATTTGCACAGTTCCTTAGTAACCCTGGACATGAAAGGGGTGTCCTGGTCTGTTAAGATCTCTTTTGGGATCACCACGCGAATAAATACCTGGACCAATTCCTTGGCGATAGTCTTAGCGGAGGTATTCCGCAAGGGTATGGCTTCAGGATAGCGTGTCGTGTAGTCCAGTATTACCAGACTTTACTACTGGCCCCACCAGATCCATGCCAATTCTCTCAAACAGCACTTCAATTATGGATAGGGGAACAAACGGACTGCGAAAATGGGGTGCAGACATTTGACACCCGGGGCATGACTCACAGTACTCTCTGACATCTGCATACATCCTGGGCCAGAAGAATCTCTATGTTTTTTTCTGCCTGATCTTCTCTATACCCAGATGTCCTCCCATTATATGACCATGGGCCAAGTCTAGCACCATCCTGAGGTAGGGTTTGGGAACCACCAGCTGTTCTACCTCGTCCTCACCATGTTTTACCACTTGATACAGCAAATTGTTTTTAAGAGCCATGTAGGGGAAAGACACCCCCAATTAGGATCCACAGGTTCCCCATCCATAATCCTAACGTTCTCTCTGGCTCTAATGAGGGTGACATCTCGTAATTGCTCTGTACAAAAATCCTCCCTCCTGACCTCTAAGTCAGGTGTCACATTCTGTCCAATCCCACTATTAGAGTCAGAGATGTGCTCTTGTTCAGTAACCTCAAGCTGAGAGCTATCTTCCAGCTCCTCTGGCTCCCCATTACAGGAAAAGGAAGAGGGTCCTGCTATCAGTCTCCCCTTCCATTCGGCAAAAAGGTGAGAGTTCCTGTGTTTCTCCAACAGGGGGAGCTCTATCCTCCAGACTCCCTGTACCTTCCCATAACCTCCAAAAATGGGGAAAATCTCTCCCCACTAGGACCTCATGAAGCAGGGAAGGTACCCCCCCCCCCTCTGAATGTGTCATGCTGCCCTAGGGGGTGTCAATCTCAACCACCGCAGTCTGGTAGTCCCGAGTGTCCCCATGGATGCAAATGACCCCAATTGTGCTAGGGTGTAATTTTGCAGGATTTACACAATTGTTGTTGACTAAAGTCACAACACTACCAGAATCAAGTAGTGCAGTGACTGGCTTCCCATCAACAGAAATCACACACATTTGCTTTTCCATGTGACCCTGACGTGACGCAATACATGCAACCTGTGAAAAAAGAGATATGCATCTTTTCATATAAGCATTATCACACTGCATTGGTTCATCATTTAGAGGACAGTTGGCAGCAATATGTCCCAATGCATGACATTGGAAGCACTGTATGTGCTCTATATCCAGTCCTTTCAAGGGTCTCCAAGACCTTCCTGGCTTCTTTGGCCAGTCTCCAGGTCTAGTGCCCATAGTCTCTTTAGCTGTAGCAGTCTTATCAGGCCACGCCCTTGAACATTGGAACAGTTTTACCGGGTCCGCCGGGCGATCTTTCACCCTTAGATACATTGGACTGGGGTGCAGACGGGTGCAACAAGTCCTCAGAAGCACTGTATCTCTACATGAGGTCCACCAGTTGTTTTGCCATTTAGGGGTTCCCATGGCTGACCCACTTCCTCAAAGTATCAGGGAGCATGCGCAGATACCGGTCCATGACCACACGCTCCACGATCTGAGAGCCTGGCAAAGTCTCTGGCTGTAACCACTTCCTCATGAGAAGGATCAAGTCAAACATGGCTGGCTGGTCCATGCGGTAGGTCCACTGATGCACCCATTGCGCCAGGACTGCCATGGTGACACCCAGCCGTGCGAGTATCTCCATTTTTAGAGACTCATAGTCCTGGGCCTTATCAGGTTCCAAATCAAAATAGGCCTTTTGGAGCTCACCTGTCAGAAAAGGTGCTAGCAGTCCCAACCATTGTCCTTTTTGCCATCCTTCCCGCACTGCGACTCTCTCAAAAGTGGTTAGGTGTGCTTCCACATCATCCACAGGGGTCATCTTCTGCAGCTGATAAGAGGCACATACCAACTTTGGTTCCACTGCCACGGGAGGCGTGGACCCCTTTTTTAACTCCACCAGAGCCTCCGTAAATCGGAGATTCATCTTCTGCTTAGCCGCCAGGGCCTGGCGATTTGCCTCCTGCTGTGCTGCAGTGGCCTGGCGATTCTTATGTACAGTTAGGGAATTTCCTCCTGCTGTTGGTGAATTTCCTCCTGCTGTGCTGCAGCGGCCTGGCGTCTTTCCTCCTGCTGTGCTGCAACGGCTTGTGCGACCTGCAGGTTGGTCTCATACTGAGCCGCAGTCACCTGGAGCAAGGCTTTCAACATCTCCACCATTTTGGAAATTTGCCCACATCCTCCACCACATGTGGGAGATTAGCTTGTGGGGATGACCTTTCCTGGGAAAACGGCAGCGTTCAGGCAAACTTTCTTAAAAATCTGGGGGGGTTGCCAGTTTTTAAGTAAAGTTGCAAGTCAAATAAACAAACAAACTAGGAAAACAAATTCTTGTTGTCCGGCGCTAAACTATACAAAACAGGTACCTCACTATACGGTGCCGGGCTAGTCCCAGACACCCCTAAAACAAAAGCAAATGCCAACCTTTCTTTAGAGTCCTTAGAGCAACCAATTCCCAATGTGTAGCTCTCTCAGTGTAGTGTTTCTGAGTCCCAGGCCAGAGCTCCTCTGTGCTCTCTTCCTGGTTATTTAACTACACCTGAGACTGGACTCCAATGGACCCAAAAAACCAGCCCAGAACCAGCCCTGTCACAGTGGTTGGGAAAACCTGGGCCAGACTCCACTTCAGTCCAATCCAAGTGAATGTATGTGAGGCGAAGTGACTGACGGACGCTATCTGTCACCTCAACATGAGGACAAGGTGCTTTGGGGGGACCTCAAAGCACCCTCCCCATGTTGAGAGCATGTTGCCTGGTACAGTTTGAGGGGGGGGCGCTTGCTCATCCCCCCTTCTGCCCTGCCAAGCTGCATGCTCGGATAAGGGTCTGGTATGGATTTTGGAGGAACCCCCAAGCAATTTTTTAAAAAATTTGGCATGGGGTTCCTGTTAAAATCCATACCAAATATGAAGGGCCTGGTAAGAACTTTGGGGGGGGCCCCACAGATTTTTTTTTAATATAAAATTGGCACAGGGTTCCCCTTAAAATCCACACCAGACCCAAAGGGCCTGGTATGGGCTTGGGGGGGGGGGGCACACAATGTTTTATCAGTGATTCCCGGCAATACATTACAGCCACAAGTGATTTTTGGTGACAATTTTTCCTTTACAAATGTCATTTTGCGGTGGCACTGTTCTAAACATCACACAGATGCGCCACTTTACAGGCATACTAAGGGGACCACCCAGGCACAATATTTAAAGGAATATTTCATTTTTATTCTTTCACTTTAAGCATTATTAAAATCACTGCTCCTGAAAAAACTATCAATTTAAAAACTTTTTTTTGCATTGATACATGTCCCCTCGGGCAGTACCTAGGTCCCAATACACTATTTTATGGCAATAACTTGCATATAAGCCTTTAAAATGAGCACTTTTGATTTTTCATGTTTGTGTCCCATTGACTTTAATAGGGTTTGCGTGTTCGCACAGATTTTTTGCCTGGTCGCAAGTTCTGGTGCGAACCGAACTGGGGGGTGTTCGACCCATCGCTAATAGTAACATCTGACAAAAAGCTCTAACACTGAGCAGCAGACTTTGTGAAAATTAATATTTGTGTCATTCTCAAAACTTTTGGCCACGGCTGTAGTATCATTTCCAAATGAGAAAGCAATTGAGGCAAAGCTACGTATATACAGTATATATGTAAATAAGATAAGAATGAGTATTATTCAAATACAACATAATATATATTTTTTTAATATTGAAGCTTGATGACAGCAGTCATCGTTTTAAAATAAGACTATTATGGTTTTGGTACCGATCTGATTATCAAATGACTGATTACTTTCCACTCTTTAATCTACTAGAAATGGCTTCTCTTTCGTTATTATTCATAACTAAGGCATCATAATATCCCTCTACTGTGCATAAAATAGTCACTAGCCAATTCTAAATAAAGTATTAAATATTGATAGGGATAAGTGAATCACTGAATATCAACTCAGTCAGAGTATATGAAACATCTAATTCATTTCCACAGAGTAAGTAATCTGATTTACTTGAGTAATCCATCATGTAGGGTTATTTTTCTTTTTTTTCAGCTAGTCTACTGGGTTTAAACTGAAAATGGACCATATCTTTCCTGTTTCTTTTTCAATGTTTTAAACCTTTCTTTATTACAAAAAAAAAAAAACCTCCACCATCTGCTTGTGTATTATAGAATAAATATTTTAAGTGCACAAATACACCTCTTTTCTAAGATATGAAAGAGAGACACCTGTTAGGTGTGAGTATGTCGATGAAGGAAACACCCCTGCCAGGTCAACAGGTACAATGACCACAAACAATTCATACACAAAAGTAATTGGTAACATTCAGTTACACAATAGCCTTGAATAGTGAACTGTTTCAAAAGCTGAAGCAAAAGTATAATAATGTAAATCCACAGCCACCCCTGTTATAAACTAGGAGAGCAGAGAGGGAGCATGCTTAGGTTTGTTTTGACAAGTTTAGCTTAAAGACAGCAATTTTTTGATTCTTTAGTAGGTTAGAGACTTTGCGTAATATTCCAGGAACATAATTATGAACAAAGAGAGGCGCCTCTAAGTGCAACAAGCAGGTCTGTTTAATAAAATCAGGTTAAAAACACTCACATAGGTGCGAATAAAATGGGCATAAACCGACTGATGCAGGAGGGAGGAAGGTCGCCGTCACTACTCAGGTCTCCGGGGGTCACAAGCCGTGGTACCGCGATCCAACTAACACCGTAGCTGATGGAAGTGGCCGGCTCCTACAACGGTGTCTGGACCGAGGCGTGGAACGCAGCTCAGGTGGAGTCCAGGGGTGATGACATCATAAGGATGCAACGCGTTTCGTTGGCAAGCAGGTCAGGTGGTACACTTCCTGCGCCACTTCGTCAGGCTGATTGGAGAAGTCGGTCTTATAATCATTTTTGAGAAATATACTCTTACCCACCCCTGTGGAATGTTTGGGGGTATAAATCTGTTATCTGTTTTTGGTACAGATTCTTGTGACTGTCCATACCGTGCTATACTGCATGTATCTGTTTATGCCACATTATAAGAACTTACAACCCGTTTCTAATAAACAGTCAGTCTACACTGAACTTGGACTGATTCTGTAGGTGTACATATACAGTATGCTGGCCTCTATGTATGACTTAGGTTCTGTCAAGTCAATTTGACTAGCCATCTGCTAGGAGTGAACTGAATTGTCGTGACTGCCGTAAGAGGACCATCGACTATCTCTGCGCAGACACCTATAGGCTCCTGGTAAGCCAACTCTTTGCTTACTCTTGTTTCTGCGCTGAGCTCGTCTCTGTATGGAGCTTGCCTTTTTGTCTATCGGCTGAACGGCGCTAGTAAGTTTCACTTTTCAAACTTATTTCTTATATACTTTCTTTGTCAGGCTTTGTTCTACCTAGATCTCTGAGATGATGTTATTGTTTGTATTACATTTATTGACTGTTGTTTTCATTAACTATAGATAAATCTTTTAATCACCTGTATTTTGATATTCTGTGTAGAGGTAGACCATCTTTGTTATTGTCGTTTTTAATAACTATTGATAAGCCTTTTAATCAATCGTTTTTTGGTACCCCGTGAGGAGGAAGGCTAACTTTGTTGTTGCGGTAATCAGTGGCGGCTGATAAAGTTTTAGGATGGGGGGGCACCAGGCCCCGCCCTTCCTTTTGACCCCTCCCACTTCTCATAAACCCCACCCCTTATAGAATCCACCCAGTCCGTCCCCTGTATTCCACATATTGTGTCAGGAGTATACAGCTCAGTATCACAGGACACAGTATACAGCTCAGCATCACAGGTAGGGTATATTGTAGCCACTAACACAGTGTGCAGCCAGTACACAGGTATTGCAGCCAGTACACAGGTATTGTAGCCAGTACACAGGTATTGCAACCAGTATCACAGTATACAACCAGTACACAGGTACTGCAGCCAGTACACAGGTATTGCAGCCAGTATCACAGTATGCAGCCATTACACAGGTATTGCAGCCAGTACACAGGTATTGCAGCCGGTGCACAGGTAGCCAGTACACAGATATTGCAGCCAGTACACAGGTAGCCAGTACACATGTATTTCAGCCAGCACACAGGTATTGCAGCCATTAAACAGGTATTGCAGCCAGTACACAGGTAGCCAGTACACAGGTAGCCAGTACACAGTATTGCAGCCAGTACACAGATAGCCAGTACACAGGTATTGCAGCCAGTACACAGGTAGCCAGTACACAGGTATTGCAGCCAGTACACAGGTGGCCAGTTCACAGGTATTGCAGCCAGTACACAGCACAGCAGTATGTACCTCGAGTCAGGGGAGTCAGGGCGCTCTCTCACACGGCTCTCACGTGGTGGCAGGAATAACAGGTGTGCAGTTCTGGACACTCTCCCAGTCCAAGCAGCAGCACGTCCGCCAGTCCTGCCCCCACCCCTGTGACCTGACCAATCAGTCACTGGCTGGAGGCTAGTGACTGAGGCCAAAGCCAATCAGTGTATATATGTGCGCTTCAGTGGGCCAATGGGCGTTGGGACTTGCTGTCAAAAGACACCAGGACAGCGAGTACCGGCGGCCTATGTTTTTTTTTCTTTCAGAAATCAGGGGGGGGGGGGCGGCGCACTGGCGCCCTCTATGGAGGAGTCACCACTGGCTGTGATTATGGGTAGTAAACTATCCAAATGTCCAAATCCAAAAATCCCCGCCGCAGCCGATTTTGTAAGGGCCGCAGAGTTTATGAAAGATAATTTCGGCCCATCAGTCACAAATCATTTGCGTTTGATTGATGGGTGGTCATCTGGGTGGATAAATCCTTTTACTATTGATTGTACCTTTTATCCTATTGCATGGAAAAAGCTGTTAAATGATACAAAGTCAGATATAGAAAAGAAAAAAAATATATACAGGATGATGACATTTTGTAAGTGTAAAGACTTTGGTATAAAGTATTTCAGTGATAATAGAGCAAGCAATATAAGTCACATTTGGATGTACTCAGATCCAAAATATTCTGTGAGCCTGAGTAATCTCAACTACAATTGTCAGAGACCCAGATGAGTTTGAGAAAAACGTAAAGCTACTGCCCTGTATTCCACATAACCTATGTGCCCAGTAACAGTCCAACAGATGACAGGACTAGAGTTGAGCGGACACCTGGATGTTTGGGTTCGGCGGGTTCGGCCGAACCTCGTGAAACCGTTCGGGTTCGGTACCGAACTCGATCCGAACTTGACCTCGGACACCGAACCCCATTGAAGTCAATGGTGACCCGGCTGTAAAAAAGTCATGGAAAGGGCTAGAAGGCTGTAAAAGGGGGTAAGGGTAGAACAAGTGCCCTGCAAACAAATGTGGATAGGGAAATAACTTAAAATCACCTAAAAAAATAAAAATGGTAGGAGGAGGAGGAGGTGGATGTGGAGTAGGAGCCTAGAGGTTGACTAGGCCCTGACCGTGGCAGTGTAGGCGGAAGTGGCGGTGGTGGAGGAGGAGGAAGAGGAGGAGGAAGAGGAGGTAGCCAACACTGCTTTTTGTTTGGGGTTTTTTTAGAATTGGGGTAGCCCCCAAAATATTGAGACATAAAAAAAAAAAAAAAAACAAGGATACCAATGACTGTGTGAGGCCGGTCTAAATGTCTGTTCTGCACAAGGTACAGACAAGTCTTGTGGGATCCATGCCTGGTTCATTTTAATAAAGGTTAGCTTGTCTAGGTTGGCTGTGGACAGGCGGCTGCGCTTGTCTGTGATAACGCCCCCTGCCGTACTAAACACACTTTCAGAATATACACTGACTGCAGGGCAGGCCAGCACCTCCAAGGCATAAAGGGCAAGCTCAGGCCATGTGGCCAATTTGGAGACCCAGAAGTTGAATGGGGCAGACCCATCAGTCAGTCATGTTTCTGAAATGCTGCCTCCTGCTAAGGCGTTACCTATCAGCCGGTGGTACTGTTTGTGGTGGCGTGCTGCTGACAAAGCTTTTCCACATTTCGGCCATGCTAACCCTGCCTTCTGAGGTGCTGGCGGTGCCACAGCTGCATTGGTGACCTCTTCCTCCTCCTCCTCCTCTGCCGTCGCCTTGTGCTTCCACTGAGCCCCCGGTGTCATTTGGGAATGCCCTCAGCAGTGCGTCTACCAGAGTGCGCTTGTAGTCACGCATCTTCTGATCACGCTCCAGTGAGGGAATTAAGGACGGCACGTTGTCCTTGTACCGGGGATCCAGCAGGGTGGCCACCCAGTAATCAGCACAAGTTAAAATGTGGGCAACTCGGCTGTCGTTGAGCAGGCACTGCAGCATATAGTCACTCATGTGTGCCAGGCTGCCCAGAGGCAAAGACAAGCTGTCCTCTGTGG
>BLSH010442033.1:31201-44521 GCA_018402905.1 Glandirana rugosa
TCCCAGTTTATTCCCTGCACCACGACGACCACAACCACCACAACGACTTCGAGGACAACGTTCCTCTCCTGCACCAGCTAGACACGGTCGATGTGCGTGTTCACTTTGTGGAAGGAGTCCATCGGCTGTCTTGGAAATTGCAATATACCACCCGGGCTTACCAAGAGTTGCATACCACTCCGGTCGAGGAAGGTGTTTCACTTGTGCGTGTAGCTGGCACAGATCGACCACGTCCTCTCCTTGCAACAGGAGCTTCAGCAACACCACCAACACCAGCAGCACCACGTCCCTTATTTGACCCTCTCCTCATTCTGGACACAAATGTACTATATAGCACTATTTATTAATACAAAAAAAAGGAATAATAAATGATTATTCTTATTTAAAAAAAAAAAAAAAAAGAAAATTGTAGATGCACTTTTTATTTTTGTGCAAGAAATGCACCGCTCACACCAGCAGCAGGAACCTCTCCCTACACCGGTATGAGATGATTTTAGAACGATCATCTGTCTTTCACAGCACCAACAGGAACCTGTCCCTACTGCAGTATGTGATGATTTTGGAACAATAATCTCCACCTCACAGCACCAACAGGAACCTCTCCCTAAAGCAGTAGGAGATGGCTTTATAAGGATAAACTCTCCCTCAGAGCACCAACAAGAACCTGGCCCTACTGCAGTAGTAGTTGTTTTTAGAATGATTAACTCTCCCTCAGAGCACCAACAGGAACCTGGCCCTAATGCAGTAGTAGTTGTTTTTAGAACGATAAACTCTCCCTCAAAGCACCAAAAGGAACCTGGCCCTATTGCAGTAGTAGTTGTTTTTAGAACGATAAACTCTCCCTCGGAGCACCAACAGGAACCTTGCCCTATTGCAGTAGTAGTTATTTTTAGAACGAGAAACTCTCCCTCAGAGCACCAACAGGAATCTGGCCCTAATTCAGCAGTAGTTGTTTTTAGAACGATAAACTCTCCCTCAAAGCACCAACAGGAACCTGGCCCTATTGCCAGTTTAACGCCATTTACTTATGTGTGTGTTACTGCCAGTTTAACATAATTTACTTCTGTGTGCGTTACTGCCAGTTTAATGCCATATAGTTCTGTGTGTGTTACTGCCAGTTTAACATCCTTTACTTCTGTGTGCGTTACTGCCAGTTTAATGCCATATAGTTTTTATGCATTACTGCCAGTTTAACACCATTTACTTCTCTGTGCGTTACTGCCAGTTTAACGCCATATAGTTCTGTGTGCGTTACTGCCAGTTTAACGCCATATAGTTCTGTGTGTGTTACTGCCAGTTTAACACCATTTACTTCTGTGTGCGTTACTGCCAGTTTAACGCCATATATTTTTGTGCGTTACTGCAATTTCAACGCCATTTACTTCTGTATGCATTACTGCCAGTTTAACGCCATATAGTTTTGTGCATTACTGCAAGTTTAACGCCATTTACTTCTGTGTGCGTTACTGCCAGTTTAACGACATTTACTTCTGTGTGCGTTACTGCAAATTTAAAGCCATATAGTTCTATGTGCGTCACTGTACGTTTGACGCATTGCATTGCAGTATATTATAGTCTATCCATGGAGTGGGTCTGTGTACTCAAATCATAGTGCACCAAACACCACTTTACATTGATTAAAGTGCATCTACGTACAGATTTTCACTTCTTCTTTACATTTGCTAATAAGAATCCGCCCCCTCCCTCCAAAAATGTCTGGGAGGACAACAAGGAGAGGCAGATGTTACCTTGGCACTGTAAGGAAGCCAGCAACAAATGTGTCCACAGGCAAAGGTGGACGTGGTGGTCAGTCCTCAGGCAGGGCATCATTTCCTCTCTTTAGTGAGTTTGCCCGTGCATAGGAGGTGGTGGACTGGCTTACTAAACCTTCCTCATCCTCCTCATTCTCTTTCACGCAAGCAGAGACAAGTGTGCAGTCCCTTGCAGTTGCAAGAGTGGATAAACTTGCCCCCTTGTCCATATCTATTCCTGCCATAGCCACAGCATCAGCCATGGAGGAGTCAGCTGAGTCATTTGACCACAGCATCAGCCACTTGCTCCTTGATGATGCCCAGCCATTATTGGATTCAGATGTTGGTTCTGAGGTTGAGGATAACAGGAACATGAGCCTAGAGAGAGGGAAGAACACTGGTAGACAAATTGACATTCATGTTCCCCAAGCCGCAGAGTATTGCCAAGTTGTCTCCAGTGGTAATGATGATGATGAAGATGGAGGAGATGGAGATGATGATGAGGTCACTGATGCAACTTGGGTGCCAGAGAGAGCAGAAGAGGAAACTGAAGGTGAGGCGACACAACCCCAAGGAGGCTGACATCAAGAAAGAGTAGAGAGCAGCCACCCTATGCCATCACATTCTGCAGCTGTTATCTCCCGGCCCACTTCCCAAAGCTCAGCTGTCTGGGCCTTTTTCAGCACATCTGCAGCAGATCGCACTGTTGCTATCTGCAACTGTACCACATGCTTAACAAGCATTTAATGTCCAACCACTCAGTCCGTTGGCAAGAGCAACTAAAAGCCACACAAAAAGGGGCACAAATCTATCCCTCCTCCTTACCCACTTCAATCTGCTCCTGCTATACCGAGTCATTACCTCTCAGCAGCCTCCACTGACATGGATGGTGGTATAACACAGGGTGTCCCAGGTCCTAGCAGCACATCTGCCAGCAGCACACCACCAGCTATAGACTGTATCCAGAAAATGTCTCTGCCCCATCTGCTGCAGCGGAAAAAAAAATACAGTCCCTGCCACCCACATGCCCACCGTCTAAATGCAAGCTTGTCAAAGCTATTGGCTCTCCAACTTCTGTCTTTCAGCCTGGTGGATTCTGCCCCCTCCTGTGAATTCACGCAATGTGCTGTACCACTATGGCAGGTTCCCAGTCGCTACTGCTTTTCACGTAAGGCCGTTCCATCTCTCTACCATCACGTGGAAGGGAATGTTCTGTCATTATTGGGCAAGGCAGTCAGCCGTAAAATCCACCTTACTGCTGACACGTGGTCCAGCAAGCATGGGCAGGGACAGTATATTTTGTTCACAGCACACTGGGTAACACTGCTTGCAACTCAAAAGGATGCAGGATGGGGCTCGGTGCTGCAGCTTGTTGTGCCCCCATGTCTTCATACAAGTGGTGGTGATGATGCCAGATCGGTGAGCTCTACCCCCTCCTCTTCCTCTTCCTCCTCTGCCACCAGTATGCCCTCCTCTGCAGAATTTTCCTATGAACATCAGGTACCCCCTAAGCGTTCAAAGGGCTATTCATTGAGTCAGGCTAAAAGGTGCCATGCAGTACTTCAGATGATGTGTCTAGGGGACAGGAACCACGCTGGAGCAGAGATTCTTGCAGCTCTGCAGGCACAGGCCCATAGGTGGTTCACACAACGCCAGCTGGAGCCAGGAATGGTGGTGTGCGATAATGGCTCAATCCATGGGAAACCTCATGCTTCAAAGCCTGCGAAAAGACCCAAGAATATGTGGCATAAAGGAGAATGACCATTACTGATTGGCAACCCTCCTTGACCACCGTTATAAGGGGAAGGTCTCGGAACTCATCCCATCCCCACAGAGAGTGCAGAAGATAAAATCACTTGAAGACACATTATAAGAGGATTTTAGTGAACGTTTTTCCCGACTCCAGTAGGTTACAGTGTCTTAGAAAACGTTCTTCTGAGTCTTCTGTTGGTCAAGAGAGGAGCGTTGGAGAAGCCGTTTGCCTCAGTGAGGCATTTCGTAATTTTTTTAGTCCTTGCCGCCCAGGCCTGTCAGCTTCCACATCCCATCGGCAGCGTCGGCATCACATGGTGGACGATTACCTCGGGGCCAAAACAGAGATGGAGAGCTTTCCAGCTGATGATTCAGTGGTTTACTGGGTCATGAGAATAGACCACTGGCCAGGACTTGCTCAGTATGCTATTGAGTTGTTGGGCTGTCCTGCATCCAGTGTTCTTTCAGAACGGGCATTCAGGAGGTTTCGTGACTGATCATAGAACGCGTCTGTCCACAGACTCTGTGGACTGTTTAACTTTTATAAAAATGAATCAGTCATAGATTACCAGCTATGAAGCCCCTGATGCCGATGTCACCGATTGAGTTTTTTTTGGGATGTGGAATCTCTGCAGGACTTCGAGGCTGGACCAGGCCTCTTACCCTCCTCTCCCTCTACAGTTGTCATTCAGTTACCAGGACCTAATCTTTTTTGAGGAGCTGCCTCCATTCACCATACATCAAATGTTTTTTACCTATTTCAACACACTAGCGTCATAGCTCCCACTCCAATTACCTCCTTCTTCGAGCCTGCCTAGCTTTGAGGGTGTTCAATAATTTCATCTGGAACAATGTTTTTGATAAAGGTTTAATGGGCACAATTAACACCCAAAGACCATTTTTTCAGCATCTGTTTGACAGGGGCATATCATTGCAATTTTTTGGCCTTCATCAAGAGCACCTCTATAGGGTTACGGTGGGAAGGTGCCACCGATACCCAAAGACCAATTTTTTTGCACTTGTTTGACAGGTGCATATCATTGCAATTTTTTTTACAGAAAGGTCAATTCTTGCCTTCATGAAGAGCACCTTTATAGGGTTATGATGTGAAGGCACCACCGATACCCAAAGCCCAATTTTCACACACCCGTTACTTCTATCCAAAGTAAAAGTGACACCAGAATTTATCCAAAAACTCTCTAATCTTGTTCCCAGTGCACTACACTGTGGCCTCATCATACACACTGGCTCCCCAGCTGTTGCTGAGCAAAATAAAGGCAGCTTGCAGGGAAAATGTCATTGTTTTTGGCTTTATAACTGCAATTATTGATGCAGCAGATTCTAGACATGGTAAAGATCTGCCACTTTACAGGTAGACTAAAGGGACCCCCCAGGCACTACATTTGAAGGAATTTTTCATTTTTATGCTTTCACTTTAAAAATCCAAAAATCACTGCTCATTTAAAAATTACGTTTTTCAAAAACTTTTTTTTCATTGATACATGTCCCCCAGGGCAGGACCCAGACCTCTATAACCATTGTATGCACAATTACTTGCATATAAGCCTTCAAAATGGGCACTTTCGATTTTTGAAGTTTGGGCCCCATTGACATTAATGGGGTTCATTATTCGGGTCGAACTTTCGCAGTGTTTGAAAGTTCTGGTGCAAACCGAACAGGGGTCCGTTTGACCCATCCCTAATAATTATAGAACATTTTGAGGGCATGTGCTCTTTTAACCTAACCAATCATGCCATTTCTATTCAGTTACATATTCAAACTTTGCATGAGTTAGTTTCAGGAATTGGGCAGACCATTTGTCAGGAAACGTATCAGAGAACCTCTGTTACTAATCCTTCTGGAATGCTTATTCAGGGAACCTCTGTTGCTAATCCTTCTGGAATACCTATTCAGGGAACCTCTGTTGTTAATCCTTCCAGAATGCCCATTCCTTTGCTCAGGCGCACACAGGAGAGTGCACACATGCTGCAGGTGCTTACTTGTGCGCTCTGGAATGCGGCAGGTGCGAGGGCATGTGCGTGACGCTGTGGCGCCAAACACTCCATTGCAGTCGGTGCTGTCCGTTCTACAGCATGTAGTGTTCCTGAGAGACCTGTCATCTGTACCTGTTTACCTGTGACCCGGCTTGTTGGACCTTGATTGATATCTGCCTGCACCAATCCCAGCTTGTCAACGACCACTCTTCTGATCATCCCTTTGTACCTCTGCTGCCAGCCCGTTGACAACCCAGCCTGTACCTGACGATCCTTCTGCTTTACACTTCTGTACCACGTTGCCAGACAGTTGCCGACCCAGCCTGTACCACTACGCTATCCAGCTGCACGAGCCACGCAGGACATCCCATCACCATGGTTACCGCTCTCAAAATGCAGAATCCCTTTGCAGGATAAGAGCTTCTAACCCAGATCCTTTCAAGAATGTATCTTGGACTGTAATTAATTTGCCCATTATATGGACAAGAGGAGGGACTGTTGTGACAAGTTTAGCTTAAAGATATCCATTTTGTATATCTTAGTAGGTTAGAGAACTTGCTTAGCTTTCCAGAAATTTATGTTATGAACATACTTATGATACTTTTGGTAGTATGTATCTTTTAACTGTCTTAATTAACTATACAACACAAAATGTCAACTGTTGCACATTCCTGTGTCACCATGCTATGCTGCAAAGGCAGTGGTAAAGATATTAATGACATCATTGACCAAATAAATAGGTTGTCATATTTGGTCAGTGTCATTTGCCAGTGGCCATACTTGAGCAGTGATGTCAACGCTATCCACATCCCTTTGCTTATGTCCCAGCCATGCAAGTCAGTGTTGCATGGCACCCTTCTAGGTAGGTGCTAGGATAGTTAGATAAGTGTTAGAATGTGGTTTTGATAGGTACATTTAGTTGCCACACTGTAGGCAGTGTGGCTTTCATTTTCTGTAAGTAAAACATAGCTGTGATTGTCTAGTTAAGTCTGAGGATACGTGTAGAGCTATGCAGATGGTAGCATGAATATTGACACAGCCCCAGCCTATCCCAGAGAGGCACGCTCTGAAGGCATGCTATGCGACTATTTATTCTGGGAGCACACAGAGTCCAGCCTGAGGGGGCACATGGCCCTTTTCAGGCACAAGATGCCACGAGCAGGCCCCAGGTGAGGAATGCTGAGTCCTAGGTGCTTGGGAGAAGCTGACTTAGGGGAGATGTCTGCCATAGATCAGTCTGGTATCACTGGAGGGCATCGCTTCCAAGATTGAAAGGGGCTCCATCTGTCCTTAGCCCTTGTGAGTACAAATATTGAAAGATCTTGCTTTAGCTACCCCTCTGGTGCCTTGTTATAGTCAGCTGTGGGTCTATTAAAGGGGACACTATTAAAGGCTGATGTCCTGATGAGCTCTGTAAAGTCACTTTACTACTTTGCTCTAATGGCTCTACTACTACTACTTAAGCTGATGTCTACTGTTTGGGACAAGCGTGAACTTCTTCATAACTTGTCCTAAAGGAAAACCAAATTCTCAGTTATACATAGTTCTTATTCTTGGAGTATCCCACCCCTTTCCTCATCCCTATCCAAGTTCTCCAATAATATAAACAACAAAAACAATATCCCCTAGACTGGTCCTGGATGAAAGAGGGAATGAACCTGTTGTGTGCCTGGCTGCAAGGCTGAAGTTGGAAAGACCTGGCCAGCAATTTCTGCTGCTCCTATGGGAGTAGTGCTACAGTTGGCTAGGGAGGTGGCTAGGTAGTTGAAATACAGATTCTATGTATGATGTTTGGAGCAAACTATTGGCTCATCCCTACATTGTGTTCTTAGTTACAAAAACGTATATATTTCATATGCTCCTATAGTCCATCTAATGGCCATAATGCAGTATTTGAATACTGCTTTAAAAAACACATTCATTTAGAACAGATAATAGCTTAAACAACATTTATTTTTGCCAAATTCAAACAGAACCCAGAGCAGAGGTCTCTTGTTCCTGGGGGAGTAAGATCCAGCCTCAGGGTTGTGGCATCACTGGGAAATATGCCTGGAACTGCAAGCATTTTTATTGGAGTCCTGGCTATTGCTTTACTGGGGGACCTCTGTTCTAACTTCCTGGAGCATTGCATTCACAAAAAGCCTGCTAAGAATCCTGGACCCAGGCAATTGGTGTACAAAACTTTTCTAGCTTTGCATGAGGTCAGGAAGCAGTAAGTACCAGCGTTCAGGATTTAAATACTTTTATTAGCTTTACTGGGAGATCAGCAGTTGCTATTTTGTACACCCAGGACAGTATTCCTGTTGAGGAGTCTCTGTTTTGTACTCTTCATCTATACACACAAAGAGGGTGCCTTCACCCTGAAGTCCTAGTGCAGTGTTAGTGTCATATCATGTAATATCATGTTTACAGTTACTGGAGTATCCCTAGGCTCACCCTATCCAAGTTCTACCCGAAAAACTCAAAAAGCTGCACAGCCGGTTTACAAACTCAAGTGTGTGGGAAATGTTGTGTGCCTGGCTGTCATGTTCCTATCAGGAAATGGAACCTGGGATCATATCAAACTGTCAGACCAATCCCGGCTCTGCACTATATGTGGGGGCTATTTCTTGGATTCCCACCTGGCACAGGCAGCCATTGCTAAGGGAGATTGCCAGAGTTTGTGTATAGTGCATACAGTCAGTGACATGTGTAATACAGCGGATACAGCCAGTGACATGTACACAACAGCAAAGGCAGCCAGCAGCATGTGTGCTACAGAAAAAGCAGCCGGCAATGTGCAGTGTGGTGTGGGCACTGTGAAGAATGGTTGTTCCAGTTTATGCAGGAAAATCAGCCACTTTCAGTCTGCTGCGTGGAGTGTGCCCCAGGATTCTTCACCAAGGTGGTTGAACCAGAGAGGCTGAAATCTTTTCAAGTAAGTGAGGCCACCAGCAGCACATTCCCTGTGAGGCAGACTTTGTCACAGCCGTGCCTGAGAATCGGGAAACGCACTAGGGGGTATGTGTATGCCTACTGTCAGAGACCCATCCCGGGACTAGCAAGGGGGGATCCCTCATCTGCCAAGCAAGTTGTCCTTAGTGAGGAAACAGGAGAGAGGCCTGCAGCAGCTGTGGCACCTGTGCCCCTTTCCGCACAGGGAAGCAGTGTCGAGCCTGACCCTGATTCCCCAAAGTTCTGCAAGGATGAAAGAAAAGAGGACACTAGTGAGTGGGACGAGTCCAATAGGTCTTCCCCAGAATGGTTTTGGGGTGTCATGCTTATGAGGCAAATTTTTCCTGCATGGTATTTATGAATGAGTAAATTTAAATGATAATATCTTTAAGATATAGGATCAATCAATATGAACATAGACTAAAAATAGGAAATTTATTCACCAGACATATATTAATACAAAATAGTTTTATATATTGGTTGACAGAAACAAATATTACATAAAATTAAGAATATTATTTGAAACACCCGTGAAAGGGAGTGTTGTACTTTTTAAATGACACAGAAATGATAAAATTCCCCTGTAGAAGTAATAGCCAAGTAAATATGATGATTAGACAGAACATCTGTATTTCACTAATTCAACCATTACTATACTGCAGGTACAGTATCTCACAAAAGTGAGTACACCCCTCACATTTTGTGAATATTTTATTCTATCTTTTAATGTGACAACACTGAAGAAATGACACTTTGCTGCAATGTAAAGTAGTGAGTGTACAGCTTGTATAACAGTGTAAATTTGCCATCCCCTCAAAATTACTCAACACACAGCCATTAATGTCTAAACCGCTGGCAACAAATGTGAGTACACCCCTAAGTGAAAATGTCCAAATTGGGCCCAAAGTTTCAATATTCTGTGTGGCCACCATTATTTTCCAGCACTGCCTTAACCCTCTTGGGCATAGAGTTCAGCAGAGCTTCACATGTTGCCACTGAAATCCTCTTCTACTCCTCCATGAAGATATCACGGAGCTGGCGGATGTCAGAGACCTTGCGCTCCTCCACCTTCTGTTTGAGGATGCCCCCACAGATGCTCAATGGGCTTTAGGTCTGGAGACATGCTAGGCCAGTTCATCACCTTTACCTTTAGCTACTTTAGCAAGGCAGTGGACGTTTTGGAGGCGTGTTTGGGGTGGTTATCATGTTGGAATACTGCCTTGCGGCACAGTCTCCGAAGGGAGGGGATCATGCTCTGCTTCAGTATGTCACAGTACATGTTAGCATTCGTGGTTCCCTCAATGAACTGTAGCTCGTCAGTGGTGGCAGCACTCATGCAGCCTCAGACCATGACACTCCCACCACCATGCTTGACTGTAGGCAAGACACACTTGTCTTTGTACTCCTCACCTGGTTGCCGCCACTCACACTTGACACCATCTGAACCAAATACGTTTATCTTGGTCTCATCAGACCACAGGACATGGTTCTAGCAATCCATGTCCTTAGTCTGCTTGTCTTCAGCAAACTATTTGCGGGCTTTCTTGTGCATCATCTTTAGAAGAGGCTTCCTTCTGGGACTACAGCCATGCAGACCAATTTGATGCAGTGTGCGAAATATGTTCTAAGCACTGACAGGCTGACCCCCCACCCCTTTAACCTCTGCAGCAATGCTGGTAGCACGCATACGTCTTTTTCCCAAAGACAACCTGGGGATATGATGCTTAGCATGTGCACTCAACTTCTTTGGTCGCCCATAGCAAGGCCTGTTCTGAGCGGAACCTGTTCTGTTAAACCGCTGTATGGTCTTGGCCATCGTGCTGCAGCTCAGTTTCAAGGTCTCTGCAATCTTCTTATAGCCTAGGTTATCTTTATGTAGAGCAACATTTTTTTTTCCCAGATCATCAGAGAGTTCTTTGCCATGAGGTGCCATGTTGAACTTCCAGTGACCAGTATGAGAGAGTGAGAGCGATAACACCAAATTTAATACACCTGCCCCCCCATTCACACCTGAGACCTTGTAACACTAACGAGTCACATGACACATGACATTTCAGTGTTGTCACATGAAAAGGTATAATAAAATATTTACAAAAATGTGAGGGGTGTACTCACTTTTGTGACATACTGTAAGTGATTAAAATTAGACGTTTGCTATGTCAATGGTATGGAAACTATAAAAATATAATAAAAAATTGAAGCTTAAAGAAAAATCTACAAGGCATTATCGATTTGAGAGAAATAGTTATCCAATTGTGCCTAATAATCAATAAATCAATATTTAAAAGAATACAAATTAATATAAGGTAAAAATCAATACAGCATAGGTACCCTTTCCAGAATGGTTGCTGGCTTGAAATAGTGGTTACCAGAATTCTAAGATGGCTGCTATTTGAGGTGGAGTTATGTCTTGTGTCCTCAGAATTTCAAAGTATAAAATGTCAAAGAATCTTCATGAATGTGGGTGGGGTTACAGGTATGGTTAGGTTAATGGAGTTGATGGATGGAGTGTTTGTGTATGTGTGTGTGTGTGTGTCCTTCCATCCTTTGGGTAATAGTCAGTGGTCTTATGTACCATTCTAAACAATAACCCCATAAAAATTTTCATAACCTGGCCCACAAGGTGGGTCTTCATTTCCATTGGCTGAGGTAGTTAATAATCCACCTTCCAGGAAATCCTTTTGTTTGAATTGTCACTGCTTCTATTAACCACCAAGGGTCATCATAGAGCAGAATTATTTAATTTGAAATATCTTATCAGTAATATATTGTATAAAATGTTATGTCATAATGGGTCTCACCATGTATGGTGTTGCTGGGATATATATATTGTATATATGTCATTCACAACAATGATTGATTATACTCAAAACAGTTCTTACTTCTAAAAGGCTTTACATCAAAATAATATATAGATTTTTGTCTCATAACAGAATTATCATTGGGTCAGTAGACGCTGAAATCAAAACTGTATCCATGACCTGGAATATAATATATAATTTGAATGACTTCTAATCATATGTATTTTGTAAAAGAGTTCAGATGTTTCCTTGAAGTGTTTAAAATGAACTTTGGACAGTCTAACTGAATATTTAGATATAGTTCAGCTGTATAAACAATTCTTAGAGTCTTCACAATAGGTTTCTTAGAGAGGTGTGATTTCTTCTTGAGAACAATCTAGTCAAGTGTTTGTATTGTCGCCTTATCTTAGTGGTGTCAGGCCATTTTATGTAACAACCCAAAATGTAAATATCTTTGGTTTTTAGCTTTGCAAACAGTTCATTTATAGTGTTTTAAAGATAGGTGATTCATTAACCGGTTAAAGGCTCGCGTACATTTACTGCTGCAGAGTGGCAGTGTAACACGACTCGCCGTTTATAAACGGCGATTCGCACAGGCGTGGCTAGGGGGGGCGAGTGCGCTCTCGTGTCCGCCGCCTGCTCCCTCAGTGTGGCCGTGGGTCGGGCGGACTCGATGTCCGCCAGCGACCCGGGATCGCCTTCTACAGAGGAAGAACGGTGAACTGCCGATGTAAACACAGCGGTTCCCCGTTCTGACAGGTGGCAAGTCCTTTATTAGGATCAACGACCCCCTCACTACTGGAGGACCTTCCGTCATGCCAGGTACATTGCTTATTTACCAGCTGCAATGTACCTTGCTCACACTATTACCCACAGCAACTGCATTACTCCTTCTGCTTGATCTACTGAGCAGACCTTCTTTAGTTGCTTCACTTCATACTCCACATGTGCTTTACAGACTATAATTCTTTCATACTACCAGCACCTTCATGCACACCTTTAAAGAACTTCAGTCCAGGCTTAGAACAGTTCATGCAAGTTGCAAAATGCTTTGGCAATACAGTTTAACGTGGACAATTATAATAGGATATTCCCTGACTAGCTCTACTAGGCTGCCCAGGCATATCCCCACAAGGTAGTAGTTAATTTTTTGGGTTTTTCAGGAATTAGTAGATCTTGGGACTCCCAGTGTCTCCGGCAGACTGCAAAACGCAGCAGTCCTCCTCTGCACCAATCACGTAATTCTCTCTCTGCATGGGCCAATGTTCCCAAACCTAGCCTTCCCCCCTTATTTATATTACAGTCGGGTAGACTGGATCCATAAAACCCAGGAACAGCAGCACATAATAATAATGCTTTACCCCAGCCTAGGCCAGCTATGGCCTAGCTAACAAACTGTAGGCAACCTGCATACATGCTGCTGTCACAATACACTGATCGGCGGCTGCAGCTAATTTATGTAAAAATTTTCCAACATGTCCCTTCGGCAGAAGTCTGTGAATAGACTGTAAAGCCTCCCGATGACTTCCACATATACTATACAAACAAGTATATACAAGCAGGAATCTGCGCTATACAGACAATCTTACCCACAGATCTGCACTATACAAACAGGAACCTGCACTATATAGATCTTCACTACACACATAAACCTCTTTTTTGCACTCTAGACACTGTTCTGGTAGGGTGGACACTTTGCTTACAGGTCATTAAAAATGTGGTTTTGCCTGAAAATTGCCCAGTTTACCCTCTTTCCAATCAGGCTGATCTGACTTACTGAGGGGGGGGGGGGGGTTGTTTTAACTTTCTCTGTACTAAACTGCTCGAGATTGTGAGAAGAAGAATGGTATATATAAGAAGATATACTGTGTATGTATAACAGGTGAGGCGAACAACACAACAGTTGACTCTGAGTGCAATGCAATCAGGCCATCCCAAAGGCCATAAATATAGAGAAAAACAAGTGCAGGACTGATGCATTTAATATCTATTAAAAAATCGAAACACAAATCCAAGCAAAAAAAAAAACGTACAATCTGCAACAGTATTTCAGCCCTTCTCTCAATTCAACCCCCCTCACAATCTACA
>BLSH010442033.1:57141-69476 GCA_018402905.1 Glandirana rugosa
TTGGAGACCTTCAAGCCCAAGACGACCAGGCAGGCTTGAAGCCCTGTTTCAGGCCCAGGCCCAGGCCTGCCTTGGGCTTGCTAGCGTGCCTGTTGCTTGGGGTAACTTTAGTTACCCCTGGGCTTGAAAATCCGTGTTTTTACCGACATTGTTTCAGGACCTTTCGGGATCTCCCGACGTTTTCCTTCATTTTACCCCCATTCCCATCCCGTTCACGGGATGTTTTTTTACCCCTGTCCCTTTATTGCAATTTATAAAAATTTTTTTAGTTTTGAATTTTTTTCGTTTTTACCTCCACTTACACCTAGTAGAAGTTTGACACAGACTTTTCATAATTAATTGCCGTGCGATCGTTCGGGTTCCGTCCGGACCCGGACCCGGACTTTGTCCCGAAGTTCGGACGGACCAGCAGAACCCGAACTTCCAGAGGTTCACTCAACTCTACTCACCATCTCTGATCTGGGACAGCCTGGCACCAATTCCCACATCAGAGGAGCAGGACAAAGTCCTTTGAGAAATCCGACGTCACAAGCAACGGTTGTACACAAAGGGCTTGCTTCAACCTCTGAAATGCCTTTTCTGCCTCCGGATTCCATTTCCACATGACCGACTCTCTACCCTTCATCAGGTCTGTTAGAGGGACGGCAATGGTGGCAAAGTCAGGTATGAAATGCCTGTAGTACCCAGTGATCCCCAGGAATGCATGCACTTGCTTTTTAGTTAGCTGTTGGGGCCATTTTTGGTTTGCTTCAAGTTTATTGGTCTGTGGCTTAACCAGGCCCCGACCAATAATGTGGCCAAGGTATTTGGCCTACTCCAAACCTATGGCACATTTCTTTGGGTTGGCCATGAGCCCTGCTTTCCGAAGGGAATCCACTACTGCTTGTACCCTGGGCAAATGAGATTCCCAATCGGAGCTGTGGATGACATCATCATCCAAATAGGCGGCTGCATAGGGACGATGTGGCCTTAGCGTTTTGGCCATCATTCTCTGGAAGGATGTAGGGGTCCCATGTAAACCAAATGCCATTCGTTTGTACTGAAACGACCCCTCTGGAGTAGAAAAGGCAGTCTCCTCCTTTGCTGACTCTGTTAGGGGGATCTGCCAATAGCCTATAGTTAGGTCTAGGGTTGTTATGATCGGGCACCTCCCAACCTGTCCACAAGTCTGTCGACCCGAGTCATCAGATACGCATCAAACTTGGAGACGTTATTCAGCTTTCTAAAATCATTACAGAACCTGATAGCGCCATCGGGCTTTGGGACCAGCACTATGGGGCTCGACCAGTCACTGTGGGACTCCTCTATCATATCCAAATCTAACATATTCTGGATTTCCTTTGCAACTGCCTCGCACCTAGCCTCAGATATTCTATAAGGCTTCACATTTATGCGAACACCTGGGTCTGTAATTATGTTGTGCTGGATCACTGTGGTCAGTTCGGATAAAGGGGAGAAAAAGTCTCTACTTTTACTCACAAACTCTCTAACGTCATGTTGTTGACAAGGATTCCATTATGGGAACGTCAGGTGTCACTGGTACCCTGTTCTTTTGAGGTGGGGTCACAGTCAATAAAGTCTCTCTGTCCTTCCACGGTTTTAAGAGATTCACATGATAAATTTCCTCAGGTTTCCTTTTCCCTGGCTGGTAAGCTTTGTAGTTTACCTCCCCTACTCTTTCCAAAATCTCAAAGGGACCCTGGCAATTTGCTAGGAATTTACTTTCAACAGTGGGGACCAGTACCAGCACTCTGTCCCTGGGGTTGAAAGTCCGGGTCTTGGCACCTCGATTATAAACCCTCCTCGGGGTTTCCTGGGCTCGCTCCATATGTTCTCGTACGAGGGGCAGGATGGCTTTGATTCGATCCTGCATCAAAGAGATAGGCTCTATGACGCTTCTGTATGGGGTGGCCTCTCCTTCCCACGTTTCTTTGGCGACATCTAGCATCCCCCTGGGATGTCTACCATACAAGAGTTCAAATAGGGGAATAACCCATGGACGCCTGCGGCATCTCTCGTATGGCAAACATGAGATATGGTAGCAAAAAATCCCAATTTCTCCCATCTTTGTCGACCACCTTTTTCAACATACTTTTGAGTGTTTTATTAAATATCTCCACAAAACCATCCGTTTGGGTGGTGGTAGACAGAGGTATGGAGATGGGAGATTTTGTATAACTTGCACAGTTCCTTAGTCACTCTGGACATAAACGGGGTGCTCTGATCTGTTAAGATCCCTTTTGGGATCCCCACCGGACTAAACACCGCAAGGGTACGGCTTCAGGAAAGCGCTTCGCATAGTCCAGTATTACCAGAATGTGCTGCTGGCCCTGGGCAGACTTTACTACTGGCCCCACCAGGTCCATGCCAATTCTCTCAAAAGGCACTTAAATTATGGGTCCAATTCTCTCAAAAGGCACTTCAATTATGGGTAGGAGGACAAGCGGACTGCGTAAATGGGACGATGGTACAGACATTTGACACTCAGGGCAAGATTCACAGTATTCTCTGACATCTGCATACATCCAGAAGAATCTCTGGGTTATTCTCTCCCTGGTCTTCTCCATACCCAGATACCCCCCTATTATATGACCATGGGCCAAGTCTAGCACCATTCTGGGATAGGGCTTGGGAACCACTAGCTGTTCTACCTCGTCCTCACTGTGTTTTACCACCTGATACAGCAAATTGTTTTTAACAGCCATGTAGAGTGAGGGTCACATTTCGTAATTGCTCTGTACAAAAATCCTCTCTCCTGACCTCTAATGGCCGTACACACGGTGCAACTGTCATTCAACAATGGTCGTACAACAGCTTGTTGTATGATAATCCGACCATAGTACGTGCGATTACAAGAGCCGACGTTCAACAGTGGTACAACAGAAGTTGGCTTAGCAAACTAGAAAACTTTTGTTGGCCAACAAGCCATTGTATGACTGTTGACTCGTGTGTACAGAAGTTGGCCCAACAAAAGTTGAAAGTGCAAACACGCATGCTCTGAATCCAGGAAGTGCTCGGTCGTGAAAGCCTGTGTTACTAATTCATAAAGCACATTCACCTGAACTTCTTCATTATAGGCTCATAACACGTCACTACGTTTGGCTTTGTGGGCCGATTACTTGACTCATGTCAGTACGCTAGACACAACCGCCAACAGCCGATTGTTGAACGCGCAGTCATACAACAGTTGCACCGTGTGTAAGAGGCATAAGTCAGGTACCACATTCTGTCCACTCACTGTTAGAGTCAGAGATGTTTTCTGGGTCATTAACCTCCAGCTGGCAACTGGCTAACAGCTCTTCCTGCTCCCCAGCCATTTCTGGAAAAGGAAACGTGTCTCCTCAGTCATACCAACAGACCCCCCTTCATTTTGGCAATCAAACGGGTCTGGTGTGAGTTTCCGTGCCATCCCAGCAGGGGGGGCTCTATCCACCAGATGCTCTTTGCTTTCCCATAGCCTCCAGAAATGGGAAAAGTCTCTCCCCACTAGGGCTTCATGAAGCAGTGAAGTCACCACCCCCTCTGAATGTGTCACCCTGCCCCAGTGAGTGTCCATCTGCAGTCTGGTAGTCCTGTGAGTCACCATAAATACAAATAACCCTGACAGTGCTGGGGTGTAACTATGCAGGATCTGCACAACTACTTTTGAGTAATGTCACAACACTACCAGAATCAAGCAGTGCAGTGACTGGCTTTCTTTTAACAGAAATCATACACATTTGTATTTCCTTGCGTCCTAAACATGATGCCGTACATGCGACATGTGCAAAAAGAGAAAGGCGACTATGCATATAAGCATTATTGCACTGCATGGGTTCATCATTCAGGGGACAATTGGCAGCAATATAACCTTATGCATGGCAGAGGTAGCATTGTATATAGCCTATACCCAGTCCTCTCAAGGGTCTCAAAGACCTTCCTGGCTTCTTTGGCCAGTTTCCAGGTCTAGAGTCCACAGTCTCATTAGCCGTAACAGCAGTCTTATCATTCTTCCCCATGCCCTTGAACTCTGGAACAGTCTTACCGAATCGGCTGGGCGATCTTTCACCCCTAGATACATTGGAGTGGGGCACAGATGAGTTCAACAAGTCCTCAGCAGCCGTGTATCTCTCCATGAGGTCCACAAGTTGGGTTGCAGTTTTGGGGTCCCCATGACTGATCCACTTCCTCAGATCAGCAGGGAGCGCACGCAGGTACACGTCCATTACTACACACTCCACAATCTGAGGGCCTGGCAAGGCCTCTGGCTGCAACCACTTCCTCGTGAGATGGGCCAGGTCAAACATTTGGGAGTGGGGTGGCTTGTCCATACGGTAGATCCACTGATGCACCCATTGGGCCCGGAGGGTCATGGTGACCCCCAGACGTGTGAGTATCTCTGCTTTTAGAGACTCATTGCTCTAGGCCTTATCAGGTTCCAAATCAAAATAGGCCTTTTGGGGCTCACCTGTCAGAAAAGGTTCTAACAGTCCTGACCCCTGTCCTTTTTGCCACCCTTCCCGCACAGCGACTCTCTCAAAAGTGGTGAGATATGTCTCCACATCATACGCAGGTGTCATCTTTTGCAGGTGGTAACTGTCACATACCAACTTTTGTTCTACTGGTACAGGAGCTGCGGACCCCTTCTTGAACTCCAGCAGGGCCTCCACAAACTGGCAATTCACCTCCTGCTGGGCCACTACGGCCTGGCGGTTCGCTTCCAGCTGCACTGCAAGGGCCTGTGTGACCTGTAGGTTGGTTTCCCGCTGAGCCACTTTGGCTTGTCCTTCAGCATTTCTTCCATCTTTTCTTTTTGGAAAATACGCCAAGTCTACCATGTGTGAGGGGATCACCTTTCCTGGGAAAAAGGCAGTTGAGACAGCAGTTTCTTCAAATCTGACTTGCAGCCAGGTTTATTGGTAAAAAAGGTTGCATTTAAAATAAACAAAACATAAAATTAAACCTGGCCATCGAGGCTGTAACTATACAACTCAGTATACCTGTATAAGCGCGTCGGGCTTCTCCCAAACACCCACAAAACAACGTTAGTGCAAACCTTTCTTTCAGTCCAAAGCACAAACCTCCGTGTGCCAGCTCTCTCAGGCTGAAACGCTCTCAGAGTCCCAGGTTAGAACAAAGCCTCTCTTCCTGGTCTACTTAAACAACACCTGCGAGTGGACACTAATGGACCCCAAAATCCAGTCCGGAACCAGCCCTGCCAAGGTGGCTGGGAAAACCCAGGCCGGATTTTGCTTTAGTCCAATCTAAGTGAACGTATGCGAGGTGATAGATAGCATCCTTCTACCACCTCACTTTTGCATAACGTCACAATATATATAACAAAAAATTGGAGATGCGATCTCAGTTTCTGTTCAAAAGAATTTTACTTCAATCTTCATGCATATACAAAAACGACTGCACAGTTTGGGACAGGAACTCAGTCCTTCACCAAGTTGCATGTGTAGTGTTCCACATACTGATCAACTTTTATTGGCTAATACGTGTAAGCCACCCAAGAAAACACACAGGTGTATCCCTTCACCAATCTCCCAATTAACCATTTCATACATATATACCTCTCACATATTTACCATACCACAATATAGAAACATACTTAATAATATAAAGAGTAACAAAAGAAAATCAAATATAAATACAATTAGACATAAAAATTAAATAAATGCAAGAAGATGCAAAAGAAATACAAAAAAAATATAAAAAATGAAAAGCTCAAATGCCAAACTAAGACAAATGTATAACTAACTGGTATTATTATCCCATTTCGCCTATATAGGCTAACAACATTGTGAAACATTCTGCTATTTGACCACTTCAATGACTTCCGGTTCCAGAGCCTTATGGAGTAGATGCCTGCTACCTCAGCTCCCACAACGTGATCCGCAAAATAAAATCAGCCTGGACCAGCACGATCGCCAGATCTCCCTCAGGCAGCACCGATACCTGGACAAGCCTGGCTTGAAATCGGCTCGCAGTCAGAGGCCCGCAGACCTGGGAGACTAGGCCGCACCACATGTAATGGTGGCTGCTTTGGGAATGGAGGTGAGTGAACACCCTGCCCCAGCTATGCCCGCTCCAGATTCACACAACACAGAGCTAATAGCCCAAGCAGTGGCAGCCCTACAATCACAGGCTCTAAACAGATTCTGCTGAATTAGAACTTTTCAAGCATAATTTGAAATTCACCCTAGCTTTTCTGGCCATCCTTCGCATAAAAGCACCAAATGGCGAACAGCTTGCCTTTCACAGCCCACAAGATGCGGAAAGATTCTTATGCACCTTGCACCCCGGGTCATATGCCTCTGCTCTCAGCAAGGAGCCAACCACCACGTCACCTGGAACAAAGGAGTCCCCAGAAAGACTCTCCCAAAAGATTTAAACATGCAGGGGTGAAACAATCTAACCAGCTCTCTGAGTGACCTACCTACCTAACCTGTCCTCTCTTCCTGTAACAGTTTAAGTCTATGGTCCAGATGTTACATGCGGGTATGTCTACATTAATGTTACCTTCAATTTATACGCACCTGCCATCTTGCTCCACATTCAGCAGGCTGGCAATTCTTTCAGGCCTCTAGGTTTCTAAGCCAATGCATTACCTCGGCTTCTTTCATTTTCGCATAGGCGCTCCAGGGTCATCAACCCATCTGGGGAACTAATGGGCTCTTCCCTTAATCCCCCTGTCTACACTATACCTCCAAGGGTACAACCAGCTGTGTTACCAGGATCTACGTATTTGGGAGCTGAACCCACTGCAGCGACACCATGTGGAAAAAAAGAGGAGTCTCATTTTGATATGTTTGAATGTTTGTAATTATTTCTTCTATCCCCTCCCATGCTGCAACCATGTTATCCACCTTACTGGTCACTAAACATTCTTCTTTCTCCTCACATCAATCTAGGGAACCCTGACAACCCCACAAACACTTTTTTAAACATACACCTTTTTAAGTCTTATTTTACCTATAATATCTGCCCCTATTACGCACCTTACACTCGACTATGAGAATAACAACCTGGAATGTCAAGGGGCTAGGTTCCTTCAATAAAAGAAATAAAATACTATGACACCTCAAGCGTTTAACCACTTCAATACCGGGCACTTAGAACACTTCCCGCCCAGACCAATTTTCAGCTTTCAGTGCTGTTGCGATTTGAATGAGTATTGCGTAGTCGTGCAACACTGTACCCAAACAAACTTTTTATCATTTTGTTCCCACAAATAGAGCTTTCTTTAGGTGGTATTTGATCACCCCTGCAGTTTTTATTTTTTTGTGCTATAAAAAAAAAGACCGAAAATTTTGAAAAAAAAAAAAATTCTTTGTTTCTGTCACAAAACTTTGTACATTTTCTCCTTCACTGACGGGCACTGATATGGCTACACTGATGGGCACTGATGAGGCTAGACTGACATGCACTGAGGAGGCAGTACAGATTGGCACTGATGAGGTGGCACTGATAAGGTTGCACTGATGATGGGGTACGTATGCAGCACTGATGGACGGCACTGACAAGCAACACTGACGGGCACTGATACGTGGCATTGATATGCGGCACTGGTGGGCACTCATGATAAGTGGCACTGGGCACTGATGGGCACCGATTGGTGGCACTTTTAGGTGGCACAGGTGGGCACTTTTAGGTGGCACAGGTGGGCACTGATAGGTGGCACAGGTGGTCACTGATAGGTGGCAGTGGTGGGCACTGGTGCAACAAGCACTGTTAGGGATGGCACTGGCAGACATCATATATGGGCACAGTGCCTTCCCTACAGATCGGCTCCCTGGTGGTCCAGTGGGGTGATCCTGAGGGTGGCTGCGCTGATAAACGTTCAGCGCAGCCCCCCCCCTGTCAGGCGAGCAGCCGATTGGCTCTCCGCTGCGATGTGCGCCCCCGGGGGCGCGCGATCGCAGATTATCCTGAGGATGTCAATAAACGTCCAGTCAGGGTAATGAACCACCCGCCCGGACATCATTTGTCTATACGCCGGGTGGGAAGTGGTTAAAAACTGACATAGCCCTTTTACAGGAGTCTCACTTGACATCACAAGACTTTTTCCGCATGAAAAAGCTCTGGGTAGGAACATTTATAGGTTCAGGAGGCATGGGTCGAAAAGCAGGAGTCCTCATACTGATATACAAGAACTTCCCAGGGAAGGTCCTTTCTGTAGACACTGACACTCAGGGACATATGGCCACTGTCCACATACAGATTGGCTCCAGAGATCTCAGGATCTCCACCATCTATGCTCATAATAACCTGGGAAAACAGTTCTTCGCTAATCTCTGTAATCATCTACTAAGTCACCCTCTCACCCCACATAGAATAGGTGGAGATTTCAATAGTACAATGTGCCCACTTGACGACAAATTGTCACCCAAAACTCGGTCTTCAAGTTCCCCAAAACTCCACTCTGTTGCGCACTATGATGGAAACCCTTCAACGTATTGATCTTTGGAGATTATACCATCCAATAGACAAAGAGTTCACCTTCTAATCCCCTCCCCACAAAGTACTCACTAGAATAGATTACCTTTTTGGGACAGAAGACACGATCCCCTTGATAACAGATACGGAAATTCACGAAATGGCCATATCTGATCACGCCCCGGTCTCCCTCTCACTTGCTGACTCCAAAACACATCCAGAAAACCGCCTTTGGCGTTTCCCCTCATACTTGACTAAGAATAAAGACTTCCATACATACATAGCAAAAGCATGGGATGACTACGAATTTACCAATGGGCCTCACCAAAACAATCCCAACCTTTACTGGGAAGCAGGTAAAGCGTACCTAAGGGGCAGGATTATTTCTTATGCCACGTCTTTCACGTCTTTCGCTCACTGGCGAAATACAGAGAAGCAAGCACTAGACTCACATTGGCACAACACTCCCTAGTTTCTTCCAACATGCAAGTCCATAGAGAAGAATGGCAAATAGCCAAAATAAATTTTGACCATTGGGCAGACACTCAAGAACTCTTCAAGCGGGCACAAACAGACACAGCGCATTTCAGGTTTAGCAATAAAGCAGGCAAACTATCTAAACTTTCCAAAGGACCATTTAAACATACGCACATTAACACACTCCGAGACAAATTGGGAAATATATACTCAAAATCCCAGGAAGAAGCACAAGTAATGCTTGACTTCTACTCATCCCTTTACGCCCCAGATCCCATCAACAATACTTTTGCCATGAAATCTTTAGACGCCATAGAACTACCTAAGGTCTCCCCAGCTCAGTTAGAATCCCTAATTGCACCCATAACTAGAGCAGAAGTTGACAACACAATTCACCAACTACCATGGGCCAAAGCCCCAGGCCCCAAATGGTTTTACGGGCAACTTCTACAAATCCTTGAAAGACATTCTAAGCCCAACTCTACTCAAGATATATGAAAGAATTTGGGCTGGTGGCCTATATCCCCAAACCAGCAACCAGGCTATTATAAAACTACTAGAGAAGAAAGGCAAAGATCATTTTTGAAACAGGTTCTTACCGCCCCATCTCACTTCTAAACCTAAATGCATAAATACTTTCAAAGATAGTGGCCAACAGATTAGCAGACATTATCCCCTCTTTAATCCACCCTGCCCAATTGGGCTTTGTCAAAGGCAGGACGGCCTCCTTGAACATACGCAAGGTGATGATGATTCTTGAAGAAGCCTTTAAACATCCAAAGTCTGATAGAACCATCATCACCTTAGACGCAGAAAAGGCCTTTGACAACGTCAATTTTGACTGACTATTCTTAGTCTTACACAAAATAGGCTTCAATGGCCCCTTTACCCATTTCATATGCTAAATGTATGCCCTCCCTTTATCCAAACTGGTCATAGCAGGCCTCCTAAGTAGTGATCTTAGGCTATTCAAAGGTACTAGACAAGGATGCCCACTATCACCCTTGCTAACCTAGCTATAGAGCCTCTATTGAGGCATCTCCTCCAAAAAGCTCCCCTACATGGTATACAGATTGGAGATTGAGAAATTCAAACCACCTTGCATGCGGATGATGTGCTCATCTTCTCTGCAAATCCGGCTGTGGACATGCACACCATCAATGAGGTCTTTGACATAGAGTTGAGCGGACACCTGGATGTTCGGGTTCTGCGGGTTCGACCGAACTTCAAGAAAAAGTTTGAGTTCGGCCGCGAACTTGACCCCGAACCCCAAACCCCATTGAAGTCAATGATGACCCGAACTTTTGGGCATAAAAATGGCTCTAAAAAAGTCCTGGAAAGGGCTAGAGGGCGTCGAAAGGAAGCAAAATGGGGTAAGTGTAGGACAAGTGCCCTGCAAACAAATGTGGATAGGGAAATAACTTAAAATCACATAAAAAAATGGAGGAGGAGGTGGATGTGGAGTAGGAGGTTGAGGAGGCAGTGACCGTGGCGGTGTAGGTGGTGGAAGTGGCGGTGGAGGAGGAGGAGGAGGAAGCCAACACTGTTTTTTGTTTGTTTGTTTTTTTTTTTGTAATTGGGGTAGCCCCAAAAATATTGAGATATATTAAGAAAAAAAAAAAGATAAGTACACTTAAGTATACCAATGGCGGTGTGAGGCCGAAATAAATGTCTATTCTGCACAAGGTACAGACAAGTCTTGTGGGATCCATGCCTGGTTCATTTTAATAAAGGTTAGCTTGTCCATGTTGGCTGAGGACAGGCAGCTGCGCTTGTCTGTGATAACGCCCCCTGCCGTGCTAAACACACGTTCAGACAATACACTGGCTGCAGGGCAGGGCAGCACCTCCAAGACATAGAGGGCAAGCTCAGGCCATGTGCCAAATTTGGAGACCCAGAAGTTGAATGGGGCAGACCCATCAGCCAGTATGTGTAGGCGTGTGCACACATACTGTTCCACCATGTTGCTGAAATTCTGCCTCCTGCTAACACGTTGCCTCTCAGCCGGTGGTGCTGTTTTTGTGGCGTGCTGCTGACAAAGCTTTTCCACGTTTCGGCCATGCTAACCCTGCCTTCTGAGGTGCTGGTGGTGCCACAGCTGCGTTGGGGACCTCTTCCTCCTTCTCTGCCTTCGCCTTGTGCTTCCAATGAGCCCCCGGAGTCATTTGGGAATGCCCTCAGCAGCGCGTCTACCAGCGTGCGCTTGTAGTCGCGCATCTTCCGATCACGCTCCAGTGAGCGAATTAAGGACGGCACGTAGTCCTTCTAACAGGGATCCAGCAGGGTGGCCACCCAGTAATCAGCACAAGTTACAATGTGGGCAACTCGGCTGTCGTTGCGCAGGCACTGCAGCATGTAGTCGCTCATGTGTGCCAGGCTGCCCAGAGGCAAAGACAAGCTGTCCTGTGTGGGAGGTGTATCATCTGTGCCCTCTGTATCCCCCCAGCCACGCTCCAGTGATGCCCACGAGCTGCATTGGGTGGTACCCTGCTGTAAATAGGTTCCTCCTCATCATCCTTTACCTGGCCTATGCTGTTGCAGGAACCCACACTCCGAGCCACTTGTGAATGACTGGCCTGATAACCGTGGAAATGAACCCTTTTCTTCCTCCTCTTCCTCCTGTGCCACATCCTCTTCCATCATCGCCCAAAGTATTTTTTCAAGGAGACATAGAAGTGGGATAGTAACGCTGAGAACAGCGTCATCGGCACTGACCATGTTGGTGGAGTACTCGAAACACCACAATATGGTACACAGGTCTCACATGGAGGCCCACTCGTTGGTGGTGAAGTGGTGCTGTTCCACAGAGCGACTGACCCGTGCGTGCTGCAGCTGCAACTCCACTATTGCCTGCTGCTGCTCGCACAGTCTCTCCAGCATGTGTAAGGTGGAGTTCCACCTTGTGGGCATGTCGCATGCGGTGAGCCGGAAGGCCGAAGTTCCGCTGCAGTGCAGATAGGTGAGCAGCAGCAAGGTGAGAACGCCGAAAGCTCCGTGTGCAGTTAGTGAGATATAGCGTCCCTGCCCGTGCTTACTGGTCCACGTATCAGTGGTTATGTGGACCTTGCCACAGATGGCGTTGCACAGTGCACACTTGATCTTGTCCCCAACTTGTTTGTGCAGGGAAGGGATGGCTTGCCTGGAAATGTAGTGGCGGCTGGGAACCATGTACTGTGGGACAGCCACCGCCATCAGGTTTTTTTAACTGTCCGTGTCCACCAGACGGAATGACAGCATTTCAAAGGCCAGGAATTTTGAAATGCTGGCATTCAGGGCCAGGGATCGCGAGTGGGTAGGGGGGTACCTCCTCTTTCTCTCCAGTGTTTGGGAGTTGGACAGCTGTAAGCTTCCATGGGACCATTGTGTGGAAATGCTTGGGGATGGTGGCGGACATGGTGGCGTTGCTGTCACATCGTCTGTTTGCTGGGTGGCAGGCT
>BLSH010442098.1:23597-39664 GCA_018402905.1 Glandirana rugosa
TGGGGACACCAGATGTAAAGGGGGGCTCTGATGGAGAAACCAGATGCAAGGGGAAACTCTGATGGGGGCAACAGATGCAAGGGGAAACTCTGATGGGGACACCAGATAGTAACATAATTAGTCAGTTCAAAAAAAGACACAGGTCCATCTAGTTCAACCAAAAAATGTAAGGGGGCACTCTGACGGGGACACCAGATGTAAGGGGGGACTCTGGTAGGGACACCAGATGTAAGGGGGGGGGGGACTCTGATGGGGAAATCAGATGCAAAGGGGAACTCTGATGGGGACAACACATAGTTACATAGTTAGTCAGTTTGAAAAAAGACATGTCCATCTAGTTCAACCAAAAAATGTAAGGGGGGATTCTGATGGGGACACCAGATGTAAGGGGGGACTCTGATAGGGACACCTTATGTAATGTGATTTTATTTTGAAATATGGATGTGATTGGCCTACTTTTATGGATTAATAGAGAGCAATTTGGACCTCAGCTGGAAGAAATTTTTAGTTAATGGACCTCCTTGAATTTGAATTCATTACCCCTGCCCTAGGTAGACATCTGTGCATTGCAGGAATGGGCACAAAAACACACAGCCCTTTTGCAGGTGTGCAGTGGTACCATTAAGTCTTCATGACACAACCACACATCTTGCCTTTGTGCTCATACACCTGCAGCAAGAAGTATGGTAACAAAATACCATGCGTTTTGGTGCAGCATCATTTTTAAAAAGGTTATACCAGTTTGACATCTATTTGTACTACATTTCATTTTTCATTTATGTATACTACTAAAAAAAAGTTTTTGCCGTGTGCCGCTTAAGTGTTCGGGTTTGGCTTGAAGCAAAGGTGGCAACCCTATCCTGCTCCCTGGTAGGCAGAGAGCATTCTAAATTTACCTAATGGTCCTCCTGTTAGGCAGAAAGACCCAAAACGATACTCTCATCTTCAGTGTTAGCGTAGCTTGGCAGTTGGAGATCAGCTTCAGCACCTTGGCTGTGTCTTCTGCAGAAGGGTCAGGTTCCGGGAGCGGAGCGGCACCATCTTCTCCCACCGAGTCCCTCTTCTCATGGTGAAATTTGTCAAGCTTAGCCGCGGCACACAGTGTCCTCTTTGGCGGAGACAGCGTAGGAGGGTGGGAGGGATTCACCCCAGGCAGGTTGGTGGTGTCAAAGAGAGGATATTTCCAAGGATATGTAGAATAGGATTTCACCTCTCAGTCTGCATTCCCTACACCATGTAGCTTTAGGCCATGCCCTCCCCCGAGTTTATATTTTTACGGCGACATTCATTTTATAAAATCTTTCTGCATTTTCTTTATGTTGTCTTTATTTATTTTTTTTGGAGGCTTGCTCATTCATTTTGTTTTTTTACAAAGTGCCGCACTCGACGGTGATCTTTGATCTCTTCTATGTTGTCCAAGTAGATCTCTACCTCTCATAGGTTGCCTACTCCTGTTAGGAGGTATATAGCCATGTGCACCCTGGAGAGTGGCTGGTAGTGGTGGTGCACTTTATCGCTGCCCTCAAACACACATCTGTAGACACTGACCAGGCCGGCTCTTGTTTTTGTTGTTTTATTTAGGGTAAGGTGTCCAGACTTTTAAAATGAAATCCGGGGACATATTTTATTTTTACTAGTAATGGCGGCAATCAACGACTTCTAGCGGGACTGCGATATTGCGGTGGACAAATCAGACACTAAGTGACACTTTGTGGGAACCAGTGACACTAATAAAGTGATCAGTGCTAAAGAATATACACTGTCACTGTACTAATGACACTGGCTGGGAAGGGGTTAACATCTAGGGAAATCAAAGGGTTAAATGTGTGCCTAACCAGTGTTTTCTTACTGTGGGGGAGGTTGCTTTTACTAAGGGAAGGCACAGATCCCTGTCCCAGCAGCCATGTTATGTGAGCCAGCCAGAGCCATGATAGAATGCCTGCTGCCTGTGGGTTATGATTCCATCCATGGTGCCAGAGAGACAGACACAGTGCAATGTAGTTTATTCACAGACACCCCCAAAGCACACCGTTGTTGAAGCCTTGAAGGCACTGACAACCCCACCATCGGATCCGCTTCCCCTCTGTGCCTACTGCTGGACACCGTCAGTTGAGCTCAGCTGCCTTTCTCTGCCCGTCACCACCACTGCCCGCCTCACAGCCTCTCTTCGGGCCCCGGCTACTACTGGGTGCGGAGTGGAACTGAGCAGAGGAAGATTACTCCACTGGCGAAGGCAAGGAGATAGGCAGGCAGGCGGCTGGCCGTGAATTGAGCCAAGGCAGAAGAACATGCGAGCAGGAATTGCACCCCCCCCCCCCAAAGCTAGTAGGAGCATCAGACCGGGGGGGTGTAATTCAGAAATTTTTTTTAAATTCTGCACTAACGGTCTTTGAAATGGCTTGGGCCCCTGTTCAATTCCAATCAGGGGACAAAACTGGGGACAGATTTGGTCTGGGGACAGTGTCCTCAATCTGGGGACTGTCCCCTGAAACTGGTCACCCTAATTTAGGGGAAATAACTTGGATGGGGATAAGGGATGACTGTGGGATGCCCAAAAGAATTACAGTACACAAACTCCATATACACTCCTGTATATGCACACTTGCACTGCAGACTATCCCTCTGCAGACTGTTACTCCTCACAACTCTCCAGCACTCAACTTGCTGACCGTTTCTCCTACAATTCTCTCTCCAGCACTGAACTTCGTAAATCATCACTCCACTACTTCTCTCCAAAACTGCACTTAGTTTCCAGCTTGAAAGGAAATTTATCAAGCTTCTCTGTTCCTTTCTCTTCACCACAGCTAGCACATGGCGAGGCCTTCTCCCAGCAGAACACCCATTACAGGCCAGGGACTGCTTCTGCTCTCTCGGACAAATAAGGATTTCTCACACTCTGCTGCTCTGTGTTTCACGGAAACTTGGCTGAATGACGCTATACCGGACAGTGCACTCCATCTGCCGGACTTTCAGCTGTTCAGAGTGGACTTTGAAGCAGAATCAATGGGGAAATCGCGCGGCGGTGGGACATGCTTTTACATGCTTTTACAATCTACTGCGCCTTTTTTACTCACCTGGAATTCCATGTGCCTGTTACCAGTTTTTAGCATGTAAGTGCAATAATTTTATAAATAAACCGTATCTGGTCATACAGTATCACACTATGTAGCTTTTATTTCCTACTGAGGCTTGCTGTGATACTATCTGGATCCCTATACTCTTGCCTCTACATCTGGAGTCTGGTCTCTTCAAGTGGTTGGACGACTGGCCCTTTATCGTCACCTCAATTTGTGGATGCCTGATGTTCTGGATGCCAGTGACTGAATTCGATCTGCATTCCTGTAAACCAGCCTGGTCCCTTCAAGTCGTTGTGCGACAGGTCTTTCATCTCTACTTCACTCTGTGGATGCCTGACGACCTGGGAATCCGACCCACATGCCTGTATACCAGGTATTTCTGGTAAGAGTACCCTATTCATACATGGTGTTTTCATCTTGCACAAGTTGAAGATTTTTTCACGTTTTATTTACTTTTTAGTCGCTTCAGACACTTTTTGTTTCACGTTCAAGAGATAAACTTCTCCACTGGTGGATTAATATTATTGAACTTCACCTTACCATATTACAGTGTGGTTACATCTATATTTTTCAATATTCTTTTGTAGATTTCATGTCTGTGATTTACGTTTTTTTCTCAATTTACTCTCAGTGCCTCGACCAAGGGGCTTATTTTCACGTTTATGCTCATGCGCTGCACATTTTTTATATCCATCTGTAATCCAGTATTTTGTTAAGGCTGTTTGTGCTAGCTGCTCACTATTTCACTGATTAGCGCGGTATTTTCTATTTTTTAATGATGGACTACAACTCCCAGCCCATTCCTCTTCCAGGTCCCACCGACCTGCTTTTCCTTAGTGACTCTCCTTCCCATGACTCGCTCCAAAGGCTTCCACAGACTGTCCAGTATTCCTTTCCCAGCCTGCTCCAGTACTTTGTCTTGCAGTTCCCAGGCACCGTCACTCACCAAACCGGTGGATCACTTTGTAGCACCTCCGCTGTTCTCTTGTTCCCTGTGCGACTTCAGGAATCACCACCACTCCTGGCTGCACCCGAACCTCCAGGCCCCAAGGTCACCCTCCCCAGACTGGGGCGACCTCCCGGGTAGAGGCCTCCACAGCGCCTCTGCTACATCTCCAGACTTCCACACGACACTACTCCTCCCAGATTGGGCATTTAAGAAGGCCTGCCCCCTGCCAATCCTGCTTGGGGATTGGTCAGGGCTCCTTAGAATACTCCAGATGGCCCCACCTATCTCCCAGCTCTCTGACCAGAAACCTTCCCCAGGTTTCTAGAAAGAAATGGAAGGTTCTGGTGACCTCATCTGTCAAGTCCACTCAGTCCTCCCTGAGCCATTCCTCCCAGCCCAGATCAGAACATTCAGGCCTGCTCCTACAGTCAGGCCTGACTAAATTTTACCTCACCTAGCAAAACCCTGCTAGAAAACGCACCTACACTATGGGGGCGTTACAGGTATTTATGAGAACCAAATCGACATGGAATTTTAATGAAAGAGGAGGAAGCAATTGAGAACTGAAACCTAAAGAATAGAAAAATTTTCTTTTCAAACTTATTAACACTTTGCATCAGTTTGCATCACCAGCGGTCCCTCTTTTGTTGTGATACTCACAGGTAACTTTGATTCTTTTTCTCTGTCGCTTGGAGTGAAGATATTCAGATAAAGGCAATCTTCTGACAGTGGCGGCATCTTGAATGGAGATTTGTAGTAGTCTGGCATTCCCTCCATAAACACCATCTCCTGCAAACACCTGAAAGACCAAAATACAAAAGAACCTGACATTAGCATATGAGCACCTAATGTTGTCTTTTTTTTTTAATAGTAAAACCTGTAATAATCACTTTTTTATGACTCTGTACCAATGGTGGCTGGTGCAAAGCACCCAACTACACCCCCCCCCGGGGGCGGCAAACAGACCATCTGACCCCCCCCCGGTGGGTGGTACTCATGCGGTCGGGCTGTTGGCGGCAATGTAGAGCAGAGAGATTGCTCCGATGCACCGATGACGGCAGCCATCTCCTGGATATCCCCGTACCGGCCAATACGATCGCTTCTCCTCTCAGCCAATCGAGATTTAAGACTCGCTTCCTGATTGGCTGGAAGGAGAAGCAGGAGGACAATAGCGAATATTAATTCGCTATTGTCGCACAACTGGGTGGGCTTAGGGAGCAGTGATCTGTCAAAGGTTAAAGGGGTTATACTGCGCTAAAGTGCTAAGTGCAAAAATAAATATTGAGCAAAAACTTATAATTGGAAGGTACGACAAAAAACCATGAGATAAAAAGACAGCAAAGGGAATAATAACTAAAATTGTCGCCCTACCATCAAAAACAAACGCAACTCAGTGTGAGTCAAAATTCACAAATTAAACATATGCAGGTTAAGAAAATATATATATATATGTAAATCCAACAACACATTAAGGTGAATAGTGCGGGAACCTGTGCAAAGTCCAAAGAAAATAATGAGTTAACCCCAGTATTAAATTAAAGTCCATAAACAAGAACAGGTCTTCAGATAGTCCACCACTGAACACCGTGCTCCGCCTCCAGTGCCAAGCAACAAATTGGGTACTCTTACCAAAACTCTGGGACCCTCTATCTCTAGTGGGGTCACATGCGCAGGCAGATCTAACCCTCTGCTAGGTGTATGAGGCAATCTGTGCGCCTGCCGTCCAGTGTTAATGGATCTCCTGATGGGTCCCAGGAAGACGTCATCTGTGACGAAACATGTAGGGCGGAGCTATACGCTGATGCGACCACACTTACATGATCCCGGACGGACAGGCGAACGAACGATCTAGGGAACGAACACTTTATCCAAGGTTTTAGAGATGTGTACTGCTCTATTAACGTATGAACATTACGAATGTTTGTGAGTACCTTTTTAATCTTTTAATAAACCCATCATACGGAATTACACTATTTGGGTCCCCTTTCTTCTTATGATGGTGGTTGCTGGCTGTTTGAGGAGAGTGAGTGCTTATGAGACCTAGCAGGAGATCCATTAACACTGGACGGCAGGACGCACAGATTGCCTCATACACCTAGCAGAGGGTTAGATCTGCCTGCGCATGTGACCCCACTAGAGACAGGGGGTCCCAGAGATCTGGTAAGAGTACCCAATTTGTTGCTTGGCACTGGAGGTGGAGCACGGTGTTTGGTGATGGACTATCTGAAGACCTGTTCTTGTTTATGGACTTTCATTTAATACTGGGGTTAACTCATTATTTTCTTTGGACTTTGCACAGTTTCCCGCGCTATTCACCTTAATGTGTTGTTGGATTTACATATATATATATATTTTCTTAACCTGCATATGTTTAGCAGTGATCTGTGCCCCGAGGCCACTCTTTTTTGAAGACAATTAGAGCCTCAGGTTGTAATCATGGGTTTAAAAAAAAAAAACCCATTGTAATCCATACGTCCGGCGCCCTGCATGTAGATTATGGGTCGGGCGCATGGATTAGGGGGCTGGTGCCCCTGCGCCCCATATGGAGTGGCCGTCACTTCTCTGTACACAGATCTGTGCTCATAGCAGCAGCAGCAGCCTGACACCCACAGAAAAATATTACTAACAAAATATAATGCACCATGTATCAAAAACAGGTAATACGGAAAATCAAAAATTATATTAAAGAAACATGTTCAGTGCCATTATGTGAGACAAAACTTCGCAAAATATTATTTTTGTAGAGTGATATGAATAGTATAGGGATTGTATTATTTCCCCTGTGATTTGTCCAAGTTCTCTCTCAACTCTGAATCCTGTAAACTCTTTGTAGAAATGTCTTGTGGATGTGGCTGGTATTTTACTGTGGTGACTACAGCAAGATCCCCCAATACATGCTATATTACCAAAAGTATTGGGACGCCTGCCTTTACACGTTCATGAACTTTAATGGTATCCCAGACTTAGTCCGTAGGGTTTAATATTGAGTTGGCCCACCCTGTGCAGCTATAACAGCTTCAACTCTTCTGGGAAGGCTGTCCACAAGGTTTAGGAGTGTCTATGGGAACGTTTGGTCATTCTTCCAGAAGAGCATTTGTGAGGTCTGGCACTGATGTTGGACGAGAAGGCCTGGCTCACAGTCTCCGCTCTAATCTGTTATAGCTGCAAGCGGTGAGCCAACTCAATATAGATCCCTATGGACTAAGACTGGGATGCCATTAAAGTTCATGTGCGTGTAAAGGCAGGCGTCCCAATACTTTTGGTAATATAGTGTACTATGCATGGGAATGACTTCTGGAAGTCCAACTTGTATGTGCACATGACCCCCCCACCATCTAACACTTTTTGTGCCTGTATTCCCTGGACATCTAGCAGTTTTAAAACCTAAATCCCTCTGGCAACAAAAAGTTTTGTGCCTCTGTCCCTGTGGATTCTAACAGTTATTGTGCCCATATTCCCTTGGTATCTAGCAGGTTTTTTCCCCTATATTCCTCTGGCACCAAGAAGTTTTTTGCTTGGTACCTTCAGGATTGGTGTTCCCTGTGTACATCCTACAAAAGACACTTGTAGCCATGTGCTCCCTTGAGAGTAGCTAGTAGTTGTGGTTCACCTTGTAGCTGCCCTTAATTCCACCATATCTCACACATCCGTAGACACTGACCAGGCCGGCACTTGCTTTTGTTGTTTTATTTAGGGGAAATAACTTGGATGGGGAAAAGGGATGACTGTATATGCACACTGACACTGCAGACTATCCTTCTGCAGACTGTTACTCCTTGCAACTCTCCAGCACATCACTTGCTGACCGTTTCTCCTACAGTTCTCTCTCCAGCACTGAACTTGCAGCCTATCACTCCTTCACTTCTCTCCAGCACTTCACTTAGTTTCCAGCTCGAAAGGAAATTTATCAAGCTTCTCTACTCATTTCTCTTCACCGCGGCTAGAACATGGTGAGGCCTACACTGTGTCAGCAGGACCTCAGGGCCACCCATTACAGACCAGGGATCATGAGCCCCTGAATATGTAGCAACGTACTTGAGTGCTAGCCGGGCCTTTGATGGACAACAACTCCCAGCGCATTCCTCTTCCAGGTCTCACCAACCTTCTTGTCCTCAGTGACACTCTCCCTTGACTGGCTCCCAAGGCTTCCACAGACTGTCCACTATTCCTCTCCCAGCCTGCTCCAGCACTCTCTCTCCCAGCTCCAGGGTCTGTCACTCAGCAACACCGTTGGATAACTTTAAAGTCTCTCTCTCTGTGTAGCACCTCCGCTGTTCTCCTGTTCCCTTGTGCGACTCCAGAAATCACCTCCACTCCTGGCTGCACCCAAACCTCCAGGCCTCAAGGTCACCCCCCGAGATGGGGCCGACCTCCCGGGAAGAGGCCTCCACAGTGCCTCCTGCTACATCTCAGACTTTCACCCGACTTCTCCTCCCAGACTGACCCAGCCCAGAGTACATGAGAAGGCCTGCCCCCTGCCAATCCAGATTGGGGATTGGTCAGGGCCTCCCATGACACTCCAAATGATGACACCTCTTGTCCCACCTTCATTCTGAAAAGTTCCAGTGCCTCCCCGAAGAAGTTAGGAGGGTTTAGTCACCTCATCTGTTGGGCTGTCCCAGTCCTACCTGAGCCACTCCCCAACCCAGATCAAAAACACTCAGGCCTGCACATACAGTCAGGTCTGACTAAATTTTGCCTCTCCTAGCAAAACCCCGCTACAAAAACGACACTATGGGGGGTGCCACACACTGCATGCAGACACCTTTACCCATCGCTTTACACAAAAGCTTCTAACAGGAAATACTTTCCACTATTGCTGGTCGTCATAGCACAGCAATCTGTCTGGGCCCTTGTTGACCTAGCTGAAGATTCTGAACATCTACAATACAATGACTTCCCAAATCCTCCCCCCTTCCCCACATAAAGGATGCAGTGTGTAACATCTGTGTGCATTAAGGGGAACTCTTACTCAGAATTTGCCTATTGCATTGCATTGTCACAAATTGTGCTCTTTACTTTCTTGTCCCGTGGCATCAGGATTTGAAGGGAGCAGTTTGACGCAGAAAGGTCTTTCTCCTCCCTTTCATAGGTTCTTTCAGTGCCTATTAGTTAATGCCATTTGATTTATTGTGATTTTTCCTTGAATTGTTTTATACTTGCTAAGACTTAAGTTTGACATTGAAAGATATCTGCATTAACATTCATTTCTCTCTGTTGACTTAAAGGGATTGTAGAGTCAAAAGATTTTTTTTTATCTTAATGCGTTCTATGCATTAAGATAAAAAGCCTTCTGTGTGCAGCAGCCCCTCTAGCGTGGGACCCGAGAAGAGGGGGAATGGGGCTTCTCTGTGCAAAACCACTGCACAGAGCAGGTAAGTATAACTTGTTTGTTATTATTTTTTTTTAATTAGCCTTTAATATAATTTTAAGAATCCTTAGTAAAATACTCATGTAGCGGGTACCCCACCCTCTTGGGAGCTTACCAGGGATGGGGAAGGCATACATCACATCTGAGGGTTGGATCCATGGCTACAATGGGGAGTTTTAGAACCGAAACTTGGGTTATTTTCCAATGCTTTAATATAAAATGCTTTAATATAAGGAACTTGAAAACAGAAAAGGAGAGAGGGTTAGGGTAGGATTCAGATATCTTGTTGCAGATCACTTACAGACTCTTTAAATCCAAAGGTAGAACAGCTTCTCTTTATAGCAAATCTTGTATACCCTGACAGGCCTCTCACACTGACCTAGCGGCCAGCAGGATTTCTGGACAAGTCTCTCTCATAGACTTACAACCAGTAGAACTTCTGGACAGATCTATCTCACAGATGTAGAAGCCAGAGCACACTTGAATGGCCCAATCTCACAGGCTTTACATTCAAGAGATAGTTAGCTCAGTTCAGATTTGCAGAATGAATAATCCTGGATAAACCCCTCACAGCCTTTATTTATTTATTTATTTCAGGTACTTATATAGCGCCGTCAATTTACGCTGTGCTACATATACATTGTACATTCACATCAGTCCCTACCCTCAAGGAGCTTACAATTTAAGGTCTCTAACTCACTTTAGCATTCAGGAGCTAGGTAGCACAGTCTATATTATAGGACAGGATTACACTACCAGAACCTTATGGCCCCTTTCACACAGACGGATAGAATTCAGCTTTTAGCTGTGGATAGATGAAGTTATGTACCGCAGCTATACGATAACAATGCTTTCCTAAGGCCCCATTCACACTCTGAATTTAGCAACGGTTTTGTCACAGACGATTTAGAACGATTAGAAAAAATGGATTTGAATGCGTCCAGGAACGATGTTATGCAGCTATCTGTACATATCTGCAGCTATCTGCAGGTAAAAGCAGTGCACTGCGTCACCAATGGATAGCAGCGGCAACAAGCATAGGAAATCAGTAGGAAGCACTTCAGAAATGTCAAGAATGTTTCCACTGCAGCTAAACATAGCTGCACGTAATCGTGGCTAATTGGAATGTACAAATGAAAGTAATCGTTGTGCTTTGTAGTCTGGTATCTGGCTTGCATTTAGCAAAGGCAGAACAGCTGTCCTTGTGAAAGGGGCCTTAAGCCGACCCGGCAATACTGCAATGGTGTAGACTTGGTAGAAATAGATCCAGCTTCACAGCATCAGAACTTTTAAGCCATCCGGCACACTGTAAGCGCAGCTTTAGTTGGAGGTGTATCCTTCAAGAGAGTCACCAGGCCCTTCTGAGAGGCCAGCCTTCATCCACCTCCTTTGATTGGCTCGGCTTCTCCCACACAGGCAAGACAGCCCCAGGACCACCGCAGCTGTAGTAGGCCCCAGACAGGCTTCTGGGCCTTCTCGCAGAACTCACATCAGCACATCCTCAGGCCTGAAGGGCCACGAGGGAAGAGAGAGATCACATGGCTACACCCAAATAAATACCCCTTCCCAGAATTCACAGTGGCCAGGAACCTCCTACTGGGCTGTTTCTGAGACAAGAATAATTATTCATAACTCAGTGCAGTTGTATCTCTCATTCTGGCCTGAGGCAGCAGCGACACCTACTGACAACAGTGAGGAATGTACAATCAATCTGAGCTGATTACAGATCAGACAAAAAACACATTTACATTATAGCCCACTCAATGTAACAGGGGGCTACACTCATTTGCTTTGCTACAGTCTGGTGTTTTTTAACAATTGTATTCCTTATTTGAAATATGTACACACCCAGTGTATCAGAGGTGTCAGGAGGCTTGCAAGGTCAGGGCAACCTTTGGGGACAGTCATCTTCTAGTGGCCCTTAGGTGGGGTGGTGCTACATGTCCATACTTCCCTGACGTTTCTTGTGCTCATATCCCCTTGGCTGCTATCATTTTTTTTTTTTACCAGAGCCCTTTAACATTTAGCAGTTCTTGTGTCCATATCCCCTTGGTATCTACTCATTTTTGCTCCCATATCCCCTTGGTATCTACTCATTTTTGCTCCCATATGCCCTTGGCAGGGGCGTTGCTAGGGGGTGGCTATTGGGGCTATAGCCCCGAGTCTGGGGCCCATAGCCCCAAGTCTCTTACCGGGTGGGTGCAGTTCTGCAATTAGCAGGTATGTCTCTCTGGGGACCCTGATGTACGGGGAATCCACACTCAGGCATGCAACTATATATATATATATATATATACATATACATATATATATAGACACACACACACATATATATTATATACATGTGTATGCCCACTCAAGCGTATGACTTTCTTTACTTTGCTGCTATGGGCTCTAGCCCCAGATCTTTTGTAGACCTAGCAACGCCCCTGGCCCTTGGTATCCAGCAGTTCTTGTGCCCATATCTCCTTGGTGTCTACCAATTTTGCACTCTTATCCCCTTGGTATTTAGTACTCTTTGCATACCTCCCAACTTTTTGAGATGGGAATGAGGGACACTTATTAGTAAAAGTATGTAGGCATAGGACACACCTCCTGCCACACCCTTTAAGTAGAATTATATAAAAAAAGATTAGTTAAACACACAAGTGTCTTTTTTTACCACTATTATTCCTTTATATGGTAGCACCCTCACCTTAGGCAGGATTGCTAACAAATTTAGTTTGATGGGTGGCTAATTGTTATGGGGATCCACTGACTTTTCCCTAACTCTGGATTTGATGCATCTCTCTCTTTTGTCACTAGTTGGCATTGTTGCCTGTGGCATTAGAATGACAAGCACATAGTGAATTCAGACTAGGAGTGGATAGGTTGTCTCGGCCAATTGGCAGGGGTTTTCTTTGGCCCCTTGGCCTGCTGGGAGAGCCTATTTATTCGGGAGGAGTCAGGTGATCGGGGTTCTGTGCCACCTGGACGGCTGTCTGGGTGGAAGTGTGTTACAAGGCTCCGGGTTGCTAGGCCAGAAGCCTGAGGCCTATCCTGGGAGCACCTGGCTGCTTGGCTGTCTGAGGCCTATCCAGGTTTGAGAGAAGCAGCACGGGCTTGGGGCTTCAGGCCGGAAGCCGAACCAAGTTGCAGAGGTTCCACCGGACAGGGAAGCAAATTATTGCCAGCGGTGAGGCAGAAACAGTTGTCATAAGGGACAACCACTCCTGTCGCCAGGGGCAAGTGAGAATCAAGGCCAGAGGTAAAGGGGAAGCAGTTGCCACCAAGGGACAACCACCCCTGATAACAGAGGCCAGTGTATGGAAGTCTGAATAAGTACCAGAGCAGCCTTTTCACCAGCCGGGGATGGTGAACAAGTGGGAAAGCTTCAGTGCCAAGCCAGAGACCCAGTGGGTTAGCAGGGGTGAAGCTTGAGAATTATATAGTGGGTTATCTGTGGAAGAGCTCAGGGGATCCAGTGATGACTGGGATCTTAAAGTCTAGTGAAAGACCGGGAGCTCAGTGAGTGAAGATCTACAGTAGGATACTGTGAGATGTGAAAGAAGATCTATAATGAGTTACTGTGAGTTACGAGTACAGATCTCTATTGACTGTTGAAAGTACAGTGCTACGGTGTTGTTACCGAGTGGAAGATATGGCGGATTGGAAGATATACGTTCCAGGTGTTGGCCCCAGCCTGAGTGGACCAAAAGGCAGCTTGACAGATACTGGAGTGAGGTATGTACCCAAAGGTAGCCTCGTGCTCTACATCACAGGAGGCTATGAAGCTATTTGGCTAGTCTGTGTCAAATGTTCTAGCCTTGCTACCAGAATTCAGCCCTGGATCATCTGCGGACACAGTGGGGAACCCCTGCTTGAGGTAGTCTCACCAACATCATCCCCACGGGTGGACTGGGACAAGAATGTTGCCATCCCGGTTCAGGGAACCACCAAAAGTTTTGCTGCCATCACCTGGCCTACCAAAGACGCTGCTCTTCTGACCCTTGTGACTTCTCCAAGGCCATGTACTTCAGTCATCTCCCGGGGTCGCAGCCGGGCCCAACTGTGCTCATTGATGACAGAGCCTCCTAGGAAGTAGACACTGGAGACCGGCAAGCCTAATGTCACGATCAAGCGTCAGGCTCGAAGACCAGTTGCTATAGCAGTTTCGTAGTCACCCTGGCATATGACACAGGCACACCTGAGGTGCGGAATCTAAGTACCAACCGGTGTTCACCAGAGCTCCTGATGGTGGAGATGGACTTAGCTGCGTGTCAGTACCAGGTCGCGGTCCTCAGGATTGCCCCACCAGGGTGTTAGCAAACCGGGGTCCAGTAGCGGATGAGCAGATAAGGATCAGACGGGAGCGTGGTCAGTAATCAAGCCAAAAGGTCGGTAAGGAGTAGTTGCAGGTTGGGATCAGGCAGTAGAGTAGTCGTGGAACAAGCCAAGGGTCGATAACGAATGGTAGCAAATCCAGACAACAGCAGGGAAGACAAAGCAAGGCACTGGCTAAGAAAGCACAATAACCTGGCAAAGAGGAAGTGCAAAGACAAGGCTTATAAAGGAAGTTCATGGGAGGAGCAAGAAGTTCAAGGTTCACCAGCAATCAAGACATAAGACAGGGTTGTCTAATGGACCAGGCAGAATATCCAACAGATCAGGCAGGGAGCTGTCCAGCATCTCAGATAGCTCAGTGAGAAGGATCAATGCCAGACATGGAAGACGTCCCAGGTTCAATCCCAGGTCCTGATAGTACTCCTCTGGACGTCTTAGGACTGGGTTTGTGAGGAAACCTCTGGTGGAATTCTCTTGTCAATCTAGGGGCATGAACATTCTCCTCAGGTTCCCAAGAATTTTCTTCTGGCCCATCCTTCCCATTGGACCAGATATTGTAGCTTGTTTCTAAAGATCCTAGAATCAAGAATTTTCTCCACCACAAATTCTACTTCACCCTGTACCTCAACTGGTGGAGGAGGTGTAAGAATTCTTCCAGAAAAAGGATTTTCCTGAAATGGTTTAAGAAGCGATATGTGAAACACAGGGTGAATTTTCATACTGTCAGGAAGTTTTAACCGAAAGGTAACTGGATTGATCTCAGCAGAAATCTTGAATGGTCCTACAAACTTTTGGCCCAGCTTTGCAGACGGAACATGAACCTTCAAATTTTTGGTTGATAACCAAACTTTGTCACCCACATGAAAAGTAGGAAGTGCTCTGCGATGTCTATCAGCAGCCTTCTTGTAACATTCCTGAGCCTCCTTCAAAGTCTCAATCAATTTCTCTTGAATCTCCCGCAAAGTAGTTAATCTGTTGGTAACAGAAGGAATTGGAGTTGAGATAGGGAGATCAGGAATAAAGACTGGATGATACCCGTTGTTTAAATAAAAAGGACTTTGAGCAGTGGAGCTATGTTTAGAATTGTTGTAAGCAAACTCTGCTGTAGAAAGATAATCCACCCAGTCATCCTGGAGATAACTGACAAAACATCGAAGGTACTGCTCCAATGTTTGATTGGTCCTCTCGGTCTGGCCATTAGACTGGGGATGAAAAGCAGAAGATAGATTAACTGTTACACCTAAGGCAGAGCAAAAATGTTTCCAAAATTTTGAAGTAAACTGTACTCCTCTATCAGACACCACATCGTCAGGAATTCCATGTAGTTTAAATACTTCTCGAACCATTAACTCAGCAGTCTGTTCAGCAGAAGGCACCCCCTTAACAGGTATAAAATGAGCCATCTTGGTGAGACGGTCAACAACAACCAAAATAGTGGTCACTTCTTTTGAGGGAGGTAAATCTACCACAAAGTCCATGGAGATTGATCCCCATGGTCTTGATGGAACAGGAAGTGGCTGGAGCAACCCCAAAGGAGAGGCTCGGGGAGTCATACTGCGTGCACAGGTCAGACATGAGGCCACATAGTGTTTGACATCTTTCTTATAGCTGGGCCACCAAAAGGAACGTGACAAGAGTTCTTCTGTTTTGGAAATCCCAAAATGCCCAGCAAGTTTTGAGTCATGAACCAACCTGAGGGCTTCAATCCGAGCAGATTCGGGTACATAGAGACTATGTGCATGAGTCCAAAAGCCGTTCTTGTACACAAGGTTAATATCTGTGGGCGGATGATTAAGAAGGGGGTCATTTTCATACCCCTCCTTTAGGAGACTCACAAATGTCTTGAAACCCGTGACCCCTATAAAGTTCTTTTGAGGCAGGATAGTACATTCAGGTTTCCCTTCCTGGTATGGTTCAGTCAACATCCTTGATAATGCATCGGCCTTACCATACCTTGACCCAGGTCGATACGAGATAATGAAATTAAACCTGGAAAAGAATAGTGACCAACGTGCTTGTCTAGAAGACATCCTCTTGGCCGAACGAATGAATTCTAGATTTTTATGATCAGTAAGAACAGTTACTGGATGCTTAGCCCCTTCCAACAGATGCCTCCATTCAGAAAAGGCTTCCTTAATTGCCAGTAACTCCTTATTCCCAATGTCATAATTTCTTTCGGCTGATGACATTAAGCGAGAGAAATACGCACAAGGATGAAGCTGCATCTTTTCGCCTTTCCGCTGAGAAAGGATAGCTCCCATAGCAGAGTCTGAGGTATCCACTTCCACTATAAAAGGAACTTCAGGATCAGGATGTATCAATATTGGTGCAGAAGTGAAAAGAGTCT
>BLSH010442098.1:47463-62250 GCA_018402905.1 Glandirana rugosa
CCTTATTATTCCCTAATATATGTTCTGATAACATTACTCTTGCCATAGTAATCGTCATTAGTCGTACCAAAGTACTTTTTAGCAAGAACAGTTTGGTTAGATTATTGGAAGATACTCCTCCACTCGCCGGTAGATCTATTCCCTTCCAAACATCTGCACCACATAGACCTAAAACGTTTCCGTAAACTTTGTCAAGGGGTATTTGCAAATAACATGTTTTATTTTAGGGAGTTGTACCTAGTTTCCCACTCATGGACCTAACTTTTGACCGACGTCCCCGCTCAGGTCTCCCACCACTATTTACCCCTTATGAGTCTTACCAGACCACATCTTTCACCCCAAGGACCATTCTGAGTATTCCCCATTTATCACCACCCTCTGGACTCGCCCCTGCAGCCAGTTTTCAATCCAGGTACTCACCCTTTGATCCATGTTGAGGGATTTTATTTTGTACAATAAACGTTTATGGGGAACTGTTTCAAATGCCTTTGCAAAATCCAGATACACCACGTCTACAAACCTTCCCTTATCTAGATGGCCGCTCACCTCCTCATAGAAGGTTATTAGATTGGTTTGACAAGAACGATTTTTCATGAAACCATGCTGATTACTGCTAATGATACCGTTCTCATTACAATAGTCTTGTATATAATCCCTTATTATTCCCTCCAAGAGCTTGCATATTATTGGTGTTAAGCTCACTGGTCTGTAGTTCCCAGGGGAATGTCTTGGTCCTTTTTTATATATTGGCATCACATTGGCTTTCCTCCAATCAGCTGGTATCATACCAGTCAGAAGACTGCTCCTAAAGATTAGGTACAAGGGTCTTGCAATAACTTGGCTAAGTTCCCTAAGGACCCTCGGGTGTAAGCCATCTGGGCCCGGTGACTTATTAGCATTCAGATTTTCCAGCCTATTCCTGATTTCATCCTCAGTCAGCCATGAGGGTGTTTCCTGTGACTTATCTTGAGGACCAGCATTGTGGTTCTGCATATTTGAGCCCCCCATTTCCTTTGTGAATACCGAGGAGAAAAATGAGTTTAACACCTTTGCCATTTCTCTGTCATTTGTAACCAGATTACCTGCGTCATTTCTTATTGGGCCAATATGATCTGACCCCCTCTCTTACCATTTATATACTTAAAGAATTTCTTGGGATTCTTTTTACTCTGCTCAGCTATGTGTCTTTCGTGTTCTATCTTAGCTGCTCTGATTGCAACTTTGCATTCCTTATTGCCTGTTTTATAGATGTGAAAATCCTTGGATCCTTCTGAACAAATTGATTCGCAGAGAAATGCATGCCACCATTACTTCCAAACATTCCCAGCCTCTCCTTCCTCCTTTCTGTAAGTCTTTGATCAATTCGAATACATAGTTGGATGAAGGCCTCGAGATCATTAGGAGTCTCCACTCTGGCAAGCTCATCTTTTACCTGTTCAGAAAGCCCTTGGCGGAACTGACTTTTTTTGCGCTGCTGGGTTCCAAGTGGTATCTGTGATCCAACGTCTGAATTCCGCAGTGTACTCAGCAACAGAACGTTTACCCTGCCGTAAGCTATGCAACTTTGCTTCAGCAGTAGCACAGCGGTTGGGATCATCAAAAACGTGATTCATCGCGGCCTCAAAAGTCTGGAAATTATTCTGGGTGGCACTGTCTTGTTCTATGTAAGGGGAAGCCCAGGCTAGAGCTTCCCCAGTCAGGAGGTTGATAACAAACATTACCTTCTGTTTTTCAGAATTGAATGCAGCGGGTAACATTTGGAAATATATGCGACACTGGTTAAGAAAACCTCTGTAATGGCGGCGATCTCCATTAAATTTGGGTGGATGAGGCATATGTACGGTAGCATCATCTCGGGAACGTTGGCCCAGCAATTGTTTTTGCAGAGTACTGATCTCTTCATATTGCCCCTTCACCATATTTTCTAGTCCGGCAAATTTTTCTTGGTAACACCAAACTTCTGCAACTCTGCGATTTGCTGCCTGAAAGGAGCCACGGCGTTTGCTATAGTGGCCTCCATGTTTTAGGCCAGGTTATTCTGTCACGATCAAGCGTCAGGCTTGAAGACCAGTTGCTATAGAAGTTTCGTAGTCACCCTGGCAGATGACACAGGCTCACCTGAAGTGCGGAATCTAAGTACCGACCGGTGTTCACCAGAGCTCCTGATGGTGGAGATGGACTTAGCTGCGTGTTAGTACCAGGTCGCGGTCCTCAGGATTGCCCCACCAGGGTCCAGTAAACCGGGGTCCAGTAGCAGGTGAGCAGATAAGGATCAGACGGGAGCGTGGTCAGTAATCAAGCCAAAAGGTCAGTAAGGAGTAGTTGCAGGTTGGGATCAGGCAGTAGAGTAGTCGTGGAACAAGCCAAGGGTCGATAACGAATGGTAGCAAATCCGGACAACAGCAGGGAAGACAAAGCAAGGCACTGGCTAAGAAAGCACAATAACCTGACAAAGAGGAAGTGCAGAGACAAGGCTTATAAAGGAAGTTCATGGGAGGAGCAAGAAGTTCAAGGTTCACCAGCAATCAAGACATAAGACAGGGTTGTCTAATGGACCAGGCAGAATATCCAACAGATCAGGCAGGGAGCAGTCCAGCATGTCAGATAGCTCAGTGAGAAGGCTCAATGTCAGACACGGAAGAAGTCCCAGGTTCTCCCTGGGTTCAATCCCAGGTCCTGACACCTAATTTTGGTGAAAGTGGTGTGCCTGTGGGGACTGTACAGCATGTGGCCGGCAGGGGAGCGAAGTTTGATATACCCGGGGTTGCCAGTTCAAAGTGCAGCCTGCTCCCAGCCGAAGAGTGCTCTACCATATCCGATTGATAATGATGAGGAGCAACCTTGTGATGTGGAGGAGGATGACATCCTCCCTGTTAAGGCCTCCAGTGTCAAGATTGAACTGTCTGCTGAAGTGGTACCACACTTGTGCCTTGCAAACTCATTGGAGGAAGAGTGGTGGGCAAACTGGGCCCAAATTCCAAAGAGTGCTAAGTCTAAGCCATTCCTGTCAGTCAGACTATCCTGTAAGCCTGATACCCTTGCTGGGAATCGGGTTCAACTTGCAGCGGACATGCATATTCTACCTGGGTGTGGAGATCCCAAAGCACTGCCCAGGGTGTCCAAGCTACAGAGGATTGTCATAAAGAAGGTAACTGAAGAGTATGGCTATCTATATGTGTATGTGCCCGCTTATTTGGAAAAGGAGATTCAGGAAAAGAGAATGCAATGGATTGATGCTGCCATCCGGAGTTACCTTAATATTCCTCTTTGTGGCGAATTGAAGAAGATGTCACCACGACATGCTGAGAAATATGAAAACATCTTACAGACCTGGGATTATGTTCGTCACATCTACTTTGACTGTGTAATTATTCGTTAGCCTAACCAAAAGGATATACAGCACTATATTACCACGATTGGCTCAAGTGGGAAGCCTTTGCAATTGCCTGACCCTAGATACTATTGGTGATATCCTCAGACTGGGACCAGTGCATCCTAACCAGAGTGGATTACAAAATATGTTAGTGGAGTTGTGTTGACTTTGCAAGAAGTTGCTCCACACTTGGAAAATGTTGGTGCGGGGACACTCCTGCCTGTGCTGTTCTGCTGGACTGTGTTTCCTGAATCCCAGCAGTTGTAGGAAGCGCCCTGAAAGAGTTATGCTGGCCTGTGCCCTAAAATTGCCTCCCTCTGAAAAGTGACATGATGATCTGATGTTGTGGACTTTCAGCGTGTTTGTTTCCTCATCAGTGAGGAAAATTGATCTCAATCCCTGACTGTGCCAAGGACAGACTGAGAAAAAAAACTTAAAGTGCAAGGGGACTCAGTTGACTAGAAAGATGGACCGTTGTTCAAGAATTAAACTCCCTTGCATGTTGACATGGCTAAACTGTTGTCTGTGAATAGCCATGCAGATTGTCCCCGGAGTTGTCCCTGTGAAGAAGGGAAACTGTTGGGAAAAGTTGTTGCTGTGGTGTTGCACCTCAAGTGAAATGACTGTTGGACTTTGGGGTTCCAAGGACAATGGGGTGTTTAGTTAGTTAGGTAGAATGTGCTGTGGCAAAAAGGGCAAGTTCTCACCTTGAAACTAGGATTACTGGACTGAAAAGTCACACAACGACTGTTCTCTGATATACTGACCACTAGGTGGCGTGAGAGTGTGAGCCTGAGTGAGTCTTAATCTCAGCTTTGCTCATGTATCAATGTAGATTGTTAAGTAAAACTTAATTTCCAGGATTTCTATGGAAAAGGGGTGGCACCCTCGAGGGTATGGGGCCCATTTTCAACTGTACATATGTCTAGGTATAGTCATTGCTAAAAGTATATATGGAGATTGAGATATATCACTGTGTTCATTTTGCACCACTTATTGCTCTCGGCTAAGAGTGAGCGAACTTCACTTATGTACATATTGCACTGTATTGCTATAGGAATAGGATGTTTGTTTTTCTATGCTGTCAATTTTCTTCTCTTTCAGGTTTTCCTGCACCCATCGCGTCTTCATTGGCAAAGGAGAGACAATGACTTTAGCTTATACCATGATGCTAAACTTTCTCTTCTTTACACGTGTATATAGTAGATAGTTAGGCTATAAGGCTACTGTTATTGTATCTTTACCTCATTTGTCCGGGTGGTACGCCACGTGTAAACTGTAAATACTGTTCTCTATGTATCTGCCCTTGTGTGAACTGCCACTTGCCCTTATACATATGTTATATTATTTATTTCATGTGGTACACCACATGCGTTGTTACCATTTTCATCTTTCCCTGTTACCCTACTTATCCAAGTTTTTTCCAGGACAATCACTCTCAGGATTGAGAGTACTTTTTTTGTTGCAAACTCTGAGACGTAGTTTCCCTTGACAGGGGGAGAATGTAGCACCCTAGCCTTAGGCAGGATTTCTAACAAATTTAGTTTGCTAGGTGGTAACTGGCCTGGCTAATTGTTAGGAGGATCCACTGACTTTTCCCTAACTCTGGATTTGATGCATCTCTCTCTTTTGTCACTAGGTGGCATTGTTGCCTGTGGCATTCGAATGACAAGGGTAGAGTGAATTCAGACTAGGAGTGGATAGGTTGTCTCAGCCAATTGGCAGGGCTTTTCTTTGGCCCCTTGGCCTGCTGGGAGAGCCTATTTATTTGGGAGGAGTCAGGTGATTGGGGTTCTTCTGTGCCACCTGGATGGCTGTCTGAGTGGACATGTGTTACAAGGCTCGACCAGAAGCCTGAGGCCTATCCTTGGAGCACCTGATTGCTGGGCTGTTTGAAGCCCCTGCAGGTTTGAGAGAAGCAGCGCGAGGTTGGGGCTTCAGGCTGGAAGCCCAACCAAGTTGCAGAGGTTCCGCCAGACGAGGAAGCAAATCGTTGCCAGCTGTGAGTGAGAAGCAGTTGCCATAAGGGACAACCACTCCTGTCGCCAGGGGCAAGTGAGAATCAAGGCCAGAGGTAAAGGGGAAGCAGTTGCTACCAAGGGACAACCACTCCTGATATCAGAGGCCAGTGTATGGAAGTCTGAAGAAGTACCAGAGCAGCCTTTTCACCAACCGGGGACAGTGAAGAAGTGGGAAAGCTTCAGACGAGTGCCAAGGCAGGGACCCAGCGGGTTAGCAGGGGTGAAGCTTGAGGATTATACAGTGAGTTAGCTGTGGAAGAACTCAGGGGATCCAGTGACGACTGGGATCTTGAAGTCTAGTGAGAGACCGGGAGCTCAGTGAGTGAAGATCTACAATAGGATACTGTGAGATGTGAAAGATCTATAACAGGTTACTGTGAGTTACAAGAACAGATCTCTATTGTTTGTTGAAAGTTAATTTGCCATAGGAGACCGCAGTTCTACAAATACAGTTGCTGCATCCAGCTTAAAGGCCCTCCACCTGTATAGCTGTCTGCCTATGATTTTTGCCTTGGAGTCTGCCAATTGCTATTGCATCTGCCTAACCCTCTCTCTACCAGTTCTGTTTAAGAGACAATAAATCTCTTTTCTTGCATTCAAAAAGTGACTGGCCCCCATGTTTCCAACTTGCATTACACCCACCATGCTTAATAACTCACACTTGGAGAAAGGATGTCAGCTCTCCCTGACTCTGGAGGTCACCATTAGGCCTCTAGGGGTCTGGGACACCACTTCATTACTAATCAAAAACATGAAAATACAAAAATCATTAATAACAGATAAGTGTAAATCCACAGTAGTGCAAATTTTTCAAAAATAAATTATTAATCCAAAAAATTGATAACCAAAAAATTAATAAACAAAGTCCAATAAGTCCTCTCAAAGATATTCCATGCAAGTGTATAAACCACTGTGCTCTCCTATTGAAAATAAGTCACCAAGAATTCCACCACCAATGTGTGTCAAATCCGACCCACACCCATAGGGCAGCAAATCACCAGATCATATTGCCCCCCATTCTCATGAGTGGGCAAATACGCTTAATAATCAGTGTTGCTATTCTCCTTAGTAAGCCACTCCACTTCTCCACCCATCTTGCAGTGTGAATTCTCTTCTTCTAGTGTTATAGGAAGCTTCTGAGAAGTGGTGTAGGGGGCCAGCAGAAGGAACCAGGAGTTTGACACTTTGGGAAGTTTATTGGGGGAAAAGGATTCTCTGCTGTCTTCAAGAGTTGCGGTGCCCAAAGATTTATGGGGGTACCGTCCCACTGATGAGAATTCATACTGCAAGAGGGGTGCAGGAGTGGAGTGGCTTACTAGGGAGAATAACAACACTGATTATTAAGTGTAATTTCCCACTCATGAGAATGGGGTGCAATATGATCTGGTGATTTGCTGCCCTATCGGTGTGGGTCAAATTGGACACACGGCGGTGGTGGAATTCTTGGTGACTTAAGTTATTTTCAATAGGAGAGCATGGTGGTTTATACACTTGCATGGAATATCTTTGAGAGGACTTATTGGACTTTGTTTATTTGTTTTCGATTATCAATTTTTTTTGATTATTAATTTATTTCTGAAGAATTTGAGCTACTGTGGATTTACACTTACAGTATCTCACAAAAGTAAGTACACCCCTCACATTTTTGTAAATATTTTATTCTATCTTTTCATGTGACAACACTGAAGAAATGACACTTTGCTACAATGTAAAGTAGTGAGTGTACAGCTTGTATAACAGTGTAAATTTACTGTCCCCTCAAAATAACTCAACACACAGCCATTAATGTCTAAACTGCTGGCAACAAAAGTGAGTACATCCCTAAGTGAAAATGTCCAAATTGGGCCCAATTAGCCATTTCATGTGTCTCGTTAGTATTACAAGGTCTCAGGTGTCATTGCTCTCACTCTCTCATATTTGTCACTGGAAGTTCAACATGGCACCTCATGACAAAGAACTCTGCGGATTTGAAAAAAAGAATTGTTGCTCTACATAAAGATGGCCTAGGCTATAAGAAGATTGCCAAGACCCTGAAACTGAGCTGCAGCACGGTGGCCAAGACCATACAGCGGTTTAACAGGACAGGATCCACTCAGAACAGCGCCTCGCCATGGTTGGGCAAAGAAGTTGAGTGCACGTGCTCAGCGTCATATCCAGAGGTTGTCTTTGGGAAGTAGATGTATGAATGCTGCCAGCATTGCTGCAAATGGGTGAGGGGGGGGGTCAGCCTGTCAGTGCTCAGACCATACACCCCACACTGCATCAAATTGGTCTGCATGGCTGTCGTCTCGGAAGGAAGCCTCTTCTAAAGATGATGCACAAGAAAGCCTGCAAACAGTTTGCTGAAGACAAGCAGACTAAGGACATGGATTACTGGAACCATGCCCTGTAGTCTGATGAGACCAAGATAAACTTATTTGGTTCAGATGGTGTCAAGCGTGTGTGGCGGCAACCGGGTGAGGAGTACAAAGACAAGTGTGTCTTGTCTACAGTCAAACATGGTGGTGGGAGTGTCATGGTCTGGAGCTGCATGAGTGCTTCCGGCACTGGGGAGCTACAGTTCATTGAGGGAACCATGAATGCCAACATGTACTGTGACATACTGAAGCAGAGCATGATCCCCTCCCTTCGGAGACTGGGCCACAGGGCAGTATTCCAACATGATAACGACCCCAAACACCTCCAAGACGACCACTGCCTTGCTAAAGAAGCTGAGGGTAAAGGTGATGGACTGACCAAGCATGTCTCCAGACCTAAACCCTGTTGAGCATCTGTGGGACCTCCTCAAATGGAAGGTGGAGGAGCACAAGATCTCTAACATCCACCAGCTCTGTGATGTCATCATGGAGGAGTGGAAGAGGACTCCAGTGCCAACCTGTGAAGCTCTGGTGAACTCCATGCCCAAGAGGGTTAAGGCAGTGCTGGAAAATAATGCTGGCCACACAAAATATTGACACTTTGGACCCAATTTGGACATTTTCACTTAGGGGTGTACTCACTTTTGTTGCCAGCGGTTTAGACATTAATGGCTGTGTGTTGGGTTATTTTGAGGGGACAGCACATTTACACTGTTATACAAGCTGTACACTCACTACTTTACATTGTAACAAAGTGTCATTTCTTCAGTGTTGTCACATGAAAAGATAAAATAAAATATTTACAAAAATGTGAGGGGTGTACTTACTTTTGTGAGATACTGTTGTTATTCATTAATTTTTTTTGTATTTTCACTTTTTTTTAATTAACATTATTATTTTTAAAGAAGCAGCATAAGATTGTGTTAATGCAACATATTGTTATTTTTCACATCCGATATATTAGCAGCGTGGGGGATTTATAATTATTCCTTTACGCTGGCTTTTGAAATATACAAATGCAGCAATTTAGAAATAGGATGAAAGATTTAGCACTGGGAGACACTTTTTGAAAGATAAAAAGTGCATTTTATATACAACTCTATAGACAAGACCAAAATGAGGGACAAATGGGGAGGAATAAGGGACAGTCCGTCTAAATCAGGGACAGTTGGAAGCCATGCTCTTTGTGCCCATATTCCCTTAGTGCAGCCTTTTTCAACCAGGGTGCCAAGTTTCTTCAGGGGTGCCTTGGCAAAAAGGCCTAAAAATTTCCCCAAAATGTTATACAAACCAGCAGGTAGATCAAGCTTGCCTTTTAGTTACACAAAGCCACAGGTTTTCATTAGGCACCATTATGACCTTCTAGCCACCATCATCTTAACAACTATTCATCAATGGTTGTTAAGATGATCATAAACAACAATCATTAGTTGATAAGGAGGATGACGGTCGCCTGCATGGCATCCTTGTTTGACCCTCCTTTGCCTCTCTCCATCAGCACTGGGGTCACATTAGCAGACTGATGTAGAGAAAATGAGGGAGAAGGGAAACATAGGAATACTAGTCAGTACCAGTGTGCAAAAGTGTATTGGCTTTGGACGAATAAATCACCAATAACGTTGGTTGTCCAACGTGAGGATGTTGCTGCATTATGTAAAGCTATTAGAAGGTTTTTTTACATTTAGGATGGGGTGCTTTGAGTTTGTGCATCATTATAAAAGTAGCCTTGACTGAAAAAAGGACGAGAAACACTGCCTTGGTGTCTAGTAGTTTGTGTGGACATGTTCTCCTGTTGTCTAAGGATCTTTTCTTTTACTATTTTTCTTAGTTATACTCCTTCTTGCTGATTGTCTAAAGAAAAGTTTGTGTTTCCTATTAAAAATACAATCAGATTAATTTAATATTTCTATTGCAGTATGAGGGAATCAAAGGCATTATCTGATTGGCTGCTCTGGTTAATAAAAAAAAAATTTTCTACTATACTATTCTATATTCTCTAGCCGCTTGCCGACGGCTGATCGGCAATTGACGGCGACAAGATGGCTCTATTGCGCAAATCGCCGTCATATGACGGCGGCTGCGAGATCAAGCCCAGTGAGCGTGCGCACACCGCCGGAGGCGCTCGCGCGCTCACTGTGTCCGGGGAGGGCCAGGGAGCGGGTGCGGCGGATTCGATCTCCGCCGGCCACCCACGATGCCCCCCCCCCCCCCGGAGTGAAAGAACGGAGGTCCGTGTAAGTAAACACGGTCCTCCGTTCTGTGAGGGGGGAAGGGCTGTGACCACTTCCCTTCCCCAGCTAGGGCAGTCCCCCCACAGTTAGAACACGCCCAGGGAACACAGTTAACCCTTAGAGCGCCCCCTGCAGGTTAACCCCTTCACTGCCAATGGCATTTACACAGTAATCAGTGCATTTTTATAGCACTGATCGCTGTATAAATGCCAATGGTCCCAAAAAAGTGTCAAAATGGTCCGACATGTCCGCTGAAATATCGCAGTACCGCTAAAAATCGCAGATCGCCGCCATTACTAGTAAAAAAAATAAAAAAATTAAAAATCCCAGAAATGAATTCTCATCATCCATAAACGCGGGCACTTTTGCGCAAACCAATCAATAAACGCCGATTGCGATTTTTTTTATCACAAATATGAGGAAGAATATAAATCGGTCGAAACCGATGAAAAAAAAAGTTTTTTTATATTTTTTTTTGGATTTGTATTTTAGCAAAAAGTAAGAAATTTGGGTTTTTTTGCAAAATTGTCGCTCTTCTTTTGTTTATAGCGGCGATCAGAAATGATGCAGTGGTGATCAAATACCACCAAAAGAAAGCTCTATTTGTGGGGAAAAAAAAGGACACAAATTTAGTTTGGGTAAAATGTCGCACGACCGCGCAATTTTCAGTTAAAGCGACGCAGCGCCGAATCGCAAAAAGTGCTCTGGTCCTAAAGGGGGAAATCCTTCCGGGGCTGAAGTGGTTAAAGCAGTGGTCTCCAAACTGCGGCCCTTTGCTTTACTTTATTCGGCCCTTGGGGCACTATTCATCCCACTGATACACTGATCCCACTCATTCTGCCAACGGGCACCAATAATGGGGCATAATTCCTGTCCCTGATATCAAAGATGGGGTACTGTTTACTGCCACTAATGCCAGAAAAAAATTATATTCCTGCTGGCCACAGTACGACCCCCTAAAGTCTGAAGGACAGTAAATTGGCCCTTTGTTTAGAAAGTTTGGGGACCCCTGCTCTAGAATTTGTAATCATAGTTTGTAGTAAATAGTGGTCGGGTGCTTTATATCATCCCACAGAGCTCAGAATTGTATTCCCCTTCTCATCTGGTATTTAAAACCCTTAGAAAAGAGGTCTTACGCCTTCTGCATTCTCAGTAATGTAGGTTAAAAAGCCAATCCAGAGATGAGTGAAAGAGACCCCACCACAATGGCCTGGGGCAGGTGGGTGAAGCTGGGACCCGAGTGTGGGGATCTGACTTACAATTGGAGTTGGCATCTGGCAGATGACTCAACCGGCATCCACCTAAAACTGAAACACCCTTTTAGACCATGGGGCAGAATAGATGAAGAAGTGCAGATGGTGAACCCACTTACATGGGGGGATATTGGGAGGCGTCTCGGATGGATTCCCAGGGCTCGATTGCTTCCGGATATGCAAATCTCAATGAGCCAACTGGAGGCTTTGCGAAGGGGATCCCATAGAAAGCATCTGCAGTTCTTGGAGTTTCCTTTACCGGCTCGATGACCCCCTGGAGCTTCCCATACTTCGTGTCCACCAACGGCCTTTCCTCTGCTTGGCCTGAAATCAGAAAACACAGAGAGATTGCACACCATCCACCTTGGTGATCCCATTTCCAATCTATACTATATTGCCCAAAAGTATTGGGACACTTGCCTTTACATGCACATGAACTTTATTGGCATCCCAGTCTTAGTCCATAGGGTTCAATATTGAGCTAGCCCACCCTTTGCAGCTATAACAGCTACAACTCTTCTGGGAAGGCCGTCCACAAGGTTTAGGAGTGCCTATGGGAATGTTTGACCATTCTTCCAGAAGAGCATTTGTGAGGTCAGGCACTGATGTGGAAGAGAAGGCTTGGCTTGCAGTCTCCGCTCTAATTCATCCCAAAGGTGTTCTATCAGGTTGAGGTCAGGACTCTGTGCAGGTCAGTCAAGTTTCTCCACCCCAAACTCGCTCATCCACATCTTTATGGCCCTTGCTTTGTGCAGTGGTCCAAATCACTTGGGGGAGGAGGGATTATGGTGTGGGTTTTTTTTTCAGGGGTTGGGCTTGGCCCCTTAGTTCCAGTGATGGGGACTCTTAAGGCGTCAGCATACCAAGACATTTTGGACAATTTCATGCTCCCAACTTTGTGGGAAGAGTTTGGGGATGGCCCCTTCCTGTTCCAACATGACTGCGCACCACTGCACAAAGCAAGGTCCATAAAGACATGGATGAGCGAGTTTGGGGTGGAGAAACTTGACTGGCCTGCACAGAGTCCTGACTTCAACCCAATAGAACACCTTTCAGATGAATTAGAGAGGAGACTGTTAGTCAAGCCTTCTTATCCAACATCAGTGCCTGACCTCACAAATGCTCTTCTGGAAGAATGGTCAAACATTCCCATAGACACTCCTAAACCTTGTGGACTGCCTTCCCAGAAGAGTTGAAGCTGTTATAGCTGCAAAGGGTGGGCCAACCCAATATTGAACCCTACGGACTAAGACTGGGATGCCATTAAAGTTCATGTGTCTGTAAAGGCAGGCGTCCCAATACTTTTGGTAATATAGTGCATGTTACATAATGTGTCAGTGTAACCCTTCCAAGTATTTATTACAGAGGAAGTAAACCCATCAGGGTTTTTCTTCCTTTCCTCTTCCCTGCAAAGTAACGGCATAATGTGCTGGTATGCATCGCATGCTAGCACATTATGTGACACTTACCTGCAAACAAATCCTGCGCCGTCGACGCTGCAGGCCGCATCCATCTTCGCCCCTCTTCCTTCCGGGGCCGCGGACTCCGGCTGTGTGACTGGCCGGAGCCGCGTGACGTCACCCCTGCACATGCATGTGGGAGCACGAAGCTCGGAAGGAACGGTACCCGTGCCCGTTCCTTCAGAGCGCATGTGCCGATGACATCATCACGCAGTATACAGTAGATGTCTCCCGAATAGCTCACGTTTAGGAGATATTTACAGTGCCTATAGGTAAGCCTTATTCTAGGCATAACTATAGGTACAAATGTTAGATGGAGCTTTACAACCTCTTTCATTTTTGCAGAGACCATAATACTCACCCTGACAATTCCATTAACTTCTCTCTCCAGAAAGATTTCGCCATCTTTGTTCAGGTATCATCCTGGGTCACCATCTACTTTCTGGACTGAGATGTTGGCTCAGAGATGACAAACATGTAAATCCTGTTGCCTGTGCAGTTCTTAGCGATGTTCACAAATGTATGACGAATGAGCCTCTGTTGCAGACTCTCCCCTTGTAACTTGCTACAAAGTTACAATGTACAGTCTGATCAGTGTGGGAGGGAAGACTGAGGAAATGCTTCCTCCTGCCTGCAGCAGACTAATGACATCATCACAGCCTAGGCAAAGTCATCTTGGAGACTGGGGACGTGTTACATGAGGTCACTGCTATTATCCCTTTAAAAACAAAACTCCCACTACAGACTGCTGGGGTCCAAGGGCCACACAGCAAGTACCCAAAGGGCTGAAGGTTGGGCACCAGGGATATGGAGTTTCTCATGTTATTATCTACTGAGAGATAACTTCAATCCTGCAGATAAGTCCTTCTATTAACTCGATTCCTGGCAAGTAAAATACATTAGCATTTAATTAAGCCCAACTAAAGCAAAATCTTTTCTATTTAGTGTCTGCCCTCCTGTCCCCGTGATAAACTCTCCCATCATTCATGTCTTGGTGTCACAGAGGCAGGAAGTGAAGTGAACTCTACCTGAAGGCAACGCTGTATCTTGGCCTAGGCCAACAAGGCCCAGGCCTAGGGCGGCACTTTGCAGGGGGGCAGCACGAAAAGAGTCCCCGCCGGCTTGCACTTTTAGTGCTGCCAGTATGATAATACAGGCAGGGCCGCCATCAGAAGGAGGCAGCCCATACATATGTAGGGGTCCAGGCGTCCCAAAGGGCCCAGACGGCAGACCCCAAACAATGAGTCGTTGTGTGGGCAGCCGGCGTTCCGCAACTGTTGTGGGGGGGGCGGACATGAGTTTAGTCAGGCCTAGGGCAGCACAAAACCTAAATACACCACTGCCTGAAGGTGGAAGAGCATTTCAAGAAATCACTTGGTTTTACCAATATAAAAGTAATAATATGTAAATTTAACCTGCAGTCAGGCCTGGACTGGGCATCGGGACTACCGGGAGTTTCCTGGTGGGTCGATGGCTCAGTGAGCCGTTCTGACAGACAGCCAGTAAAAGTAATGGCAGCGTGAGTCTCGTAGCCATTACTATGAGCACCGCTTGTCTGGCTGTACTGTCTAAAGCAGGGCTGGGCCAGTAGTGAAGACAAAATTCCACAACAGTGATGCCCAAACTGCAGGTCTTCACTCTCCTTTAATTGGCCCAAGCACCAATGATGGGACACCATTCCTCCCACTGACACCAATGATGGGACACCATTCCTCCCACTGACACCAATGATGGGTCACCTTTCCTCCCACTGACACCAATGATGGGACACCAATCCTCCCACTGACACCAATGATGGGGCACTATTCCTGCCACTGATACCGATGATGGGGCACTATTCCCCCCACTGACACCAATGATGGGTCACTATTCCTCCCACTGATACCAATGATGGGTCACTATTCCTCCCACTGACACCAATGATGGGACATCATTCCTCCCACTGACACCAATGATGGGGCACTATTCCTCCCACTGACACCAATGATGGGTCACTATTCCTCCCACTGACACCAATGATGGGACATCATTCCTCCCACTGACACCAATGATGGGGCACTATTCCTCCACTGACACCAATGATGCTGTCTCT
>BLSH010442098.1:67709-89379 GCA_018402905.1 Glandirana rugosa
GGGGGTGCTGAGGCGTGCAGTCTTGCAGGACGCGGCTGTTGATGGGAATGTCGTTCCTGCTGTGGAAAAAGTAGAGGAACAACGTTCTCATGGGTTCCTGCAGGACTCGAGCCCTGAGATAATGAAACACTCCAGAAATATATATAGGTGGAGATTTACTAAAGCTGGAGAGTGCAACATCTGGTGCAGCTTTGCATAGTAATCAGCTAATCGGCTTCTAGGTTTTAAAGCGGAATTCCACCCAAAAGTGGAACTTCCGCTGGCACACTGATGCGACAAGCGCTCCGACTTTGGAGCATCACAAGTCAGGCCACATTCAGTGTAATGGAAACATTCTAATTGGTGCGACTTGAGTCATTCCGACTTAGAAGAAGGTTCCTGCACTACTTTTGGTCCTACTTTGGTACGACTCGCATTGACCTCTGTTAAAGAAGTTTCATGCAAGTCGTGCTGAAGTTGCACGACTTTGAAGCTGCCGCAGTGTTAACCGGGGCTTAAGGTCAAAGTTTAAATGAACAAGTTGAAGTCCTGAGATGCAGAATTCTGAGTGCCCAGTCTTAGTAAATCTCCCCCCATAGTAACCAGGCTGGGGAGATCACTAATTGTCACTGAAGTATAGAAGACAATCGCATACAGGAGGTACCCTGAGATCTCACCTGTCCTCAGGACAACCAATGAGGAGAGGCAGAGAAGAGCGCACACCTTCATCATCCCTCTGCCGTTCTTCTACAACCTGCAGTCAGGTGCTCTGATCTTTGGAAGGAGATTATTATAATTGTTGAATATCTCGGAGAGTTGCTATTGGTTCCAGGAGAGGACAGACACGCCCCTTTGTAGGTATAATCTTCACAGCCCGGCCAGCTCAGCAGATTTTCAAGTCTAAAGTTCCAAACGCACCTGAATATACATCTCATGTTACGCAGAGCAAAGGTACTGCATGCCATGTGTGTGAAATATAATCCATTGCCTGGGACAAAAATCCCGACCAATAAGAAAAAGCCTCTCCGGCCTCCGATCACCGCAAAATCTGTTCTCAGACAATCCATGTTTTTTCCATTTATATAAACTGCCAGCTTTATTAAAGTGGCCACACACTACAATCTTATTGTACAACCTCCTTTAGATCTACCATCAACTTCACTATATTGTCAAAAGTATTGGGGCACCTGCCTTCACACACACATGAACTTTAATGGCATCCTAGTCTTAGTCTGTAGTGTTCAATATTGAGTTGGCTCACCCTTTGCAGCTATAACAGCTTCAACTTTTCGGTGCGTGCCAGCATTGCTGCAGAGGTTGAAGGGGTGGGGGTTCAGCCTGTCAGTGCTCAGACCATACGCCGCACACTGCATCAAATTGGTCTGCATGGCTGTCGTCCCAGAAGGAAGCCTCTTCTAAAGATGATGCACAAGAAAGCCTGCAAACAGTTTGCTGAAGACAAGCAGACTAAGGACATGGATTACTGGAACCATGACCTGTGGTCTGATGAGACCAAGATAACCTTATTAGGTTCAGATGGTGTCAAACGTGTGTGGCAGCAACCAGGTGAGGAGTACAAAGACAAGGGTGTCTTACCTACAGTCAAGCATGGTGGTGGGAGTGTCATGGTCTGGGACTGCATGAGTGCTGCCGGCACTGGGGAGCTACAGTTCATTGAGGGAACCATGAATGCCAACATGTACTGTGATATACTGAAGCAGAGCATGATCCCCTCCCTTCAGAGACTGGGCCTCAGGGCAGTATTTCAACATAACGACCCCAAACACACCTCCAAGACAACCACTACCTTGCTAAAGAAGCTGAGGGTAAAGCTGATGGACTGGCCAAGCATCTCCAGACCTAAACCCTATTGAGCATCTGTGGGGCCTCCTCAAATGAAAGGTGGAGGAGCGCAAGGTCTCTAACATCCACCAGCTCTGTGATGTCGTCATGGAGGAGGGGAAGAGGACTCCAGTGGCAACCTGTGAAGCTCCGGTGAACTCCATGCCCAAGAGGGTCAAGGCAGTGCTGGAAAATAATGGTGGCCACACAAAATATTGACACATTGAGCCCAATTTGCACATTTTCAGTTAGGGGTGTACTCACTTTTGTTGCCAGCGGTTTAGACATTAATGGCTGTGTGTTGAGTTATTTTGAGGGGACAGCAAATTTACACTGTTATACAAGCTGTACACTCACTACTTTACATTGTAGCAAAGTGTAATTTCTTCAGTGTTGTCACATGAAAAGATAGAATAAAATATTTACAAAAATGTGAGGGGTGTACTGACTTTTGGGAGATACTGTATATTTTTAGCAGTGATCCTAGAGAATAAAATGGTGGTCGTTGTAATATTTTATGTCACACTGTATTTGCAAAGCGGTCTTTCAAAGGCAATTTTTTTGGGAAAAAATACAACTTCAATGAATTAAAAAAAAAAAACTAAACAGTAAAGTTTGCTCAGTTCTTTTGTATAATGTGAAAGATGATGTTACATGGAGAATCGTGATCTTTATTCTAAGCAAAAAAAATTGTGATTCAAATTTTATCCAGAACCGTGCAGCTCTACAAAGAAACAATTCATGTGAAATGTATTATTGGCCGTATTGGGTGATCAGTCATGTCATTGATCGCCGTATCTGAAAATCAGAGTCATGTATTCCCATCGGTCACCTCCCAATCTGGGTCTGGATATCGGAAGACGGGATGTGATGTGATGGGGGATGAAGTCTGCAGTATTGATTTACATTTTTTCCTGTAGCCACCCTAAAATATACCCTTTTTTTGTTCTTGGTAAATTGATTCAGATAAATCTCAGTTTTGCTGCTGATCTTCCAATGCGGACGGGGATGACACCGCTTCAATGTTCAGGATAGAAAATCAGTTTATTTATTGATGGAGAAAACTGACAACATTCCCATCCACAGGAAATGATGGAGCTGCGGGGTTCTCATTCACGGAATTCTTCCATGCCCTCTTTGTCAGATCATCGGCTGACGTCACAAATATTCTCATACGCCTGGGACTGGAGAAACAATATTATCAGCCAATGGAAACCTTCCCAATTTTATCACGAAAAACAACAGGAATAATAATAATACAGCAAATTATATTTACAAACATAAAGGAACTTTTAACCACTTCAGCCCAGGAAGGATTTTACACTTTAGGACCAGAGCACTTTTTGCGATTCGGCACTGCGTCGCTTTAACTGACAATTGCGTGGTCCTGCGACATTGTATCCAACAAAATTTGCGTCCCTTTTTTTCCCACAAATAGAGCTTTCTTTTGGTGGTATTTCATCCCCGCTGCGTCATTTCTGATCACCGCTATAAACAAAAAAAGAGCGACAATTTTGCAAAAAAAGAAAAAAAAAACAATATTTCTTACTTTTAGCTAAAATACCAATCCAAAAGAAAAAATATAAAAAAAACAATTTGTTCATCAGTTTTGGCCGATATATATTCTTCTACATATTTGTGGTAAAAAAAAAAACGCAATTGGTGTTTATTGATTGGTTATTTGCGCAAAAGTTGCTGTGTTTACACACCATGAGAATTCATTAATGGCGTTTTTACTATTTTTTTTTTTTTACTGGTAATGGCGGCAATCTGCGATTTTTATAGGGACTGCGATATTGCAGCGGACATGTTGGACATTTTTGACACTTTTTTGGGACCATTGACCATTTATACAGCAATCGGAAATTGAAATAGCCACTGATTACTGTACAAATGTCACTGGCAGGGAAGGGGTTAACCTGCAGGGGGGCAATGAAGGGGTTAACTGTGTTCCCTAGGCGTGTTCTAACTGTGTGGGGGCTGGACTGGCAGGGGCATAAGAGATCTGATCCTGGTGACAGAGATCAGTAGATCAGTGTTATGTCCCCCTCTCAGAGTGGGGAACCGCTGCGTCAGTGTTGCCAACCTCCCACATCGTTTTTTACTGGCAAAAGATGGAACATTTACTGGCGAAGCACATTTTTCACTGGCAACCTGAAAAATAACTGAACTCCTATTAAAAACGAAGACAATTGAGATTTAAACACAACTTGGAAACACTGACAATACCCACATCAAGTAGTTTGCTTGGTTTACACTTAAAAAGTCAGCACAGCATGACAAATTATCAGACCCTGATATTTAGATACAGTTGTAAAAATCACTGATTTTTACAAACTGTCAGTAAATTTACTGGCGGTTGGCAACACTGCGCTGCGTTTACATTGGCGGTTCCCCGCTTTTCTGCTATTGTAAGCGATCGAGAGTCGCAGACGAACATCGAGTCCGCCCAACCGCAGCCACACTCCTGGAGCTTGCGGCGGGCACGAGAGTGCACTGGAGGCAGTGTGCGCTTGCCGCCTAGCCGCGCGTGCGCGAACTGTCGTTTATAGATGGCGATTCGCGTTATGCTGCCACCTTGCAGCAGTAAATGTACGCAATGCCGTTAAGTGGTTAAAAGGCCAATTTCACAATCATATTTTATTTATAGGTGGAACTTGGTGGGCAGAGTCAGTTCCTGGATTCTTATATGTCTTGGATATTCAACAAAGTTTAGCCCCTAAATGTTGGGATTTTTAAAGCAATTTGTGAAGAAATTCAAAAAAGTCATATTTAAAGTATACATTCTTTTATTTTAGTAAGGTTAAAAGGTATCAACCATAGTTCTAAAAACACACAGTACTCAACCATGAACATTGTACAATTTTAGAGTGTAAAGAATTAACAAAAATTCAGGTATCCTCCGACCCGGGTGGAAACCTGTTTTGTAACAGTAACCAGTCCTGGCTGGGATTATATTGCATAATCCCGGCCAGGACTGGTTACTGTTACAAAACAGGTTTCCACCCAAGTCGGAGGATACCTGAATTTTTGTTAATTCTTTACACTCTAAAATTGTACAATGTTCATGGCTGAGTACTGTGTGTTTTTAGAACTATGGTTGATACCTTTTAACCTTACTAAAATAAAAGAATGTATACTTTAAATATGATTTTTTTGAATTTCTTCACAAATTGCCTTAAAAATCCCAACCTTTAGGGGCTAAATTTTGTTGAATATTCCAAAGGGTTGATAGCAACTTACACCCCTGATTGCGGAGGTATTTATTGAAATATGTCTTGGATATTCCAACAGTGAGATTTCCCTGACAAAATTCCTTACTAAGGAACTCAGCACAGGGGCGATGGCAACCCCTCATAATGGGCACAGCAAGTGTACAGACCTGGGAACTGAGCACAGGGGTGGTGGGAATCCCTCATAATGGGCACAGCAGGTGTAAAGACCCATGGACTCAGCACAGGGATGGTGGGAACCCTTGATATAATGGGCACAGCAGATGTACAGACCTGGGAACTCAGCACAAGGATGATGGAAACTCAAAATAATGGGCACAAAAGGTGTGCAGACCCTAGAACTCAGCACAGGGATGGTGGGAACCCCTCATAATGGGCACAGCAGGTGTACAGACCTGGGAACTCAGCACAGGGATGGTGGGAACCCCTCACGATGGGCAAAGCAGGTGTACAGACCCAGGAACTCAGCATGGGGATGGTGAGAACCCTTATAATGGGCACAGCAGGTGTTGAGACCCTGAAACTCAGCGTGGGGATGGTGGAACCCCTCATAATGGGCGCTGCAGGTGTACAGATGCAGGAACTCACCACAGGGGTGGTGAGAATCCTCATGATGGGCATAGCAGGTGTACAGACTTAGGAACTCAGCACAAGGATAGTGGGAACCCCTCATAATGGGCCCAGCAGGTGTCCAGTCCCAGAAACTCAGCGTGGGGATGGTGGAACCCTTCATAATGGGTGCGGCGGGTGTACAGACGCAGAAACTCAGCACATTGGTGGTGAGAACCCTCATAATGGGCACAGCAGGTGTACAGACCTTGGAACTCAGCGTGGGGATGGTGGAACCCCTCATAATGAGTGCGGCAGGTGTACAGATGCAGGAACTCAGCACAGGGGTGGTGAGAACCCTCAAATGGGCACAGCAGGTGTACAGACCTAGGAACGCAAAATTGAAAAAGCTGAGGATCAATATGGACCCTGCTGACCTCCTGGGCTCTGTGTGGCCCTCTGTAGATAGATTCCGGATGGGTGGCAGGGTCAGTGTCTTCATGTGTCTCCAGCGCTCCAGGAAGGTTTCCGGCCACCTTCGCTTCTTATTGTAGAAGATCAGAACTTTTATCATCTCAGGATCCTCCCGACATCTGCAACCAGAGCAAAGACTGCAATCAGAGGAGGACGGACAGTGTGCAGAGGCCACAATATTCCACCAATACACAATGAGTTCTTCTGGGTGGAGTTATCAATTTTATTATATAGATCAGAAAAATACCTGTTCTAATAGGGTGGAATGATGACTTTTCTGTCCCTACAACTTAGTTTTATTCTAACCCTTACCTTACCCCAGACCTTATCCAAGCTTGGACCATAGATTGCTTTATAATCCTAGTCCTAACCCTGAACCAGGCTCTAAACCCAACATTAACTATAATTTTAGGCTTGGTTCACACCTATGCAGGTTGCAGTTTGCATATTCCAGGTGCATTTTGCTTTTTCAATACACATTTTTGAACCATTGAAGACTATGGAACCAAAAAACAGAAAAAAGTCCCTGGCCCTTTCCATAAAATGCACAGATGTGAACATCAGCCATAGAAAACCATGTTTAATGGACTGTAGTACGTTTCTGCAAAACTGAAAATGCACAAAAAAATGCATAGATGTGAACCAGGCCTTAACGTAACCCTAGACCTAAACTTAGCTTTAACCCTATCCTAGGTTAAAACCTAACCACAGGGCTGACCCTAGCCTTTACCCTAGAACTTAAAGCAGAGTTCCACCCACAAAACAATAGTTACATGATTAAAGTACTCTAATTAATAGCAAACACATTTTGTAGAATTTTTTTTAAACTCACCCTAAGTGCCCTGTTGCTATGTGGTCCCTTTAATCTGCCACTTCCTGGTCCGCGGCTCTGTGCGTCACTTCCTGCCGCGCCTGGGCTCCTGGGAGATGTAAGCCATCATTTCCTAGGAGTCAGTGGGCATCCCTGAGTTGCAAAATCGCATTATTTCCATACAGGAAATACACTCAGAGCTACGCCCACCGGTGCAATGCACACACGCGAGATCGAGAGGCGCATGCTGGGTAACCAGCATGCACCTTATCCAGGAACAGGGTGTGTGTGGGCTTCAGATGCCCACAATCAAAATGGAAACGCTCAGGCGAAATTTAGAAAACTAAGTACAAAATAAATATGAAAAGGAACCGGATTGAAATATATAAATACTTTTATTTATCTTATGTATATAGACAGAGGGGATGCCAAAAAACAATTATGGGCGGAACTCCGCTTTAATGAAACCATAAATATATATTTCTTTCTTTCTCTCAGAACAAACTGACTTTAGCTCAGACTCACATCATTTGATAGAAGATGTGCCTATTGATACATCCTCTTAAAGTGGAACTAAACCTTCATAGCCTTTACAGCTAAGGAAGCTGCCATATTTGGCATGCATTTGCCATGTGATCAATTATGACAACAGCTAATTGATGGCTTGACAGTTCGGTTGAGAACGCAAGCAACTGTGATAGCTATCATTCAAAGCAGGCTTTTGGGAAATCGTTAAATTGACCGGTTTAGTTCTGTTTTATATTTGGCTTGGGGCTACCATACCAATGTTCATTCCAGATCTGCGATTTCAGATACCTTCTCAGCAACTGCCGTTCAGCCAGAGGGTGCAGACTGAGGAAGCTGAGAGCGATGGCGGCGGAGCCCTTCACCTGCTCCGATGGACTGGACAGAAGACCACACAGGAAGCTGACAACGTCTATGGAGACCATGGCGGCTGCTAGACCTGAGAGGACATGGAGAGATCACAGGTCATTAGTTAATATCTCCACCAATTCCATCCAATACTGACCTGCTTTTGAAAATGCTAGTTGCCTAACTCTTATGCTGATCCTTTGGCTTCACTACATTTGAAGATTTCTGACTTAACTTGCTGCATGCCTGTACCTGGACCTCTTCGCACAATATATGTAAGCAGTACTACCTTGTCCAGGACCCGCCTCTGGCCTATCATTGGACAGTGAAGGGTAAGCAGTTCTATGATAGGGTCATCCACGTGCTCCCCCTGTTGTAGAGTGTTCAAAATGCAATAGAGCCCTGTTTGATCCAAGCTGCGTCCCTAGGAACCCTGTGCCACCATTAAAGGGACAAAGCAAACCCCTTCAATAGCAGAGTCTCCATCTCTCATGCCATGTTACCAACTTCCTGGCAGCAGAGCTAATCCTTATCTACCAAACAGCACCACCTCTGCTGGGCAACATTAACTAAGCAGTACAACTTACAAAGCAGAAAATACACTTAACCCCAAAAGTACTGAACACAGCACAGAAATACCCCAGTCAGCACTTGTTACAGACAAACCCCAGATTAGATCAACTAGCAGGAGTATTTCAACAATCCGGTGTATGGAGCCGGCACACAGTGGCTCCTGCTCTGGTTCCCTGGCATCACCTTCCTTCATATAACACATGTACCCATGTGCTCCCTTGAGAGTGGCTGGTAGTAGTGGTTCACCTTATAGCTGCCCTCAATCCCACCATATCTCACACATCTGGAGACACTGACTAGGCCGGCTCTTGTTTTTGTTGTTTTATTTAGGGGAAATAACTTGGATGGGGATAAGGGGTGACTGTGGGACACCCAAAGAATTATGGTACATGACTTCCATATACAATCCTGTATATGCACAATGACACTGCAGACCGTCCTTCTACAGACTGTTACTCCTCACAACTCTCCAGCACTTCACTTGCTGACCGTTCCTCTTCTCTCTCTACACAAAACTTGCAGCTTTACACTTCTTTGCTTCTCTCCAGCTCAGAACTCAGTTTCCACCCTGAAGGGAAATTTATCAGGCTTCTCTCTCCCTTTCTCTTCACCACGGCTAGCACATGGTGAGACCTACACTGTGTCAGCAGGACCTCAGGAACACCCTCAGGCCAGGGATCACGGGTCCCTGAATGTGTAGCAAAAGTACTTGAGTACTAACCGGGCCTTTGATGGACTACAACTCCCAGCCCATCTCTCCTCCAGGTCCCATAAACCCGCTTTTTTGTAGTGACTTTCCTTTCCCTTGACTGGCTCCCAATGCTCCCACAGACTGTCCACTATTCCTCTCCCAACCTGCTCCAGCACTTTCTCCTTCGGTCCCAGAGACCGTCACTCACCATACCGGTGGATCACTTTAAAGTCTCTCTCTCCTCCTGTAGCACCTCCGCTGTTCTCCGGTTCGGCTCCAGGAATCGCTCTCCTTCCTGACTGCACCCGAACCCCCAAGCCCCAAGGTCACCCTCCCTAGACAGGGGGCGACCTCCCAGGTAAGGGCCTGCACTACAGCGCCTCTGCTACATCTCCAGACTTCCACCCGACACTACTCCTCCCAGATTGGGCTGGCTCTGAGTATTTAAAGAGGCCTGCCCCCTGCCAACCCTGCTTGGGGATTGGTCAGGGTTCCTTAGAACACTCCAGATGGCTCCACCTATCTCTCAGCTCTCTGACCAGACAACCTTCTCCAGGTTTCTAGAAAGAAGTGGGAGGTTCTGGTGACCTCATCTGTTAAGTCCACCCAATCCTCCCTGAGCCTCTCCTCCTAGCCCAGATCAAAACACTCAGACCTGACTAAATTTCACCTCACCTAACAAAACCCTGCTAGAAAAAACGCACCTACTCTATGGGGGAGCTACACATATACATCATGTTGGACATTGTGTTACCTGCCCGGCAGTGGGACAATCTGGCCACACAATCAGCTGCCAGCGCCTGCGTCTTGCTAGATTGCGATTTTTCCAGCAGCCCAATGAGGGTCTGAATTCCCACCGCGCAGGTAAATGATGGATCTTTTTCTGAAATAATCGGAGCCAAGACCACCAGCTGCAGTAAAACAGATGGCATTTATAAAGGTAGAGAGGAAATCAGAGATGGATACATTGGGGCTGATTTACTAAAGGCAAATAGACTGTGCACTTTGAAAGTGCAGATGCTCCAGAGCTTAATAAACGAGGAGAAGCTCTGCTGACTTCCATCATCCAATCACGTGCAAGCAAAACTGCTTTTTTTTTTGTTTTCTTGCATGTGATTGGGTATTATTTGCAAAGTGAAGTTTTACCTCATTTACTAAGCTCTGGAGTCCACACCTGCAGACCAGTTTGCAAAGTGTGCAGTCGATATGCCGTTAGTAAATCAACCCCATTGTTTAATACATAGAGAGGACATTATTTACTATAATACTAAAACTACACAAAGCCTTTGTGTGATGTCATTGTTATACAACATGACTTCATCCTTCTCTGGGGGGGGGGGGGGGTCTGCAATCCATCAGGGAGTGTTTTCAAGAAAGACATCATCACTCTCCACTCCTTATATATTATGGATGATTTTACTAATCAAATCGAACTGCAGATATTTCTTCTACACCAATGGAAGGATACTGTATGTGATATCTTTGGGTACGTTAAGTTGGGTACGTATGTTGAAAGCTGGCCATGCTTTCTGTAATCTGATTGAACAATCTTCTTCAGATCAGTTAGTGATATGCGTGATGGAAAAATCTGTTTAGTTTCGGATTTGTTCATTAAGTTAATAAATTAATTTTGTCATAATCGTTGTTAGAATGATTTGTTTTCGGAATTTGTTTTGTATATTCTTTATTTTTAAATCAATTCGAAATTAGAATTTTGAAATTTGAAATTCAAATTTTGGAAGATGGCTATATTCATTCTATTTTATTCTATTCTAATTTATTCTTTTTTTTTTCTATCTATTCTATTCTATTCTATTCTTTTTTTCTGTTCTATTTTTTCTATTCTATCCTTTTATATTCTATTCTATTTCTTTGTATTCTATTCTTTTCTATTCTATTCTATTTTATATACCTGTAAGTCAGACTTTCTCAACCATTTAACCCCAGAAGAACTCTTGAAATAACATTTAGGTCTCCAGGGACCCCTGCTAAGACTAGTCCATTGGGAATCATTGAAAATGTCCGTTACATTAGGGATCAGTGGAAAGAATGTTCCCCCTAAAAGCGGTGGTCATATCACCACCCCTGCAGTCATGCTCATAACTATGCCAAGTGGTGCTGGACCTGAACAATGTAGATACCAGTGGTGGCCCGTCCATTAGGGGCACAGGGGCACCACCCCCCTAATCTACATGCAGGGCGCCGGACACATGGATTCCAATGGGGTTTTTTTTTCTTAAAGTACATAACTAGAGCCTGAGGTTCTAATTGGCTTAAAAAAGGGGTGGGCTTGGGGCACAGATCACTGCACCCTGAGCCCACCCAGTTGTGTGATAATAGCTATTGTCTTCTTGATTCTCCTCCTGGCTAATCAGGAAGGGACCAGGGAGTCTTAGGACCAATTAGGACCTGTTTGGCTGGGAGGAGAAGCAAAGGCCCGGAGCTTGGAAGAGTCAGGGAGCAGCTTAGCCAGCGGTCCTCCCCAGCCAGGACTCAGCTCCCTCTTCCAGGGACGGCTCACCCGCAGCCACATCCAGCACTCCCCAGTTAGGACAGTGGAGGGAGGGGGAATCAGAGTGTCATCCCGGGGCTTGTCATCTGCCTCTCAAGGTAAGGAGGCCCCTGATCACTGCATTCCGATTGTCCATCTCCCATGGGGGGAGGTGATTGCTTCCTTCCCATCCGTCTACCATATGTGTGCGCTCGGGGGGGGGGGGTTGGTTTAAAGCCACCCCCCCCAAGTATTGAGCACCAGCCACCACTGGTAGACACTATCAGATGGGAGGTCAGTTAGCAATAGCTCAAGGAACCCCTAGCAACCTCATGAGGAATCCTAGTCTTCCATGTAGCCCTGATTGAGAATGGGCGATCTAAGTCTACATTTGGTGTTCTGATCATAGAACTCTTCTCTGAATATTCTGGGATTTTCTCTGGCCACCAGTACAGAACAATATAAGGATTCCAATGAATAGCCAGCGAAAAAGGCAGCGAATGACAGCCAACCTAGGGATGGAATAGTGATGTATATGGATATGTCCTGTGAGCGTTGTAATATATCGGTGATAGCTATGATTGTTGATATATTTGGTGTCTGGTATTATAGGGATCAGAATTACCTGCTTATACACCATCTGATATACAGTATACACCGATCTCTTCAATATAAACTGAATGATCCATACACTTCATACCTGGAAGGCTGTGCTGGCTCTTTGACCCTCATCGTCTGTATCCAGGAAGGGGCTGAAGTCTTCCCAGGTCACCCCTCCACTCTGGACAATCTCCTTCTGCTGGGTAGGGTTGTTGAAGGCAAAGGTAGCGATGGCCACTCCGGCAGTCAAGTGAACCTCATCACTGGGTGAGCGCAGAAGACGGAGAATGTGGCTGTAACTGAACCCCGAGGACTTACTGATCAGATCCAGATTTGCAGGATTTCCTAGTCATTGCAAAAAGGATTTACTATAATAAAGACTGACCGCATAGGGCGGAGCATTCAATAAGACTGACCGCATAGGGCGGAGCATTCAATAAGACTGACCGCATAGGACGGAGCATTCAATAAGACTGACCGCATAGGGCGGAGCATTCAATAAGACTGACCGCATAGGGCGGAGCATTCAATAAGACTGACCGCATAGGGCGGAGCATTCAATAAGACTGACCGCATAGGGCAGAGCATTCAATAAGAATGACTGCAATGGGGTGGAGCATTCAATAAGACTGACCGCATAGGGCGGAGCATTCAATAAGACTGACCGCATAGGGTGGAGCATTCAATAAGACTGACCACATAGGGCGGAGCATTCAATAAGACTGACCGCACAGGGTGGAGCATTTAATAAGACTGACTGCATAAGGTGGAGCATTCAATAAAACTGACCACAGAGGGCGGAGCATTCAATAAGACTGACCGCATAGGGCGGAGCATTCAGTAAGACTGACCGCATAGGGTGGAGCATTCAATAAGACTGACCACATAGGGTGGAGCATTCAATAAGACTGACCGCATAGGGCGGAGCATTCAATAAGACTGACCGCATAGGGCGGAGCATTCAGTAAGACTGACCGCATAGGGCGGAGCATTCAGTAAGACTGACCACATAGGGCGGAGCATTCAATAAGACTGACCGCATAGGGCGGAGCATTCAATAAGACTGACCACAGAGGGCGGAGCATTCAATAAGACTGACCACAGAGGGTGGAGCATCAACACACAAATGTGGTATTTATGCACATTGCGCCTTTTTTCGACTCAAAAGTTCCTCTCTTGAACGCTGCATTCCTTAACCTCTTTGCGTCGGCGGTACGCATATATGCGGCCTCTTGGCAGGTAGGCCATAACGCAGAGAGGCCATATATATGCATACCAGAATACAGTGACGGCTGGTGCTCCGGGGGGGGGACAGACCTGACTACAGACCCCCCCCCATCGTCCCAGCCCACCATTGCACACCATTGACAACACCGCCGACACCCTCCCCCCCCCCGGTCGCCAGCTCGCCCCCTCACCTGACAGGCCCCAGTCAGCCCTGCACTTACCCCATGCAGGTCACGGCTGCGGCAGCAGCTTCCCCTCTCTGTCTCCTCCATGTCCTGGCCGTCACTTCTCCTCCCAGCCAATGGAGTTTTCGGACTCACGGCCAATCAGGTCTCAGGACCTGCTTCCTAATTGGCAGGGAGGAGAAACAGGAAGACATTAGCGAATATAATAAATATATATATAATTCGCTATTGTCACACAACAGGGTAGCTCAGGGCACAGTGCTCTGCGCCCCGAGCCCATCTTTTTTTGAAGCCACTTAGAGCCTCACAGAAATTTGCATATAAATCCATGCGTCCGGCACTAGGGTTGCCACCTTTTCCTCAAGTCAAACCTGAACACTTTTGCGGCGCACAGCAATTTTTTTTCTAGCATAAGCTATGCATGTATTACAGTCCACAGAGTTCCCCTTTTACATCTGAACTTGCAGAGTTCCCTTTCACTGTTAGGGGGAACTCTGCAGACTCTGATGTAAGTGAGAACTCTGGGGACTCTAACATAAGGGATGCTCTGGGAATCCTGATTTAAGGGGGAACACTGAGAACTCTGATGTACGGAGAGGACTCTGCTATAAGGGGGAACACTGTGGCCTCTGGTGTAAAGGGGTGCTCGAGAACCCTGATTTACCTTAGTGTACTCACTCAGAGGCAGGAGAGAGAACAGGGGTGGGGGGAGACTTCTGTTACAGACAGGGATGGATGGTGAGCTCACTCACCCCTTGGCCACTCATCCAGATGTATCTGAGGCTGCTGGACTTCAAATTTCCGGCCCCTCCTTTTTTAAGGCACAGCGCTGGTGATTGGAGTGTGGGCAGACACAGAGGGGTTGGGGTGGGAGGAAGAGGTGCAGATCAAGCCCTCTCTCCTCTCCCGTCTGTGTGTGTGTTTGGGGGGGAGCGTTAGTGCTGGCTTTGGGCAGTGTGAAAGAGAGTGTTACAGACACTCTCAGCTTCGACAACTGCAGCCAGCAACTCTGCTGGGAAGCCATGGTTCAATCTGAATAATGTGTCCGGGTTTCAGGCAGTCCGAAACTTGGATGCATGTTTCCAAACCCGAACTGTCAGATGAATTCCGGACAGGTGGCAACCCTATCCGGCGCCCTGCATGTAGATGAGTACATTACTAAAATGTGGCCTCATCATACATACTGGCTCCCCAAGCTGTTGTTTACAAAATAAAGAAAGCTTGAAGTAAAAATCTATTTAAATGTCACTTCTTTTTATATATATATGTCAGTTTTGCTGCAGCAGGTCCTATACACGCTACAGATGCACCACTATGCATGCAGACTAAGGGGACCCCCCAGGCACTATATTTAACCACTTCAGCCCCGTAAGGATTTCCCAGTTTAGGACCAGAGCACTTTTTGTGATTCAGCACTGTGTCGCTTTAATTGACAATTGTGCCATTGTACCCAAATGAAATTTGCTTCCTTTTTTTACCCACTTTCTTTTGGTGGTATTTGATCACCTCTGCGTCATTTCTGATCGCCGCTATAAACGAAAAAAGAGCGACAATTTTGCAAAAAAAAAAAAAAAACAATATTTCTTACTTTTTGCCAAAATACAAATAAAAAAAAAATATAAAAAACCTATTGTTTTCATCGGTTTTGGCCGATTTATATTCTTCCTCATATTTTTGGTAAAAAAAAAAAATCGCATTCGGCGCTTATTGATTGGTTTACACAAAAGTTGCAACGTTTACAAATGATGAGAATTAATTTATGGGGTTTTTCTTTTCTTTTATATTTTACTAATAATGGCGGCGGTCTGCGATTTTTAGCAGTACTGCGACATGTTGGACCATTTTGACACTTTTTTGGGACCACTGGCATTTATACAGCGATGCACTGATTACTGTGTAAATGCAATTGGCAGTGAAGGGGTTAACCTGGAGGGGGCGCTCTAAGGGTTAACTGTGTTCCCTGAGTGTGTTGCTAACTGTATGGGGGCTGGGCTGGCAGGGGGAGGGGAGTGATCACGGCTTCCATATACAGGGAGCCTATGATCACAGCCCTTCCCCCTCTGTCAGAACAGAGATCCGTGTTTACTCACGGCGGGGGCGCGCGCGCACGCTCACAATACTCATTCTCACGGTCGCCGTCAGGCAGCTGGTTAAAGGAATTTTTAATTTTTATTGTTTCACTTTTAGGCCTCATGCACACAGGAGGTTTTTGGAGGTTTTTACAGCGGCCGTTTTTAGCTTCAGACATTTTTTTCTACAGTCAATAAACTCTCCATCATGTTATTCTATGTCTCCATGCACACATAGGTTGCTATCAACTGTTTTGGGCAGTAACATTTTTGAGCTGTAAAAAAACCCCAAGACCGGAGGGTTCTGAGAGACGTTTTTCAGCTGTAAAAACGCTCTAACGCTCAAAAACGCTTAAAAACGCTGCTCATCAAAAACGTTTAAAAACGCTCAAAAACATTGACAAGAGCTGAAAAACTCACTGCTGATGTTTTTAGAACGTCCTGTGTGCATGAGGCCTAAGCATTATTAAAATCCCTACTCCACAGGGACCCCTTCCCTTTTTATAGCTAATGACTTGCATATAAGCCTTAAAAATGGGGACTTTTGATTTTTCAATTTCTGGTCCCATAGACTTTCACAGGGTTCTAGGTTCTGGTCCAAACATTTTCCCTGTTCTGGAGTGCTAGTGTCGAACCGAACCAAGGGGTGTTCTGCCCATCACTAGTTACCGGCCAGATCACCAGGTGAAAACAGAGGGGGGAGAGCCAAAAGAAAAGAAAACAAATGCAGCCACCACAGCTAATGATTGGTAAACTGCAAAGTAATGCATTTTTGGTTTTGGGTTTAATACGGCTTTAAGCCCGGTGTGTGCATAAGGCTGAGCAGTAAAGTACAAGCACTATCCTGATCAGATCAGACCCAGGCAGCACATTAAACCACATCCACCTCTCCTTCTCTTCTATTTACCCAGAAAATTGACTACCATGATTTTTTTCCAGCAGTTTTGTGAATCATGATGACAACTGCCCCCTGGGCCTCTCTGCCTGCCCCTATACGGCCCTAGCCTGTACTACCTCAGCCTGTCTATATACTACCCTAGCCTGTCCATATACTACCCTAGCCTGTCCATATACTACCCTAGCCTGTCCATATACTACCCTAGACTGTCTATATACTACCTTAGCCTGTCTATATACTACCCCAGCCTGTCCATATACTACCCCAGCCTGTTCATATACTACCCCAGCCTGTCCATATACTACCCTAGACTGTCCATATACTACCATAGACTGTCTATATACTACCCCAGCCTGTCCATATACTACCCTAGACTGTCTATATACTACCTTAGCCTGTCTACATACTACCCTAGCCTGTCCATATACGACCCTAGACTGTCTATATACTACCCTAGCCTGTTCATATACTACCCTAGCCTGTCCATATACTACCCTAGCCTGTCTATATACCACCCTAGCCTGTCTATATACTACCCTAGCCTGTCCATATACTACCCTAGCCTGTCCATATACTACCTTAGCCTGTCTATATACTAACCTAGCCTGTCCATATACTACCCCAGCCTGTCCATATACTACCCTAGCCTGTCCATGTACTACCCTAGTCTGTCTATATACTACCCTAGCCTGTCCATATACTACCCTAGCCTGTCCATATACTACCTTAGCCTGTCCATATACTACCCTAGCCTGTCTATATACTACCCTAGCCTTTTCATATACTACCCTAGCCTGTCTATATACTAACCTAGCCTGTCCATATACTACCCCAGCCTGTCCATATACTACCCTAGCCTGTCCATATACTACCCTAGCCTGTCTATATACTACCCTAGCCTTTTCATATACTACCCTAGCCTGTCCATATACTACCCCAGCCTGTCTATATACTACCCTAGCCTGTCTATATACTACCCCAGCCTGTCCATATACTACCCTAGCCTGTCCATATACTACCCTAGCCTGTCTATATACTACCCTAGCCTGTCCATATATTACCCTAGCCTGTCTATATACTACCCTAGCCTGTCTATATACTACCCTAGCCTGTCCATATACTGCCCTAGCCTGTTCATATACTACCCCAGCCTGTCCATATACTGCCCCACCCTGTCTATATACTACTCTAGCCTGTCCCTTGGAATTGAACATAATGATAATGATAAATTTAATTTTAGTTTTAATTATCATGATATAAAATAATGGATGTGGGGGCTTTTTGGTGGGCATGATTTTTTTTTTTTTAGGGGGGGGGGGGGGCAGCATTTCATTCTTGGACCCAGGCAGCGCAATTTCTTGGGCCAGCCCTGCATATACAGTATATCTAGAATAAATAATCACAGAAATAAAATATTTATTGTGATTGATTGCAGAGATTTTCCACCTCTCTACTCTCCAAGAAGGACAAGGTATACATTATATCATCTATACATTTATTTTGTGTTGAATAAACACTCCGCCCGTCTCGCACCGTCCGGCAGGCATGTGAGTACTTGTCCATCCCAGCGGACATCAATCAAACTGTACGGCCGATCTATAACCAGCAATTCACGCTTTGATACACAACGCCCGTCACTGCGACAACCGACGATATGAAGGTAAATATTTCCCCAACATTTATAGCCAGGCAGTGAGACGTGAAAAGATCAAATACACTCGGGTCAGTCCGTACAACCACAAACATCTGACGGGCAAGTACGGCAGCCAACATTTACAAAACACATAAAAGGTTTACAAATCAGCAATATCTGGAAGTGTGGGTACCCTTGGTATGAAGTACGAAGAGTCATTCCATGTTATCAGCCATTTTAAGCTGAAGCTGGCTCACCAATGCTTGACTGTATATCTGGGGATCAGCAACACTGAACATTGCACTTTACTGACTTATCAACATTTTCCTTGCATTAGAGTCAATGGGGTGGGGGGGGGGGGGCTCAGAAAACTTTTGCAGGAAAGCTGATTGACAGCTTTAAAAAATGTTAGATGCGGATGCATCCATGATCCTGGTATAACCGCTTGCTGCTCAGGCCAAACATATACATACACTGAGCAGCAAGAGGTTAAAGGTTGTAATGGGATTAGAATGGCTCCTTTGTGTGTTTTTCCTTTATTTTTTGCTCCCTTGTACCTATTAAAATAAAAATGATGCTGTAATCCAGGGCTAGGCAACCTGCGGCCCTACAGCTGTTGTGGAACTACATTTCCCATGAGGCATTGCAAAGCTGGCAGTTACAATTACTCTCAGAGGCATGATGGGACTTGTAGTTCTGCAACAGCTGGAGGGCAGCAGGTTGCCTATCCCTGCTGTAATCTGTAATTAGCCCCGCAGTACTTGTTTTCTACCACTAGATGTCCTCCATCTTGTAAACTGAATGGCAGTCAGGATCAATCAACCCACTGTGAGCTCACAGTGTCATGGACCCGCCCCCTGGCGCTGCAGTATCCCATAGCCTGGCTTTGCAGTGCATCTGGACTGAGTGGAGCCCATAGGTCAGTATATGAGCGCCCCTCAGTCCAAGAGGATGGACCACCACCTTCATGACACAAGAGGAAGGACCTGCGATGTCATCAGTCTGGCCTGTAGACTGCAGGTAAAAAGGTATGTGTAAAGTTGGAGCTCCACTTTGGAAATGTTTATTTTTCTGTTTTCTCTTCTCTCTCTTAAAAAAAAATCAAATAACAAAATACATGAAAAAAAACTTTAAAAACATAATAGAGGCTAATTTTGCTGACTCACCTAGAACGGATGCAGCGATAGCGAGAGCAGCTTCTACCTGAACCCGTTCGGAGTCGCAGTGCCGCATTAATGCGATGAGAAATTTCAGTCCGTTGGAGCTGGCCATGGCACATTGGTTCTTGACATGTGGAATATAACCTGAAAAACACAACACAGTACGTGTCAGACAGGAACTCTGGGAAACAGGAAAAATCAGTGAAGGTCAATGGAGTCCAGCTAACTCCGCAACTGCGTCTAAATGAGGAAGCTGACTCCGCTTTCCTTTAAGTGGACCTGTCATTAATAAAACACAGTCCTTAACTTATTTGTCGCCCCTGATGCCGTCTAATATGACGAAACGCTGCGTAGGGTGGAGTTTTGGACGCGTGGCATCACTGCGCATGTGGACCGTGGTCATCTTGCTGGTTTGACACCATCTGAACTGTTTACATGATATACTCGTTTTTTTCATCCATTGTGCGAGTCTATCAATTTGGTTACAATACATTTCAAGTGGTTTGACATACTACACCATGAAGTGGTATTTGTTCTTACACCTTTTAATATGAGGAGAGATGCCTTGATTCATGCTGGAGCAGTCCATGGTGGATAAGACTTCCGAGGAGATTGGTGTTTGGGCGTTAATGACCACCTATAATCTAGTGGTCCATTCCTGAGGGTAAGAGGCCTGGCTTACTCTGGTGTTGGTGGAAGACTCTTGCTCACCTATAAGTCAAGGATCACTCACTTATCGGGTGTTTCCCGGGATTGATGGACTTTTTCTTTTCTTTTAATGGACATTTATGCGCTGCATTTTTTCTTTTATATTCTTGTAGATTGTTGCCCACAATATATGTCAGCTGCTGTCTGCCTGCTATTTTAACCCAAGCGCAGTAATTTCTTTAATTATTTGTGCAAAGTTTTTCGCTAACGAAAAAAAGTAATCATTGGTGCATACATTGCACTCAGTTTGCAAAGCACACTGACTGCATGCTTACTGGTAGTATGTTTACAGCTGACTCAATGAAATGGTCTCTTATCTGCTAGGAGAGAGAGAGAGATGCTTCTCTTCTCTCATTCAGTGGCAGCTGGTGAAATTTTAGGATGGGGGGCGCCAGACCCCGCCCTTCCTTTTTGACCACTCCCACTTCTCATAAGCCCCACCCCTTATAGTTTCCACCCCTTGTGTCAGTAGTATACAGCCCAGCATCACCAGATAGGGTATACAGCATTACAGACAGGTATACAGCATCACAGATAGGTATACAGCATCACCAGATAGGGGTATTTAGAGTCACCAGATAGGGGTATACAGAGTCACCATATAGCAGTATACAGAGTCACCATATAGCAGTATACAGAGTCACCAGATAGCAGTATACAGAGCCCCAGATAGCAGTATACATAGCACCAGATAGATTATACAGAGTCACCAGATAGGGGTATACAGAGCCCCAGATAGGAGTATACATAGCACCAGATAGGGTATACAGAGCCACCATATAGCAGTATGCAGAGTCGCCATATTGCAGTATACAGAGTCACCATATAGCAGTATGCAGAGTCGCCATATTGCAGTATACAGAGCCCCAGATAGCAGTATACAGAGTCACCATATCACAGTATATAGTCACCATATAGCAGTATACAGAGCCCCAGATAGGGGCTCGCGGCACTGACAGACCCCCCCCCCCCCCGAAGTCGGGACAAAGTCCAGCACTTACCCCATCTAATAGCAGGCTGGCAGTGTGCAGAGTTCGGCTTGCGGAGAGCATGCTGGAGTGGATGGTCTGCTGTGCGGGAGTCGGGACTGAAACCCGGCGGAGTGCTGCGCCTGCACGAGTAATCACACAGCCAGCAAGTTCGCCACAGTCCCGCCCACAGCATCCAATGCCAGTCAGTCACTGGCTCAGGGCAGCCAATCAGACTATGTGTGTGCGCCTGTTCAGCGCACATACATACAGTTGTGTTCAAAATTATTCAACCCCCAATGCTGTAAATGGTTTTAGGGAATTTAGTGTACATTTGTAATTGTATTCTGAATGAAATCCTACAAGGACTTCTTAAAGAACCATATGCAACTAAAATGACATCAATTAGTTTTGTAATACAGTAGTAAATGTTTCTTTTGTGAATTCTTCATTGACATAATTATTCAACCCCTTAAAGACTACCACTCTGAAGAACAGAGGTTCAATGAAGTGTTTTCAATCAGGCATTGAAAACAGCTGTGGATATCAGGGAGCAGCAATAAAGCCTAATAAGCACCAATTAGGCAGCTTTAAAATGACTGTGATACTCAGCTCCTCCTAGACATTTACTGGTGTGGTTACAAACATGGTGAGGTCAAGAGAATGGTCCAGGAAGACAAGAGAACAGGTGATTACTCTTCACAGG
>BLSH010442098.1:89872-103176 GCA_018402905.1 Glandirana rugosa
ACAACACTTTATGTGAACTTCTCGTCCTCTCTAGTCTGATGTGTCTAACAAATTACTGATTTACTTACTCTCGTCGCCACCGGCCAGTTATTCCCCGCGAACCCGCGGCGGTGGACCGGTGACTGTTCTTTTTTTTTTCAGTCGGGCTGGGGGAAGTCCTCCACGGTCATATAACTGAAAAAATAAAAAGAGCCGAGGAACGACAGACGACTGTCGTGCATCACTTGTCTAACCAGTCAGTATTTTCTGATGTCAACACAAGTTTTAATAAGTTGGGGGTGACTTTAACTAACAAAACCAGCCAAACTGTAACTAATACTAGTACCTCTTTGATTTAATTGTAAGCAGGATGACTGAATGATCATAATCAATGTCAAACCGACCAAAACAATCAATTTCAGTGGGGGTTGAATAATTTTGAACACAACTGTAGTCTTTTATGACTGACCAATCTGTTCACTACGTGCTGTCAGCAGACAGCAAGGAGCCGAGAAAAATAAAAAAGTCAATATACTGGCACCTCCTGAAGGGGGTCGGGCTGACTTTTTTTTTTCTTGTCAGTGGCCAGGTGGCGGCGCCCAAGCGCCCCTTATTGACCGGCCACCGCTGCTCTCATTCATTTAGTCATTAAACAATCTGTGTAGTCTGATCTCTCCTGCTCTTCAAGTGTATTTCACAACATATGCTACAGATAGCTGTTGACCATGTTTGGACATTTACCACCTGATCTCTCTCTCTGTATATACAGTATATATATATATATATACACATTTCCTCACACTCTTTCCTGTGCTTGCCACATACCGACTCCAAGACAGATGTGTTGGAGGGCTCGGATAGCACTCAGCACCACGTCCTCCTCCTGCGACCTCAGAAGACGGACAAGATGGCGCGCTCCATCAGCGGACGTCACTGCATTCCGCACATCATAGGGTCCTTGGACTAGAGCGCTGAGACCGCTTGTCCCAATTAAGTCCAATGTATAAGATGGAGTGGAGATGAATTCCACCAGCAGAGGTACACCTGGAAAAACAGCACAAAAATTCTGAAATTGAAGAAGAGACAACAGTCAATATAATAATATAATATTATTATTATTATTATACAGGATTTATATAATGCCAACAGTTTACACAGCTCTGTACAATATAAAAGGGAGACAATACAATAAAATACAAGAGGATAAAGAGGGCCCGCTCAGAAGAGCTTACAATCTAATACAGAGGGGCAGGTGGTACAAAAGGTTGTAACTGTGGGGAGTGAGCTGCTGGAAATGATAAAAGATTAGTTGGAGGTGTGATAGGTTTCCCCGAAGAGATGAGTTTTCGGGGATTGCCTGAAGGTAGCAACAGTAGGAGATAGCTGGACAGATAAAGGTAGAGAGTTCCAGAGGATGGGAGAGGCTCTGGAGAAATCCTGAAGACGAGCATGGGAAGAGGAGACGAGGGAACTTGAGAATTGGAGGTCTTGAGAGGAGCGGAGAGGACGGTTTGGGTGATATTTGGAGACAAGGTTGGTGATGTAGCTCGGGGCAGAGTTGTGAATGGCTTTGCAGGTTGTGGTTGATATTTTGAATATAATTTGGGAGCCAATGTAGGGATTGGTGGAGAGGGGTGGCAGACACTGAGCAGTTGGTAAGGTGGATAAGTCTGGCAGCAGCATTCATGGTGGACTGAAGAGGGGATAGCCTATGGAGGGGAGGCCAATGAATGGAAGGTGAGAGATAACAAGGGAGTGAATGAGGAGCTTGGTGGTTTCATTTGTTAAAAATGTTACAGAGATGAAGTCTACAAGCTTTGACAATGATTTTCGGGGCTATAATATAGTCCTTGGATGTGGTGGCTGCATTCGTTTTTTTTTCTCAAGCTTTTTTTTGCTTGCCGATCCTGCCAGTAACATTTTTACTTTCACCCTCTGGTACACAGCATGCTTTGCTCTCGTCTCAGTGTTAAGTATTTGGAAGCCGGACAGAGCCTAGCATTTTGGAAAAATACGAACAATGGCAGACCCATGTTTTCTCATAACAGAAATGAATATAGTTGTGGACCCCCCCGTGTGCTACACTTGCCTAGAAAACCTCATCAAAGTATACAGGGTATGTGTTGTATGTCCTGTCCTTCCACAGCCCCTGACACTCCTTTCTTGCTCTTTTATGTATGGGAGTTGCTATGTAAATGCTGCAATTATAAAAGCTCCAACTGTTAAAAACTGACTGACTGACATTTGGTTCCTACACTTTAGGCTATAGATACAAAGTAACATTGTTTATAAACATTGATCAGACAGGAGATAGAGAGATACAAAGTAACATTATTTATAAACATTGGTCAGACAGGAGATAGAGAGATACAAAGTAACATTGTTTATAAACATTGGTCAGACAGGAGATAGAGAGATACAAAGTAACGTTGTTTATAAACATTGGTCAGACAGGAGATAGAGAGATACAAAGTAACGTTGTTTATAAACATTGGTCAGACAGGAGATAGAGAGATACAAAGTAACACTGTTTATAAACATTGGTCAGACAGGAGATAGAGAGATACAAAGTAACATTGTTTATAAACATTGGTCAGACAGGAGATAGAGAGATACAAAGTAACATTGTTTATAAACATTGGTCAGACAGGAGATAGAGAGATACAAAGTAACATTATTTATAAACATTGGTCAGACAGGAGATAGAGAGATACAAAGTAACATTGTTTATAAACATTGGTCAGACAGGAGATAGAGAGATACAAAGTAACATTGTTTATAAACATTGGTCAGACAGGAGATAGAGAGATACAAAGTAAGGCGCCTTTCACACGGGCGATCTGATTAGGTCCGTCGGTTTTTCATGCAGACCTGATTGGATGCTCTATTCACTCCTATGGAGTGGCGGATTCTGCTGACACCCGCTGCTAGCTGATCCGATCCTCTCCGCCAAATCCAGATGGATGGGGACAGTATTTTACATTCGTCTGGAGGATCAGATTGGACAAGATCAGGTGAAAACAAACAGACAGTCCGTTTTCACCCAATTTCCCCATAGAGGAGAGCAGGACTCCGTCCATCACCACTCTGCACAGTGAGCGGAGACGGACCTGTCATCCGCCTGCTCAGCGGGGATCAACAGAGCGATCCCCCGCTGAGCAAAGTGGAGTCAGCCGAGCGGACCGCTCATGTGAAAGGACCCTTACATTGTTTGTAAACATTGATAACATGGGAGATAGAGAGATACAAAGTAACATTGTTTATAAACATTGATAACACGGAGATGGAGAGATACAAAGTAACATTGTTTATAAGCATTGCTCAGACAGGAGATAGATACAAAGTAACATTTTTTTTTAAACATTGATAACACGGAGATAGTGGGATACAAAGTAACATTGTTTATAAACATTGCTCAGAGAGGAGATAGAGATACAAAGTAACATTGTTTATAAACATTGATAACACGGAGATAGAGAGATACAAAGTAACATTGTTTATAAACATTGGTCAGAGGGGAGATAGAGATACAAAGTAACATTGTTTATAAACATTGATAACATGGGAGATGGAGAGATACAAAGTAACATTGTTTATAAACATTGATAACATGGGAGATGGAGAGATACAAAGTAACATTGTTTATAAACATTGATAACACGGAGATAGATACAAAGTAACATTTTTTTTAAACATTGATAACGCGGATATAGAGAGATACAAAGTAACATTGTTTATAAACATTGCTCAGACAGGAGATAGAGAGATACAAAGTAACATTGTTTATAAACATTGCTCAGACAGGAGATAGAGAGATACAAAGTAACATTGTTTATAAACATTGCTCAGACAGGAGATAGATACAAAGTAACATTGTTTATAAACATTGCTCAGACAGGAGATAGATACAAAGTACCATTGTTTATAAACATTGATAACGCGGATATAGAGAGATACAAAGTAACAATGTTTATAAACATTCATCAGACAGAAGATAAAGAGATACAAAGTAACAATGTTTATAAAAATTGTTCAGGCAGGAGATAAAGAGATGCAAAGTAACATTGTTTATAAACATTGGTCAGAGGAGATATATAAATATCTCTCACCCCACTTTTTCCCAATGCTTTTGTCACCAGGACAGGATAACAGAGACAGTAATAAAAGTATCTCCAGAAGTTGACTCCCTCCCCCCAATCTGTTTTTATTCCTGTATGGTCCCTGCTGGAGAGATTTTCTATAATATCCTGTATTGACAGGAAGTGAAGGAAATTGTCCCCATCGTGGACACACACAGCAACAAAAAACTTGAGTCTCTAACCTTTCCCCATTCTGTGGAAAACAAATAAAAGATTTTGGCTGGATTTGGCTTTAAATAGATAGAGATAGAATTCAGACTGTGATCTTACTGGAAACGCACTGTGGGGTAGCGCCCCCTCCTGTATATAGGAGGAACTTTCCGTTGACCTGGAGCTGCCGGTTGGAGGAATTCTATACCCTGAAATATAAGACAGGTGACACCATACAGGTGCAGCTGGCAATAATTAGGGTTCTGTATTGTATACAGAGCAGGATTGCAGCTCTCTGGCGCCTGAAAATTACACATCGGAGAACTGTACCGCTGAATGGTCACCTGATCCGCACCTATCCTGGAAGCCACCATTCTCTGAGCCTCCATCTCGTCCCCTGCCAAGGTCCACACTGCACGGGCCACCGACTCCTGTGTACGCTGAGATTTGCTCCTCCGCAGCAGGTGGATGAGGCTGGAAAGATTGCCTGATTCCACGACCCGCCGTCTAGCATGAGGATTCCCCTCCACCAACCTGAGACAAATACATGACACGGGGGTTAAAGTGGCTGTAAACTTCAGACATGAAATATGAACAAAGATATCCCTCTATAGTGTGTACTTGTCTCAATTAAGAGCACTAAGTGTCATTTCTGTCAGCTGCTTCATTCCTCTGCTATCAGCAAGAAGCACTTCTGACAATTTTTCCTGACACCAAGAGAAAGAAGGGGATAGGGGAGGGAGCTGCAGCACATTGACAGCCTCAGCTCTGTTCCTGTGTCCTGTATGAAGGGGGGGGGGGGCATTTCTCTTCCCTCCAATCAGCTTTCAGACCTCTCCTCACTGAGCTCTGCTGAGTGTGACTTCAGCTCTCCACCCCCTTTTTTCTGAACTCTCAGACAAGCTTTATAAATTCAGCACTTTGATGGGATATAGAGAAAACTGCAGATAAACAGGTACAACTTATGTAGGAGGATTTGTTGCATCTCTGTATGTCACCTGAGGCCAGTCACCTCACTGGGTATATGTAAGGGCTTACAACCAAGAGAGGGGGGGGGGGGACCCTTTCTGTTTACAAGTAAAAATTTGTATTTTTTGATAGAAAATGGCGTAGGACCCCCAAACATTATATATAATTTTTTTAGCAGAGACCCTAGAGAATAAAATGGCGGCTGTTGCAATTTTTTATATCACATGGTATTCGCGCAGCGGTTTTTCAAACGCAATTTTTTTTGGAAAAGAATACACTTTAATAAATTTGAGTGCAAAAAATACAATACTGTAGATAAACATAAAAGATGATGTTACGTCAAGTAAATAGATACCAAACACGTCACGCTTTACCATTGCATACACTCATGGAATGGCAACAAACTGCGATAAGATGTCATAAATGCAGCGCTAATGCCTTATCAAGAGTCCATACATGTAAGTATGATAACCAATGAACGCCCAACGTGCAAATCCACACCAAGAGGGTGTTGAGAAAGTTCACACCGACCCTTACCAGAAACGGGGGAACCCTTAATCAAAGGTGGCCGAAAGCGTTTGTATGTAATCCCAGCTCTCCCAAATAAGAAGGTAGACTACTCCGATCCGAATCCGATCGACCTCGAATGGAATCCATAGGTGAATGAATCTACAGGGCATATAGGAATCATGGATTCTTCTTAGGCTGCATTCACAGCTCGGCGTAGCGTTTTTGGGCGTTTTCAAGCTCTTTGATGCGCGTACTTGCAAACGCCCAACAAAGCGCAAGTCGCGCTAATGCGTGCGACTGACACTTTCCCATTGATATCTGTGGCGATACAAATGTTCCAGAAATGCCCAAATCTGCCCGATTCACGTGACAGAGATACCTCCGGAACTTGTTTGAGCTTCAGGCGTTTTTGAGTGGAGATTTGAACCCTCTCCATAGAGAGTCATTGATTTATTTTCCCCCTAGTGTTTTGTAGCTTCAGGCTTCCAGCTACTAAACGCTCAGGTGTGAATGGGGTTTTAGGCTGCATTCACACCTGGGCGACGTGGCTTTGAGCTTTTTCCGGCGTTTTGTCACGCAACTTTGGATCGTTTTTGCACGTTTGTATGCAGCGTTTTTAGGCGTTTTTGGGCTTTTGGCGTTTTTTTGTATTAGCCAATAGAGAATACTATATCTATTACATCATTTGTTGCTAGGTAGTTCAGCTTTTTTTAGCTTTTATTTCAGCTGAAATTCGCCCAAACACGCACGACAAATAACACAAAAATGCGCCCCAATCGCGCGTTTCCATTCATTTCTATGGGATACCAAAGCCCAAATCTGCCCGATTTGCGTGACAAAAATACCTCCGGAACTTGTTTGAGCATCAGGCGTTCTTGAATGGAGATGTGAACGGACTCCATAGAGAGTCATTGATTTTTTTCCCCTTCAGCGTTTTGTAGATTCAGGCTTTAAGCTACAAAACGCTCAGGTGTGAATGGCGAATCAAACAACTTCAGTTCCTGGTCATAACTCACACATGCAGGTGCAAGTAGTTAGACCCCTTTCACACTGAGGCACTTTTTAGGCGCTTTCACGCTAAAAAAAGCACCTGAAAAGCTCACGAAAACCTATTTCCATTAAAATCAATGAATGCTTTCACACTGGGGCAGTGCGCTGGTAGGGCAGTGGAAAAAAAGTGCTCAGTGTTTTACTGGCAGTTTAAAAGCGCCTCAGTGTGAAAGGGGTCTTCCCGTGTAAAAGCTGTCCGGTCTGCTCCGTTCTCCTCTCCAGCACCGGGAACAGACATCCTCCGCTCAGCGCACGGGAGCGTGTGGCAGACATGCAGACTGCAGACATGATACAGGAGATGGTCAGAGACTGCAGACATGGTACAGGAGACAGTCAGAGACTGCGGACATAGTACAGGAGACGGTCAGAGACTGCAGACATGGAACAGGAGACAGTCAGAGACTGCAGACATGGTACAGGAGACAGTCAGAGACTGCGGACATGGTACAGGAAATGGTCAGAGACTGCATACATGGCCCAAGAGACTGTCAGAAACTGCATACATGGCTCAAGAGGATAAGGACCTAGTAAGGAACCCCTGATCTGATCCCTGATTCCAGGGGGGGGGGCAATTGCCCCCCCTTGCCCCTACCTGCGGACGCCCATAGTATGGACTCTTGATAAGGCATTAGCGCTGCATTTATGACATCTTATCGCAGTTTGTTGCCATTCCATGAGTGTATGCAATGGTAAAGCGTGACGTGTTTGGTATCTATTTACTTGACGTAACATCATCTTTTATATTTATCTACGGTATTGTATTTTTTTTTTGCACTCAAATTTATTGATTTATCATTGATGACATCTCACCCTCTGTGTTCTTTACCAGGAGAATTGTAACAGCAGCTGTGCCTTAAACAATTGTAGAAATTAATGTTTTTTAATAGCACGGGTTTTTAGTGGTTTTCATTTGTTTTATTCTGGTTTAACAAACTACGATACTTAAAGATCTGCATAGCTTTAAAAATGTTTACAGGATACCAGTTTAGAGTTACAAAGGATATTTAGAATTTAAATGATTGCTCTCCCTATAACGTTCGCAGTGGTACCTCTCATGTGTCGTACAAACACCTTTCACAAATGCGTACGTGACCTACGTTTGAGTTCAACAAACAATCAAAAAAAAAAAAAAAAATCAAAAAATGTTTTTAATTATTTATTTAATTCACATTGTTTTTTTTGTTTTGTTTTTGATTTTTTTTACACTGTCCCTTTCATTTTTTAATCACTTTTATTGCTATCACAAGAAATGTAAACATCCCTTATGATAGCAATAAAGCATAACAGGTCCTCTTTGTGGAGACATCTGGGGTCTATAATACCCCAGATCTCTCCTCTACCCTTGAAAACATCAGAGCAAAAAAAAAAAAAAGACATTGATCGGAGGTTTTCCAAAAAAAAAAATTGTTTACATCTGCCCTAAACTAGACGTGACGTCATGAGGCTGGACTCCTAGATCATAGAGGTGAGGAGAGACAATCTGGTCTCTCTTCAGCTCTATGGCCAGCCTTCCTGGTGAGACGGGTAAGCCCGAGGAACACCGGCAAAGGGCAGGAGGAGGGAGGGGGGCTGCTTCTAAAAGCGATCCAGCAGGCTAATCAGCCACTGGATCACTTTTAGTGAAAGGAGAATCGGCAGCTGATAGCTCCGGAAAAATGATTCCATACCGCAGCGTACATACTGTACATATTGCGGTCTTGAAGTGGTTGCTTTACAGAATTTCTGGAAAGTAAAGCGGTTCCTTTCTGCCCCTCATCTGTGTCTTCTATTGTTTGGAGCTTCCTCCGGAGCACTGACTGCATTGGGTACAGCTTTGCCTGGGCATATGAGATCAGGGGGCCCAAATGTAACTGCTCCCCCCTTTATTCAAGAGTTGTGTGCTCACGTGGTTGGTTGAGACAACTAATACAGAGCGTTTATAGACGCACATTTTCAGATTCATTTACCTGTATAACGTTTCCACGGCTGACATCTGGACATCCCTGTTTTTGGATTTCAGCATCTGGTGAAGGCACAAGCCCACGTTCTCATTGATGAGAATACTTTGGTTATTTTGGTTGCCTTCGGCGATACGTCCCACAGCATCACTCCATGAAATTATAAGGGGTTTTGACTGGCAGACCTGAAATAGTTTCACCATGATGGCTAGAAGACCACTTTGTCTCCCCATTGCATCCTTACATGGAGGAGAGGAGGCAGCCACGAGGCCCGTGTCTTGTAAAATTGTCTGCAGGACCTTCTCTGGAGCCTCCTCTTCCAGGATGGACAGTACTTTTGTGAGGGCTGGAATGAAGGTTTTTGAGAGCTCTTCAGCAAGGTCTTTCTCAACACTCAGTTCACATACCGAGTCCATTATGGCGGGAAATAAATTCCTCAACTGATTGTCAATGAGAGACACAAGGACTTGGATTCCATCAATCTCCAGTAACTTCCTTCTTCCATTTTTACACCTCAAGATATTTTTCAGCAGATATAATGTTGTAGCCTTGACCTTATCACTAAAACTTTTCCGTAAGATGTCAACCAACCCAGAAACCAGGCCTTCATCTATAAAACTTTTTAGATGACCATCTGACCCATCCACCGATAGGCTGGTCAATTGAGAAATCATGGAACAAGACCCCATGACATTGTCTTCTTCGTCATCAGAGTCCAGTAGTGCAATAAGCTTCTTATACACATTCAGATTCTTGTTATGAAGACCAATGAAGTGTTGGAGAAGGTGAAGATGGCCATGAAGAGCACAGATTTCTACAACTCCCTGCCGTCGTCTGTTTACAAAGGTAACATCTGCTCCAAGGTTGACTAGCAAGTTCACCATCTGAAGGCTCCCACTGGAGACAGCCAGCAGCAGCGGCGTGTTCTGAACGGAGTCATCCGTTGTGGTGTCCAAGTTCGCCAGTCCAGAGGACTCATTAAGACGTTCTACCAGCGAGACGTGATTCTTGTAAGCCGCGTGATGCAGCTCAGACCACCCACTGCGTTCTAAAGCCTCCATGTTGTCTCCTGATCTGCAACAGAGTTAGAACTGAATAGATTTAATGGTGAAAAGTACAACTATAAACCCAATTCCAAAAAAGATGGAACGATGTGTAAAATCTACATAGAAACAGAATGATTTGCAAATCTCATAAACCCATATTTTATTTACAGTAGAAAAACAGAAAACATATCAAATGTTTAAACAGAGAAAATATACAATTTTAATTAAAAATTAAGGTAATTTTGAAATTAATGTGAACAACACAAAAACAGAAACGTTGGGACAGGGCCATATTTAGCATAATGTAGCATCCCCTCTTCTTTTAAGAACACTTTGTAAAGGTCTGGGAACTGAGGAGACCATTTGCTGGAGTTTTGGGAGAGGAATGTTGTCCCATTCTTGCCTGATATAGGATTCTAACTTCTCAACAGTCTTCTTTGTCATATTTTTCATTTCAACTTGCTCCAAATATTTTCAACCAGTGAAAGGTCTGGACTGCAGGCAGGCCAGTTCAGCACCCGGACTCTTCTACTACAAAGCCATGCTGTTGTCATAGATGCAGTATGCGAATAACATTGTCCAGCTGAACTATGCAAGTCCTTTCCTGAAAAAGACATTGTGTGGATGGAAGCATACGCTTCTCTAACACCTGGATATATCTTTCAGAATTGATAATGCCTTTCGAGAAGTGCAAGCTGCTCAGACTATAAGCACTAATGCACCTCCATACCATCAGAGATGCTGGTTTTTGAACTGAGCACTGATAACAAACTGGAAGGCCCCTCTCCTCTTTAGTCCGGAGGATGAGGCACCAAAAAGAATGTCTAATTATGATTCGTCTGACCACAGAACAGTTTTCCACTTTGCAACAGACCATTTTAAATGAGCTTTGTCCCAGAGAAGATATCAGCTTTTCTGGATCATGTTCAGAGATGGCTTCTTCTTTGCATGATAGGACCTTTGCATTTTTGGATGGTACAGTTAACTGTGTTCACAGACAGTGATTTTTTGAAGTATCCCTGATCCCATGCAGTGATGTCCATCACAGAATCATGCCAGTTTTTAATGCAGAGGGCCGAAGATCACAGGTATCCAATATTGTGTTTTGGCCTTGTCCCCTTCACACAGAGACTTCCCCTGATTCTCTGAATCTTTTGATGAGATATTTATCTTTGCAATTTTATGTTGAGGATCATTATTCTGAAATTGTTCAACAATTTTTAGACACAGCTTGGTGAACCTCTTCCCAGCTTTACTTCTGAGACAGTCTGACTCTATAAGATGCTCTTTTATACCCAGTCATGTTACTGAGCTGTTGCCAATTAGCCTACTTAGTTGCCGAGTTCCAGCTCTTTCATGTTATTACCACTTACTTTGCCAGCTTTTTGTTGCCCTGTCCCAACTTTTTTGAGACACGTTGCTGCCATCAATTTCAAAATTACCTTATTTTTTCCTCAAATGTGACATTTTCTCAGTTTAAACATATGATGTTTTCTATTTTCTATTGTGAACAAAATATGGGTTTATGAGATCTGTAAATCATTGCATTCTGTTTTTTATATACACTGAGCAAAATGATAAACGCAAAACTTTTGTGTTTGCCCCTATTTATCATGAGCTATCTACAACTTTTTCTATGTACACAAAAGGCCTGTTTCTCTCAAATATTGTTCACAAATCTGTGTTAGTGAGCGCTTCTCCTTTGCCGAAATAATCCATCCACCTCACAGGTGTGGCATATCAAGATGCTGATTAGACAGCATGATTATTGCACAGGTGTGCCTTAGGCTGGCCACAATAAAAGGCCACTCTAAAATGAGCCTTTTATCACACAGCACAATGCCACAGATGGCGCAAGTTTTGAGGGAGCGTGGAATTGGCATGCTGACTGCAGGAATGTCCACCAGAGCTGTTGCCCTTGAATTGAATGTTCATTTTTCTACCATAAGCTGTCTCCAAAGGCATTTCAGAGAATTTGGCAGTACATCCAATCGGTCTCACAACTGCAGACCAGGTCTAACCACACCAGCCCAGGACCTCCACATCCAGCATCTTCACCTCCAAGATCGTCTGAGACCAGCCACCCGGACAGCTGCTGCAGCAATCGGTTTGCATAACACAAAAGTGTTGCATTTATAATTTATAGATTTTACACAGCGTCCCAACTCTTTTGGAACAGGGGTTGTATGCTACATGAGCAGAACATTATTTTAGGTCATTGGTTATTATGTTCCTAGGGAATGGTTAGAATTGTCCTCAAGGTGAAGAAGAGGTCAATTCTGAAGTATGAAGAAGAATAATTACTTTGCAAATTAAAATTGTGTTTACTTCAATACATTTTCCAATCATATGCAAGGCAAAATCCTGTGTAGCACCCTCTACTGTGTGTTAGTGTTAGTGTAGGTTTTGTAAGTGTAGGTAAAATTGTTGAATCAGCGTCAGGGTTCAGTGAATCAGGGCTGGATGACTCTTTCTGACAGCCTCTCTGGTGCCTCCCTGTTTCTGGAACATTGGAGAAAGTCCTAGAGCTAGTGGGCAGGAGGTTAGGAGGAGCTGCCCAGAATATTCATGAGGCCTCGGCCAGTCCCCAGGAGCGGGTCGGCAGGGGGAAGAGTTTACCTCATAAATAGACATGGGCCATGCCAGCAGGGGCAGTCGGGTGGGAGATGGAGATACAGTGTTGAGGAGGTTGTTGGTGGCCCTTGAGAGGGCGCCCCCTAGTCTGGGGGGGTATCCTGCCTCAGGCCTTGGGTCCTGGAAAGATCCAGCCATAACACACAGGTGGAAGCCCTTCCTGGAGGCACGGGAGTAAGAGAGGACAGCTTGAGCAGATCAGCACTGAGGACTAACATAGGGGGGCCGCCACATGTAGTCAGTCTCCCTGAAGACAGCGGTGTGCTTAAGTCTTCAACATGGGCGTAGCGTGAAGGGGTGCAGGAGTTGCCATTGCAACCCCGTATTTAGCTCCAGGGGGCCCATGGCTCCCTGCTCTCTTGAAAAATCCAGCATGTACAACCACAAATACCTGGAAACAGAATCTAGGTCCGATCTGCCTTGTGTCTCCTAGGGCCACAGCTGAGCTCTGTAATCCAGTCCAGAGCTTCTAGTTTGCCTTCACCCCAGACCACACCCCCCCCCCTCATTGGCTGGAGGAGAGACGCCTGAGTTCCGGCTCAGGATTAGCAGCCCGGGACAGGAGCTTCTAAGGTAAGAGACACGATGCTGCGCAGGACAGTTCTCTCATGTGGGAACAGATTAGAACAGGCACACTGACACGGCATCTGGCCTGCCAGTACAGACACAACACAGACTCACAGACAGACCCTCCCCCGACCAACCTTAAATGGGGACTGATGTTTAGAGGTATTCTGATGTGATGGAGGGGGCTCTGATGTGATGGGGTGGGGCTCTGATGTGATGCAGGGGTCTCTGATGTGATGGAGGGCTCTGATGTGATGCAGGGGGCTCTGATGTGATGGGGGGCTCTGATGTGATGCAGGGGTCTCTGATGTGATGGGGGGGTG
>BLSH010442098.1:106118-118762 GCA_018402905.1 Glandirana rugosa
GAACACCCGGGGATACGTTTTCGACTGGACCCCGGGGGGTAATGATAGACGACGAGAATGTGGCACGACACATCCACTTTGACCTTTGAGTCTCACGGGTCCCACCCGGAACCGCCCAAGGTCTCAAATGACTTATTGGATGTGTTCCACTGTCTCGTTCGTGAAAATGGGTCCCTGTGTCACATTATGCCTCGTCTGTTGGAGACTCCTCACCTCGGGTTTGGACTTATTATGATGTGATGCAGGGGGGCTCTGATGTAAAATGGGGGGCTCTGATGTGAAAAGGGGGTTCTGATCTGAAATGGGGACTCTGTTTATTGCGCTACTGACTGACAATATCCACTAAGGTAGGCCAAGTTTAGATTTCTGCAGCGTCATTTGTTTTATTCTTTCTCTACATTTTCCCTACCATTAGGTTTGGCCTTGCTGGTTAATTTCTTAAATAAGCAGGCTGACCCCCAGAGATCTTTGATCTCTCTCGTATTATTCAGGTTTGGGCTCCACTCCTCAGAGGTTGTCTGCTCCGTATTACACTGTGTCCCTGGGTAAAAGTGCTTGCTCTGTCACCTTGTGTAGGTTATTCAGTAAACTCTGGAACCCGCCAAGGCCCACCCTGGGCACTCTGAGTTTCCAGTTTCACCTACACAGCACGGTGTAAGAGCAGCAGATAGTAATGGGGGGCCCCAGGTCAGCTTTTGCATAGGGGCCCACAAGCTTCAAGCTACGCCTCTGGTCTTCAACCTTCCCTGGGAGATCTCCTGAGAGTCAGCTGGGTGGGTTGGTGAGAAGTCAGACTAGAGGACTGGTGTGGAGAGTTAGCTTGGAGGGCTAGTAAAAAGGCAGCTGCAGCCAGGTGGGTTGGCAGTGCCTGAAGAGGTGGTGCTGGGATCAGTAGCCACAGAAGAGAAGTGCAAGCTGCTTACTGTATTTTGCTACACAACAAGGGGCTGCGCGTTCCTGCCTGTAAAGGGCCTTTGCTAAATCTGACTGAGAGACTGGCAGATCAACTAACAGTGATTCAGCCGGAGCCAGAAAGCGAGTGTTTGCAGGAGGAGAGTATATGAGACTGTATATAGAATGTATATAGACTGTATATAGACGGTATATAGACTATATATAGACTGTATATAGACTGCATATAGAATGTATGTAGACTGTATATAGAATGTATATAGACTGTATATAGAATGTATGTAGACTGTATATAGAATGTATATAGACTGTATATAGACTGCATATAGAATGTATATAGACTGTATATAGAATGTATATAGACTGCATATAGAATGTATGTAGACTGTATATAGACTGTATATAGACGGTATATAGAATGTATATAGACTGTATATAGACTGTATATAGACTGTATATAGAATGTATGTAGACTGTATATAGAATGTGTATAGAATGTATATAGACTGCATATAGAATGTATATAGACTGTATATAGAAGGTATATAGAATGTATATAGACTGTATATAGACGGTATATAGACGGTGTATAGACTGTATATAGAATGTATATAGACTGTATATAGAAGGTATATAGAATGTATATAGACTGTATATAGACGGTATATAGACGGTATATAGAATGTATATAGACTGTATATAGACGGTATATCGAATGTATATAGACTGTATATAGACTGTATATAGACTGTATATAGACTGTATGTAGACTGTATATAGAATGTGTATAGAATGTATATAGACTGCATATAGAATGTATATAGACTGTATATAGAATGTGTATAGACTGTATATAGAATGTATATAGACTGTATATAGAAGGTATATAGAATGTATATAGGCTGTATATAGACGGTATATAGACGGTATATAGAATGTATATAGACTGTATATAGATGGTATATAGAATGTGTATAGAATGTATGTAGACTGTATATAGAATGTATATAGACTGTATATAGACTGCATATAGAATGTATATAGACTGTATATAGAATGTATATAGACTGTATATAGAATGTGTATAGACTGTATATAGAATGTATATAGACTGTATATAGAAGGTATATAGAATGTATATAGAATGTATATAGACTGTATATAGACTGTATATAGAATGTGTATAGAATGTATATAGACTGCATATAGAATGTATATAGACTGTATATAGAATGTGTATAGACTGTATATAGAATGTATATAGACTGTATATAGAAGGTATATAGAATGTATATAGAATGTATATAGACTGTATATAGACGGTATATAGAATGTATATAGACGGTATATAGAATGTATATAGACTGTATATAGACGGTATATAGATGGTATATAGAATGTGTATAGAATGTATATAGACTGTATATAGACTGTATATAGAATGTGTATATAGAATGTGTATAGAATGTATATAGACTGTATATAGAATGTATATAGACTGTGTATAGAACGTATATAGACTGTATATAGAATGTATATAGACTGTATATAGACGGTATATAGACTGTATATAGAATGTATATAGACTGTATATAGACGGTATATAGACGGTATATAGAATGTGTATAGACTGTATATAGACTGTATATAGACTGTATATAGACGGTATATAGACGGTATATAGATGGTATATAGAATGTGTATAGACTGTATATAGAATGTATATAGACTGTATATAGACGGTATATAGACGGTATATAGATGGTATATAGAATGTGTATAGAATGTATATAGACTGTATATAGAATGTGTATAGAATGTATATAGAATGTGTATAGACTGTATATAGACGGTATATAGAATGTATATAGACTGTATATAGAATGTGTATAGACTGTATATAGAATGTATATAGACTGTATATAGACGGTATATAGAATGTATATAGACTGTATATAGAATGTGTATAGAATGTATATAGACTGTATATAGACTGTATATAGACGGTATATAGAATGTGTATAGAATGTATATAGACTGTATATAGAATGTATATAGACGGTATATAGAATGTGTATAGACTGTATATAGAATGTATATAGACTGTATATAGACGGTATATAGAATGTATATAGACTGTATATAGACGGTATATAGAATGTGTATAGAATGTATATAGAATGTATATAGAATGTATATAGACTGTATATAGATGGTATATAGAATGTGTATAGAATGTATATAGACTGTATATAGACGGTATATAGAATGTATATAGACGGTATATAGAATGTATATAGAATGTGTATAGAATGTATATAGACTGTATATAGACTGTATATAGAATGTGTATAGAATGTATATAGACTGTATATAGAATGTATATAGACGGTATATAGAATGTATATAGACTGTATATAGACGGTATATAGAATGTGTATAGAATGTATATAGACTGCATATAGACTGTATATAGAATGTGTATATAGAATGTGTATAGAATGTATATAGAATGTATATAGGCGGTATATAGACTGTATATAGACGGTATATAGACGGTATATAGACTGTATATACACTGTATATAGACTGTATATAGGCGGTATATAGAATGTATATAGACTGTATATTGAATGTGTATAGACTGTATATAGAATGTATATAGACTGTATATAGACGGTATATAGACTGTATATACACTGTATATAGACTGTATATAGGCGGTATATAGAATGTATATAGACTGTATATTGAATGTGTATAGACTGTATATAGAATGTATATAGACTGTATATAGACTGTATATAGAATGTGTATAGACTGTATATAGAATGTGTATAGAATGTGTATAGACTGTATATAGAATGTGTATAGACTGTATATAGAATGTATATAGAATGTATATAGAATGTATATAGACTGTATATAGACTGTATATAGAATGTGAATAGACTGTATATAGACGGTATATAGACTGTGTATAGACGGTATATAGACTGTATATAGAATGTATATAGCCTGTATATAGACGGTATATAGACAGTATATAGAATGTGTATAGACTGTATATAGAATGTGTATAGAATGTGTATAGACTGTATATAGAATGTGTATAGACTGTATATAGAATGTATATAGAATGTATATAGAATGTATATAGACGGTATATAGACTGTATATAGACTGTATATAGAATGTGAATAGACTGTATATAGACGGTATATAGACTGTGTATAGACGGTATATAGACTGTATATAGAATGTATATAGCCGGTATATAGACAGTATATAGAATGTGTATAGACTGTATATAGAATGTGTATAGAATGTGTATAGACTGTATATAGAATGTGTATAGACTGTATATAGAATGTGTATAGACTGTATATAGATGGTATATAGAATGTGTATAGACTGTATATAGACTGCATATAGAATGTGTATAGACTGTATATAGAATGTGTATAGACTGTATATAGATGGTATATAGAATGTGTATAGACTGTATATAGACTGCATATAGAATGTGTATAGACTGCATATAGAATGTGTATAGACTGTATATAGATGGTATATAGAATGTGTATAGACTGTATATAGAATGTGTATAGACTGTATATAGAATGTATATAGAATGTGTATAGACTGTATATAGACTGTATATAGGCGGTATATAGAATGTATATAGAATGTATATAGACTGTATATAGAATGTGTATAGACTGTATATAGACTGTATATAGACTGTATATAGACTGTATATAGAATGTGTATAGACTGTATATAGACTGTATATAGAATGTGTATAGACTGTATATAGACTGCATATAGAATGTGTATAGACTGTATATAGAATGTGTATAGACTGTATATAGATGGTATATAGAATGTGTATAGACTGTATATAGACTGCATATAGAATGTGTATAGACTGCATATAGAATGTGTATAGACTGTATATAGACTGTATATAGAATGTGTATAGACTGTATATAGAATGTATATAGAATGTGTATAGACTGTATATAGACTGTATATAGGCGGTATATAGAATGTATATAGAATGTATATAGACTGTATATAGAATGTGTATAGACTGTATATAGAATGTGTATAGACTGTATATAGAATGTATATAGAATGTGTATAGACTGTATATAGACTGTATATAGGCGGTATATAGAATGTATATAGAATGTATATAGACTGTATATAGAATGTGTATAGACTGTATATAGATGGTATATAGAATGTGTATAGACTGTATATAGACTGTATATAGAATGTGTATAGACTGTATATAGAATGTATATAGAATGTGTATAGACTGTATATAGACTGTATATAGGCGGTATATAGAATGTATATAGAATGTATATAGACTGTATATAGAATGTGTATAGACTGTATATAGAATGTATATAGGCGGTATATAGAATGTATATAGAATGTGTATAGAATGTATATAGACTGTATATAGACTGTATATAGACGGTATATAGAATGTATATAGAATGTGTATAGACTGTATATAGACTGTATATAGAAGGTATATAGACTGTATATAGAATGTGTATAGAATGTGTATAGACTGTATATAGACTGTATATAGAATGTATATAGACTGTATATAGAATGTATGTAGACTGTATATAGAATGTGTATAGACTGTATATAGAATGTATATAGACTGTATATAGAATGTATATAGACGGTATATAGACTGTATATAGAATGTGTATAGACTGTATATAGAATGTATATAGAATGTATATAGACTGTATATAGAATGTGTATAGAATGTGTATAGACTGTATATAGACTGTATATAGAATGTATATAGACTGTATATAGAATGTGTATAGACTGTATATAGACTGTATATAGAATGTGTATAGACTGTATATAGACTGTATATAGACTGTATATAGAATGTATATAGACTGTATATAGACTGTATATAGACTGTATATAGATGATATATAGAATGTATATAGGAAGAGTGTCCCTTAAGTGGTTGCCAAGGTTTGCTAAAGTTGGAGTGGGCATCCCATAACCACCCATCCTTGTCCAAGTTATTAACCCTCAATAAATAACAAATACAGAGTCCCAGACTGTCCTCTGACACAGGAGTGCCTGTGAAAATCCGGTGTGCCTGGCTGTGCAGGAGTGGGGGATTCAGTTCCTCTGCGGCTCCTTAGGGGTGCACTACACCTGTATATTTAAAGTTGAACTCCAAGAATTAGATAAAATCGACCCTTTCCATTGAATCCCCCATCGGACTGCAAGGGTTAAGTGCTCATTTAATTTAGGGGTGCAGGGATAGGCTGTATGACTCACCCTACCCCTTATTCTGGCACTGTTCTCTTCTGCCTGAAGCCCCCCAGGCTGACGGCAGTCACTTTCAATGGAGGTCTATTAGCCCTGCATTGTATGTAAGGTGGCGCCTTTGTGATCGGGGGCCATAGCGCCTTGTAGAGAAAGCTTTCTGGGGCCGATCCCAACATTGGAGGGACCCCGCTGGAGCAAACATTGACGCTCCATTCACACTAATGCATTTTTTGATGCATTTTGCAGAAATGCAGGGAATTTTTATAACATGGGTTCACATCAATGCATTTTTGTGCCTCTGCGTTTTTGGAAATGGGTGTGTCCGCTTTTCTTTCCTGTAAAATGCCGCGTTTTGCATGGAATAGACTTCAATGGGCATGCAAGAAGAACGCAAGTGCCACGATTTTGCCGCAATTTGCGTTTTTTTTAAATCTGCTTAGCAACAAAATCCCCCCCCCCCAAAAAAGTGAAAAATAAAAAGACGCAAATCGCTGTAAAATTGCGGTTAGAACGTGGTAAACAAATGCAAAAAGCACTGCAAAAATGCTAAAAAGCAAAATGCATAAGATGTGAATGGAGCCTAAGGTAGGTACATTTTTCACCTCCTTATTCCTGCACCCTTGACTAAACAAGCATTTAACCGTTACAGTGCAAGGGGGGGCCTACTGCAAGGGTAGCGCTTATCTAAGCCTAGGTTCATATTGGAGCGATTTGGCATGCGATTTGACATGTCATGTCAAATCGGTGGCAATGGAACCATTCAAATCGCTCCATAAAGACATGGATGAGCGAGTTTGGGGTGGAGGAACTTGGCTGGCCTGCACAGAGTCCTGACCTCAACCCCATAGAAGACCTTTAGGATGAATTAGAGCGCAGACTGCGAGCCAGGCCTTCTCATCCAACATCAGTGCCTGACATCACAGCTTCAACTCTTCTGGGAAGGCTGTCCACAAGGTTTAGGAGTGTCTATGGGAATGTTTGACCATTCTTCCAGAAGAGCATTTGTGAGGTCAGGCAGTCTCCACTCTAATTCATCCTGAAGGTGTTCTATCTGGTTGAGGTCAGGACTCTGTGCAGGCCAGTCAAGTTCCTCGCTCATCCATGTCTTTATGGACCCTGCTTTGTGCAGTGGTGCGTAGTCATGTTGGAACAGGAAAGGGCCATCCCCAAACTCTTCCCACAAAGTTGGGAGCATGAAATTGTCCAAAATGTCTTGGAATGCTGACGCCTTAAGAGTCCCCATCACTGGAACTAAGGGGCCAAACCCAACCCCTGAAAAACAACCCCACACCATAATCCCCCCTCCACCTAATGATTTGGAGCAGTGCACAAAGCAAGGTCCATACAGACATGGATGAGCGAGTTTGGGGTGGAGGAACTTGACTGACCAGCACAGAGTCCTGACCTCAACCCAATAGAACACCTTTGGGATGAATTAGAGAGGAGACTACAAGCCAGACCTTCTCATCCAACATCATTGCCTGACCTCACAAATGTTCTCCTAGAAGAATGGTCAAACATTCCCATAGACACTCCTAAACCTTGTGGAGAGCCTTCCCAGAAGAGTTGAAGCTGTTATAGCTGTAAAGGGAGGGCCAACTCAATATTGAACCCGACGGACTAAGACTGGGGTGCCATTAAAGTTCATGTGCATGTAAAGGCAGGTGTCCCAATACTTTTGGTATTATAGTGTAGTTCAGGATTGTGTTTGCTTTTACCATTCGATTTTGTAATAAAATGACTTTCCCAAATGAAAACCACATACACAGAAATTCATACATTCCAGAAAAGCTTTCCATCCTGCTCCTTCCAATCTTCTAGTCACTGCGGTTGAAAATGTTTGTTGATTAGAAAACTGAACAAACGTTCTTACAAAAAAAAGACAAATGAAAATTTGACTATGGCACACCCACCTTCTGGATGCCCACTCATCTGATCTGCAGCGGGTGTCAGTGGAGGATGTGTATATTAGCGGAAAAGCTCACCCCCTGCCAGCATGCCATAGAGGGAGACCCTTGCTCTCTGTGTGGAAGCAGTGGTCCCTCTGCAGAGGTCTGACACTGCACTAAATGCTGGCAGGGATCCAGAAGGTTTCCTGATATCCAGTAGGATACAGAAGTGTCATTGCACCTGACAGCTCAGAGATAGGAAGCAGCTGCATCTGCTCATAGACACCCTGCAATCATCGCTCACCTGCTGGAGCTCTCAGCCTCTCTGGCTCTGCATTCAGTGAAGGAGGAGCGGCTGTGCTCAGGACTAGGAGTGCCTCCTCCGCTGTGTCCACACAATGATGAACGATTCCACTCCTGGCAACTTCATAAGTGCCGGCTCCGCCCATAACAGCGACTCCAATAACATTCAGAAGAATTTCTGCCAATCACAGCTGTATGTAAATGGCGCTGGGGATATAAAAATGAACATACAGAGCTCCTGGCCGATGGATTATTTACCCCCCTCCAATCCCAGCTAAACATTATTCTAAGTGTTAGGTAGAACATTGAAGAGTTAAAGCAAAGCTCCATCCATACATATGAGATAAAAAATGAAAAGAGTTTCCCCTGCAGTACTTTATTTCTGCCACTAGATGTCCTCAGTCTGCTGGTCAACATCATTCAATACACTTCCTCTGAGCCCAGGTCATTCTGGACCTGTCCCCAGCATAAGACCGGACAGTACTTCTTTTCTGCCACAAGATGTCCTCAGTCTGCTAGCAGCATCATTCAATACACTTCCTCTGAGCCCAGGTCATTCTGGACCTGGCCCCAGCCTACGACTGGACAATACTTCTTTTCTGCCACAAGATGTCCTCAGTCTGCTGGCCAACATCATTCAACACATTTTGCCTGAGCCCAGGTCATTCTGCAATATTCACCTTTAAGCCAGAAATTTCCCCTGCAGTACTTTATTTCTTTTCATAGATGTCTTCAGTCTGCTGGCCATCATCATTCAACACACTTCCTCTGAGCCCAGCTCATTCTGGACCTGGCCCCAGCCTACGAGTGGACAATACTTATTTTCTGCCACAAGATGTCCTCTGTCTGCTGGCCAACTTCATTCAATACTCTTCCTCTGAGCCCAGTCACTCTGGATCTGCCCCTAGCCTAAGATTGGACAGTACTTTTTTTCTGTCACAAGATGTCCTCAGACTGCTAGCCAACATCATTTAATACACTTCCTCTGAGCCCAGGTCATTCTGGACCCATCCCCAGCCTACGACTGGACAATACTTCTTTTCTGCCACAAGATGTCCTCAGTCTGCTAGCCAACATCATTCAACACACTTCTGCTGAGCCCAGGTCACTCTGGATCTGCCCCTAGCCTACGATTGGACAGTACTTATTTTCTGCCACAAGATGTCCCCAGTCTGCTAGCCAACATCATTCAACACATTTCCTCTGAGCCCAGGTCATTCTGCAATATTCACCTTTAAGCCAGAGATTTCCCCTGCACTATTTTATTTCTTTCCATAGATGTCTTCAATCTGCTGGCCATCATCATTCAATACTCTTCCTCTGAGCCCAGGTCATTCTGGACCTGGCCCCAGCCTATGATTGGACAGTACTTCTTTTCTGCTACAAGATGTCCTCAGTCTACTAGTCAATATCAGTCAACACATTTCCTCTGAGCCCAGGTCATTCTGCAATATTCACTTTTAAGCCAGAGATTTCCCCTGCAGTACTTTATTTCTCCCAATAGATGTCCGCAGTCTGTTGGCCAACATCATTATTCAACATCAGACAGAGAAATAGTCCGCTAAGCCGCACACCAGTTTCAATGCTTTGTTTATTAGAAGTCCATACAGTCAAAAACGGAGCAGAAACTGACGCGTTTCACATCCGACTATGGATGCTTAATCCTATTAACTATGATTAAGCATCCATGGTCGGATGTGAAACGCGTCAGTTTCTGCTCCTTTTTTGGACTTCTAAGAAACAAAGCACTGAAACTGGTGTGCGGCTTACCGGACTATTTCTCTATCTGATGTTGCACCTGCATACTCAGTCAGCACCCCCAGGATAGCAAGGTTAATCCATGAGTGTGTTTTCCTCTGAGTGGTCTTTACCTTCCAACATCATTCAATTCTCTTCCTCTAAGCCCAGTCACTCTGGATCTGCCCCCAGCCTATGATTGGGCAATACTTCTTTTCTGCCACAAGATGTCCCCAGTCTGCTAGCAGCATCATTCAACACACATCCTCTGAGCCCAGGTCATTTTGGACCTGTCCCCAGCCTACGACTGGACAGTACTTCTTTTCTGCCACAAGATGTCCTCAGTCTGCAAGCCAACATCATTCAAACACTTCCTCTGAGCCCAGGTCATTGTGCAATATTCATCTTTAAGCCAGAGATTTCCCCTGCGGTACTTTATTTCTTCCAATAGATGTCCTCAGTCTGCAAGCCAACATCATTCAAACACTTCCTCTGAGCCCAGGTCATTGTGCAATATTCACCTTTAAGCCAGAGATTTCCCCTGCAGTACTTTATTTCTTCCAATAGATGTCCTCAGTCTGCTGGCCAACATCATTCAATACTCTTCCTCATTCTGGACCTGTCACCATCCTATCATTGGACAGTACTTCTTTTCTGCCACAAGATGTCTTCAGTCTGCTAGCCAATATCATTTAACACATTTCCTCTGAGCCCAGGTCATTCTGGACCTGCCCCCAACCTATGATTGCACAGTACTTCTTTTCTGCAAGAGGATGTCTTCCAGGCTGATTGATGGCCATCATCATTCAGCTCACTTCTCAGAACCCAGGCTGTGTACCTGCTGCTAGCTTGTCAGTGGACTGTAAATGGAGAGGATGAAGGCTGATAAGCTCTTCTCTCTGTCACTCTGCTCTCTCCCTCCATCAGCATGCCCCTTGTTAGCAGATTAACACTGCACTGCAGCATAAATGATTGGCTTGTTGTGCTGCTTCTTACTCTCCCAGTCTAAGCTCTGCTGTACAGGGATTGCAATTGGCTGATACTGGGTCCCATTTAGTGGAACTTTCTGTGACCATTTGTGTCTTTTTTATCTGCCTGCAGTCCAGCTTTAAAAGTACAGTCAGGTTTCATTACTGCCTGTGATGTCCCCATGTAAGATTTTCCATGACTTCTTGTCCTGATGACTTTAAATTCTATTCATTGATAGGTAGAAGTTTCAGAGGACATTGATAATGGTGGTGCTATGGACGTCTCTCGCTATCCTCCTCCTCCTTTGGCGGCTGGCTGGAGGAAACCCAGTAAATGTATCCAGCATTGTCCGCTAATTGCTCGGGGATTAATTTCTTTTAGTAGACAGATTATTGTGCGGCTTTGAAGAGGGAGACTCCATGTAACATTGTACACCAAGGGAGGTCTCTGGGTGAAGGGCGCCGCTACACAGGGGGATTATGGGTAACCGCGCAATGCTAACTTAGTCCAAAGTTTGACCCCCCTGGACTTCCTCAGAACCCCCCTCCATCCTTCCATGGTACCCAGAACCCCCAAATTCTGGACTGGGACTAGGGTTGCCACCTCATCCCTTTAAACCCGAACACATATGAATTACACAGGTTCTGTGGCTGATTAAGGTGGTAATTAAACTCACTTGGTGCCTCATCTGTATTTAATTAGCCTCAGAACAACCTGTGTAATTCATATGTGTTCGGGTTTAAAGGGATGAGGTGGCAACCCTAACTGGGACCCTTTATTATAATCAGCGGCGGCCCTTCCATAAGGGGCGTAAGGATGCCGCCCCTTAATCTCTATGCGCCCGGCCCCTAATCTTTATGCAAGCGCCGGACGTCGGGAGGAGGAGCAACCTCATTGGCCGGGAGGAAAAGCCGGGGGAATCCATTGAAGCCGTCTAGAACCTGGATGGGTTAAGTGCGGGGCTGGCAGGCTTGCGAATGGGGGGGGGGGGTGTTTGCGCCCCCCCCCCAAAAAAAGGGGAGTACCAGCAGCCACTGATTATAACACATATATACAGTCAGGTCCAAAAATATTGGGACATTGACACAATTCTAATCTTTTTGGCTCTATACACCACCACAATGGATTTGAAATGAAATGAACAAGATGTGCTTTAACTGCAGACTTTCAGCTTTAATTTGAGGGGATTTACATCCAAATCAGGTGAACGGTGTGTAGGAATTACAACAGTTTGTATATGTGCCTCCCACTTTTTAAGGGACCAAAAGTAATGGGACAATTGGCTGCTCAGCTGTTCCATGGCCAGGTGTGTGTTATTCCCTCATTATCCCATTTACAAGGAGCAGATAAAAGGTCCAGAGTTAATTTCAAGTGTGCTATTTGCATTTGGAATCTGTTCCTGTCAACTCTCAATATGAGATCCAAAGAGCTGTCACTATCAGTGAAGCAAGCCATCATTAGACTGAAAAAAAACAAAACAAACCCATCAGAGAGATAGCAAAA
>BLSH010442098.1:129085-150329 GCA_018402905.1 Glandirana rugosa
ACCCGGCGTCCCGTTATAAGGTTGTACTATTGCTGGGGTTTGTGTGGAGGTTCTGCTGGTGACGGAACGATTTCTTCGACTCCCATTTCCACTACCTGACCGGTTCGCAAAGAGGTCTGGATTTGGGATAACTCGTAGACACCCCGTAGGAGTTTGCCTTCCACCTCCTCGAGTTCTAGAGATTGTAGGTGGTCGAAACACTACAGCAGTACCTCCTCTCCTTCTCCTGAGGTCACGGTTGGACACTTCGAGACCACTTGACGTACGGGTTCTCCCAATTCTGTCACGACCTTTTATTACCACCGGTGTGTTTTATAACTGTGAAACCCGGGTTAAACCTGCAAAAGTGAATCCCCACATGAGTGAAAACAACGGTCGCCAAATCTGTAATTACCGACACACAACTCAATAAAACTCCCCTGTCGTTTAAATGTGACAATATGTTCGACATGGCAACAAAAGTGAGTACACCCCTAAGTGAAAACGTCCAAATTGGGCCCAAAGTGTCAATATTTTGTGTGGCCACCATTATTTTCCAGCACTGTCTTAACCCTCTTGGGCATGCAGTTCACCAGAGCTTCACAGGTTGGCACTGGAGTCCTCTTCCTCTCCTCCATGACGACATCACAAAGCTGGTGGATGTTAGAGATCTTGAGCTCCTCCACCTTCCGTTTGAGGATGCCCCACAGATGCTCAATAGGGTTTAGGTCTGGAGAAACGCTTGGCCAGTCCATCACCTTTACCCTCAGCTTCTTTAGCAAGGCAGTGGTCGTCTTGGAGGTGTGTTTGGGGTCGTTATCATGTTGGAATATTGCCCTGCGGCCCAATCTCCGAAGGGAGGGGATCATGCTCTGCTTCAGTATGTCACAGTACATGTTGGCATTCATGGTTCCCTCAATGAACTGTAGCTCCCCAGTGCCGGCAGCACTCATGCAGCCCCAGACCATGACATTCCCACCATCATGCTTGACTGTAGGCAAGACACACTTGTCTTTGTACTCCTCACCTGGTTGCCACCACACACGCTTGACACCATCTGAACCAAATCATGGTGAACTCCATGCTCAAGAGGGTTAAAGCAGTGCTGGAAAATAATGGTGGCCACACAAAATATTGGCACTTTGGGCCCAATTTGGACATTTTCACTTTTGTTGCCAGTGGTTTAGACATTAATGGCTGTGTGTTGAATTATTTTGAGGGGACAGCTAATTTACACTGTTATACAAGCTGTACACTCACTACTTTACATTGTAGCAAAGTGTCATTTCTTCAGTGTTGTCACATGAAAAGATAGAATAAAATATTTACAAAAATGTGAGGGGTGTACTTACTTTTGTGAGATACCGTAGGTCCATATATATTTGGAGACAGGCACAATTTTCATACTTTGGGCTCTGTATGCCACCAGAATAAAATTAAAACAAAACAATCCAAATGAATTTGAAGTGCAGACTTTCAGCTTTAATTCAATGGGTTGAACATAAATATCAAATACAAATTTTAGGAACTGCAACCATTTTTATACACAGTCCCTGTTTTCAGGAGCTCAAATGTAATTGGACAAATTAATAGAATCATGAATAAAATGTTCATTTTTAATATTTTGTTGAGAATCCGTTACTGGCAATGACTGCCTGAAGTCTTGAACCCATGGACATTACCAAAGATTGGGTTTCCTCCTTTCTGATGCTTTGCCCGGCTCTACCTGCAGCTGTCTTCAGTTGTTCTTTGTGACTCTTTCTTCCTTTAGTTTTGCCTTCAGCAAGTGAAATGCTCAATTGGGTTGAGATTGGGTGATTGACTCGGCCATTGCAGAATATTCCACTTCTTTTCCTTCAAAAGCTCCTGGGTTGCTTTTGCAGAGTGTTTTGGATCATTGTCCATCTGTACTGTGAAGCGCCAGCCAATCAACTTTGCTGCATTTGGCTGAATCTGGGCTGACAGTAAATCTCTAAACACTGCAGAATTCATCCGGCTGCTGTCGTCTGTCACATCATCAATAAACACCAATGACCCGGTGCCACTGGAAGTCATGCATGCCCATGCCATCCCACTGCAAGCTCCACCATGTTTTACAGATGACGTTGTTTGCTTTGGATAATGAGCTGTTCCAAGCCTTCTCCACACTTTTTTCTTCCCGTCATTCTGGTACAGATTAATCTTAGTTTCATCCGTCCAAAGAATGCTTTTCCAGAACTGGTCTGGCTTTTTTAGATGTTTTTTTGGAAAAGTCTACTCTGACTTTTCTATTCTTCAAGCTTAAATATGTTTTGGAAAAATACCTGAAAAAAAACTAAAATTGTGTCCAAATATATATGGACCTAACTGTATATGGGTAGGTACAGGTGGTGTACATAGAGGTGGGTACAGATAGTGTACATAGAGTAAGGTACAGGTGGAGTACATAGAGGTAGGTTCAGCCAGTGTACATATTGGTAGGTACTGATAGAGTACATACAGAGTAGGTCCAGGTAGTGTACATATCTGTAGATATAGGTGGAACACATAGAGGTAGATATAGATGGTATACACAAAGAAGGGTACAGGAGGAGTACATTGAGGTAGGTACAGATGAAGTAAATAGAGATAGGTAAAGGTAGAGTACATAGCGGTAGGTACAGGCAGCATACGTAGAGGTAGGTACAGAGAGAGTATATAGAGGTAGGTACCGGCAGTGTACATAGTGGTATGTACAGACAGCATATGTAGAGGTAGGTACAGAGAGAGTATATAGAGGTAGGTACTGGCAGTGTACATAGTGGTATGTACAGACAGCATATGTAGAGGTAGGTACAGAGAGAGTATATAGAGGTAGGTACTGGCAGTATACATAGTGGTATGTACAGACAGCATATGTAGAGATAGGTACAGAGAGAGTATATAGAGGTAGGTACAGGCAGTGTACATAGAGGTAGGTACAAACAGAGCACATGAGGTAGGTACAGGTGGTGTACATAGAGATAAGTACAGGCTATGTATATAGCGGTAGGTACAGGTGGTGTACATGGAGGTGGGTACAGTAGGTGTACATGGAGGTAGGTACTGGGAGAGTACATAGAGGTAAGTACAGGAGGTGTACATAGAGATAGGTACAGGTGGTGTACATAGAGGTAGGTACAAGGGGAGTACATGGAGGTAGGTACAGTAGGTGTACATAAAGGTAGGTACAGGAGGTGTACATAGAGGTATGTACATGTGAAATACATAGAGGTGGGTACAGGAGGTGAACATAGAGGTGGGTACAGGTGAAGTACATAGAGGTAGGTACAGGAGGTGAACATAGAGGTAGGTACCGGTGGAGTACATAGAGGTAAGTACATGTTGTGTATATAGAGGTAGGTACAGGTGGAGTACATAGAGGTGGGTACAGGCAGTGTATATAGAGGTAGGTACAGGAGGTGAATATAGATATAGATACCGGTGGAGTACATAGAGGTAAGTACATGTTGTGTATATAGAGGTGGGTACAAGTAGAGTACATAGAGGTGGGTACAGGCAGTGTATATAGAGGTAGGTACAGGCGGAGTACATAGAGGTGGGTACAGGTGGAGTACATAGAGGTGGGTACAGGTGGAGTACATAGAGGTAGGTACAGGAGGAGTACATAGAGGTGGGTACAGGCAGTGTATATAGAGGTAGGTACAGGTGGTGTACATAGAGGTGGGTACAGGCAGTGTATATAGAGGTAGGCACAGGTGGTGTACATAGAGGTGGGTACAGGCGGTGTACATAGAGGTGGGTACAGGCGGTGTACATAGAGGTAGGTACAGGTGGAGTACATAGAGGTAGGTACAGGCACTGTATATAGAGGTAGGTACAGGTGGTGTACATAGAGGTGGGTACAGGCAGTGCATATAGAGGTAGGCACAGGTGGTGTACATAGAGGTGGGTACAGGCAGTGTACATAGAGGTGGGTACAGGTGGTGTACATAGAGGTAGGTACAGGTGGAGTACATAGAGGTAGGTACAGGTGGAGTACATAGAGGTGGGTACAGGCAGTGTACATAGAGGTAGGTACAGGTGGTGTACATAGAGGTGGGTACAGGCAGTGTACATAGAGGTAGGCACAGGTGGTGTACATAGAGGTGGGTACAGGCAGTGCATATAGAGGTAGGCACAGGTGGTGTACATAGAGGTGGGTACAGGCAGTGTACATAGAGGTGGGTACAGGTGGTGTACATAGAGGTAGGTACAGGTGGAGTACATAGAGGTAGGTACAGGTGGAGTACATAGAGGTGGGTACAGGCAGTGTACATAGAGGTAGGTACAGGTGGTGTACATAGAGGTGGGTACAGGCAGTGTACATAGAGGTAGGCACAGGTGGTGTACATAGAGGTGGGTACAGGCAGTGCATATAGAGGTAGGCACAGGTGGTGTACATAGAGGTGGGTACAGGCAGTGTACATAGAGGTGGGTACAGGTGGTGTACATAGAGGTAGGTACAGGTGGAGTACATAGAGGTAGGTACAGGTGGAGTACATAGAGGTGGATACAGGCAGTGTATATAGAGGTAGGTACAGGTGGTGTACATAGAGGTAGGCACAGGTGGTGTACATAGAGGTAGGTACAGGCAGTGTATATAGAGGTAGGCACAGGTGGTGTACATAGAGGTAGGCACAGGTGGTGTACATATAGGTGGGTACAGGCAGTGTATATAGAGGTAGGTACAGGTGGTGTACATAGAGGTGGGTACAGGCAGTGTATATAGAGGTAGGCACAGGTGGTGTACATAGAGGTAGGCACAGATGGTGTATATAGAGGTAGGCACAGGTGGTGTACATAGAGGTAGGCACAGGTGGTGTACATAGAGGTGGGTACAGGCGGTGTACATAGAGGTAGGTACAGGTGGAGTACATAGAGGTGGGTACAGGCAGTGTACATAGAGGTAGGTACAGGTGGAGTACATAGAGGTGGGTACAGGCAGTGTACATAGAGGTAGGCACAGGTGGTGTACATAGAGGTGGGTACAGGCAGTGTATATAGAGGTAGGTACAGGTGGTGTACATAGAGGTAGGCACAGGTGGTGTACATAGAGGTAGGCACAGGTGGTGTAAATAGAGGTGGGTACAGGTGGTGTACATAGAGGTAGGTACAGGTGGTGTATATAGAGGTAGGCACAGGTGGTGTACATAGAGGGAAGTACAGGCGGTGTACATAGAGGTGGGTACAGACGGTGTACATAGAGGTGGGTACAGACGGTATACATAGATATAGGTGAGTTAAGTTTCCCTATTGGAAGAATTATCGTGGAAAACATTTGAGCTCCCACACTGATATTTGTATAAATGGGGATAATCTGGAGGACCGATGGATGTGATTTACAGACATGATGTTCACATATTAAGAAGCATTAGAGTGTCAGCTCTTTGGTGAATGATGATATATCAGAGCTATGTACATACAGACTATATATAATTCATGAATGAGAGATCACCCAGAGAAGTCACTGAATCAGAATCTATAACAGGAGGGACCTCAGCAATCATAAGACTCCATTCACAAAGATGGATGAGTGAGTAAAGTGCACCTGTCATCAGCTATACAAGCCTCCATGATAGGGGATTTATCAGACACGTCACATTATACACCAACAGGATCGTATTGCAGAAAAACATCATATACATCATTACAACCAATCCTTCAGCTCCACTCTGTGACTTTGCCTAGGCTGAGATGATGCCATCAGTCTGCTGCAGGCAGGAGGAAGCATTTCCTCAGTCTCTCCTCCCCCAGTGATCAGTCTGCTGCAGGCAGGAGGAAGCATTTCCTCAGTCTCTCCTCCCCCAGTGATCAGTCTGCTGCAGGCAGGAGGAAGCATTTCCTCAGTCTCTCCTCCCCTAATAATTAGACTGCAACATTGTAACTTTGTAGCATGTAGAAAGAAAGGTGAGATGCTGGAGCAGGGGCTGATCTGTGTCAGACTTATGTAAATACAGCCAAGAACTGCACACACATGAGTTTGAGGAGTTTTAACCTTGAAATTAAAGGTTTTAACAAAAAGTCATCATTACGGTGAAATACACTATGATGAAATATATTGGACCCTAAGAAAATGTAAAGTTTAACTCCAGATTTTTTTTTTCATTTTTAGGCCCCCCTCCCCCACGTCTGTACTTTAATAAGACAGAGAAGTCTTTGTTGCAGTTGTAAACAGACGCACAGTGAAATTCTCCCGAATCCTACAAATAAAAGGAAATAATATTATTAAATACATTTTTTTTTTCAAGCAAATAAACTCAGTGATCTGATTGGCCCAATTTGGGTTGCAAGGCCCCCAAAAAGCCAGCAGGTTGCCCAGCGCTGATGTAGAGCTCCAGGGCCGGGGTTGGGGCCGTGCTTGGGTAGATGGGGGCTCTCTGAGTCAGGGGCTTGGCATCCATCGGGTGACTTTGTTTCAGTTTGTTGTGGAGACGGGGATCAGCCCAGGACGGGGGTGGGGGGGTGGATGTGTCATTTATAGCTGCACCTGTCGGTGGTGAAATCACCGGGGATGCCACATGAACCCCCAGACAGGAGGGGTAGCCTGATCACCGGCTATTTCCATGACTTCCACATGCTACTTTGGGCACCGATGTAACCAGATCCCATCTCACGTCACCGACTGTAACCGGGCCAGGTGTCCCCTCCACCCTCCCCGCGGGCAGTGTCACAGCCGGCCCCCTGTGTGCTCTCCTGGGTTTCCAGGGACGCGTCCTGAGTCTGAGGGATGTCCCTGGAAATGTCCCTGCAGTCCCGCTCACTAGAAGGTCTTTATAGATTGCCTATAGACCTCAACAATCTGCAGCAGCTGTGAATATAAACCAATCAACTTCTAGCTTCAGCTTGTTCATTTAACCCCTTGGCGACCGCCTATAGCCAAATGATGGCTACAGCGTGGCCGCACTTTGCTGGGAGGCCGTCCTATGATGTCCTCCCGTGCTCACGCTGTCTACATGCCCCCTGCTGCACCCATCAGCAGTGATCGGGGTAAAGAGCCAATCACAACAGCTCTTTACTACGTGATCAGCTGTGTCCAATCACAGCTGGTCACGGATGTTAACAGGATTTTCTGGTTATCGCCAATCCTCCCCTCACTTTTACAGCGCATGAGGAGAGGAGAGCCGAAAACTGGCAAATCCACACAGGCGACATCTGCACTAACAATCAAGGCACTGATCATCAGTGCAGCCCCAACAGTGCTGCCAATCTGTCACCACTGCTGCTAATCTGTACCCACCAGTGCTGCCAATCTGTGCCCATCAGTGATTCCTGTCAGTACCAATCATTGCCACCTATCAGTGCCCATCAGTGCTGCCTATCAGTGCTCATCAGTGCTGCCTATCAGTGCCCATCAGTGCTGACTTAGCAGTGCCCATCAGTGCCATCCCATCAGTGCCGCCTTATCAGTGCCCATCAATGCCCATCAGTACAGCCTGATCAGTGCCCATCAGTGCCGCTTATCAGTGCCCATCAGTGCTGCCTTATCAGTGCCCATCAGTGCCGCTTATCAGTGCCCATCAGTACAGCCTGATCAGAGCCCATCAGTGCCGCCTTATCAGTGCCCATTAGTGCAACCTGATCAGTGCCCATCAGTGCTGCATTATCAGTGCCCATCAGTGCAGCATATCAGTGCCCATCAGTACAGTCTGATCAGTGCCCATCAGTGCCGCTTATCAGTGCCCATCAGTACAGCCTGATCAGTGCCCATCAGTGCCGCTTTATCAGTGCTCATTAGTGCAACCTGATCAGTGCCCATCAGAACCGCCTGATCATTGCCCATCAGTGCCACCTTATCAGTGCCCTTTATCAGTGCCCATCAGTGCAACTTATCAGTGCACATCAGTGAAGGAGGAAAATTACTTATATACAAAATATAACAGAAACTAAGAAAACTATTTTTTTTTTGGTCTTTTTTCTATTGTTTAGCAAAAAATAAAAACCCCACTGGTGATTAAATGCCACCAAAAGAAATCTCTGTTTGTGTGGAAAAAATGATAAAAATGTCATATGTGTGCAGTGTAGCATGACCGCGTAATTGTCATTCAAAGTGCAACAGCGCTGAAAGCTGAAAATTGGCCTGGGCAGGAAGGGGGTTATCGTGCCCACTGGGCCAGTGGTTAAACTTTGAATATGAAAGGTAGCAGCTGATTGGCTACCAATGAACAGCTGATCCAGAGTCTGGCTGCTCCAAATTTGGTAAACTCTCTTGTAAGGCATGCAGCTCAATGCGTTCCAATACACCATAGTACATTATTTTCAATGGGCTGTCTTGATGCAATGCATGTTAAGGTGCAACATAAAGCCTATTAATGTTCGGGTGTTGATGCACCCCAAAAATGTAAGTGGACCCTTAAAGCCCAACGCCATTATCCTGACCGTCTACAGGATGTGCATAGCACAGGGAGAGAAGAGACAACATGCAAAAAGTGAAGGGAAAACTGCATTCTTCTATTACTATATATATATATATATATTTTTTTTTTTCAATCATATTTTACTTCCAGAAATGTAATATTTTTAAATGATGTTCAGTTCTACTTTAATATTTCTTTACAATCTGCAAAATGTTTGCTATGAAAAAGATATATTTACATTTTTACCTACAAAGGCTATAAATCCACTTTGCAAGCCCAGATATTACCTTGTAAAAGTAGCTGTGACATCATCACTGTGCTGTACATCGCCTGTGCAGAGAGCATGGCTGTGGGAGGGGCCAAGCAAACCCCAACAACAGGCTGCCTGCAGAAAACTACAGGAGGGGGCGGAGACCAGACCAGTCCCCCTGCACAAGGAGAGAGCGCAGCAGTGAGCGGTCTTTATTACAGGAAGTCTCACACTGGATGACTGCACAGATCTGGAAGAAATACTCAAAGCACATCTAAATTCGAGGAAGAACACACAGGAGAAAATGTTGTGTTTTTTTTTTCCTGGAGTTCAGGTTTAAAGTATAACTAAAGCCAAAATGTTTTTTTAGTTGTTGTTTGTTTTACAAATACAGGTTAGTTTGCAGTGTCTGTTTCACACTGGGGAGATTTTCCTTCACTTCCTGTCCTAGAGGCACAACAGGAAATGAGAATATTCCCTCATAGGCAGGAGACCCCGTTGAGGCATTTCCCCTCACTTCCTGTTCTGGTGACTACTGTAACATTTTGGGTTTCCCATCACTTTTTTGTCTCAGTGAGATCAGGATTAATAGAGAAAGTAAAAAATAAATTTGGATGAATTTACAGATAAAAGCTCCACACATCCAGCGGCACCCCTGAAGGGGTTAAGTGGTGCAGTGTTGTCTGGGGAGAGCCATTCCTATCCATTCAGAATATTCTGGAAGGGTGGCACATGTGGATGGCAGAGCTCCTATGGCACCAGATGGGGGAGGGGGGGGTGAGTAAGCAGAGTGCTGTGTGACATCACACCTGGACAGATATGGATGTGGGGAGGATCCTGGGCTCCCATATGCTGGGTTCCCTGTGACGTCAGCCCCTCCAGGCATACATAAGACTCCAGCCTGCAGCAGGATCAGCACACAGCCTGTCACAGGGACATAACTGCTCAGGACTGCTCCCTGCCTCCCCTGGGATTATACCCGACACACTGCCAGCCACAAGTAAGTGGGCATTCTGTGTTTCATGTCATTAAAGTGTGCAGTGACCCATCCTGCCCCTTCCTCGTCTCAGCGCTCCAAACTTGGCAGCAATTCTCATTCTGCACAGCTCCTGATTAGTTTTGCAGGAGATCTTTAACTCTGTCGCCAACATAGACTGCAGCGCTGCACATCAATGCATTCAGCAGCACATTGCATGCGGACCCCCAGCAGAACCCGAGGACCCGGGGTGGCTGGATCATTTCTGCAATGTATAGCATGCTTGCCTATTATTCGTTTGTGGGGCACTTTAAGAGATTGTCATACAATGTATGTATTCCGGTAAATTCATACAATGTAACGTCTGATGATCATACAATGTATGTATTACCGTATATTCATACAATGTAACGTCTGATGACCATACAATGTATGTATTCCGGTAAATTCATACAATGTAACGTCTGATGATCATACAATGTATGTATTCCGGTATATTCATACAATGTAACGTCTGATGATCATACAATGTATGTATTCCTGTATATTCATACAATGTAACGTCTGATGACCATACAATGTATGTATTCCGGTATATTCATACAATGTAACGTCTGATGATCATACAATGTATGTATTCCGGTATATTCATACAATGTAACGTCTGATGATCATACAATGTATGTATTCCGATATATTCATACAATGTAACGTTTGATGATCATACAATGTATGTATTACCGTATATTCATACAATGTAACTGATGGTCATACAATGTATGTATTCCGATATATTCATACAATGTAACGTCTGATGATCATACAATGTATGTATTCCGGTATATTCATACAATGTAACTGATGATCATACAATGTATGTATTCCAGTATATTCATACAATGTAACTGATGGTCATACAATGTATGTATTCCGATATATTCATACAATGTAACGTCTGATGATCATACAATGTATGTATTCCGATATATTCATACAATGTAACTGATGGTCATACAATGTATGTATTCCGGTATATTCATACAATGTATCATTATACAATGCATGTACAATCCTTTATTACAGTAAATTCCTACAATGTATCATCTAAAGTCCATAAAGTATCATCTGACGGTGATACAATGTATCATTCAATGTATGTACAGTCCTTCATTACTATATATTGCTACAATGTATCATCTGAAGTCCATCAGTATTGTCTGATAGTGATGTAATATACCATTCCATTAATGTACAGTGTGCTAATTTCGGTATATTCGTACAATGTATCCCCTGAAGTCCATCATGTATGGTCTGCACATGGTTGTGATGGATTGCACTGATACAATCTATCATTCCATGTATGCACACTCCATTAATTACGGTATATTTATACAACGTATCTTCTTAAGTCCATCAGTATTGTCTTATGGTCTTATAGGTTTAGTCCATCAGGGATCATTAGGAAAATGCCCCTCATATTGGTGGTCAGTGGGAATGATGCCCCCTTACAGCGGTGGATAAAATGCCACCCTTGCATATAGCTTAAAGATTGGTGCCATGCTACTGGTTCTGCCAAGTGGTGATGGACCTGGATCTATGAAGGCACCATCAGATGGGAGATCAAGGAACCCCCAGAAATCTCTGGAGGAACCCTGGTTGAGAATGGCTGGTATATTTTATTATGTGAAGTCCATCAAGTATTGTCTGGGCACAATGGTGATGCAATCTATCATTCCATGTATGTACAATCCATTCATTACGGTATATTCATACAATGTATCATCTGTCCATCAAGTCCATCAGTATTGTATTATGGTGACACATTGCACTGATACAATATATGCCTTGGGTTGCAATATTCACCATACCTTGCACTGATCAATAGGAACCCGAGAACACAGGGAATATGGCAGTGTATGGGCTGCCTGCCAATTCCAACGCCATCACATGATTTCACAAAGTCCAATGTTGGCAATTATAAGTACAAACTCATCATCTATGGGGGGGTCCTACAAAACCACAACGCTAATGACCCGCCCGGACCAGCTCAAATACACCCCCCATGTGTCTACTATAGAGAAATATTATATATGAGCTTAGTGGTCCAATTTGGCTTTTTGTCTGATACCTCCGTAGAAGGGCTCATGTACACTTGCTTCGGCTTCGACACACATTAAAGCACCTACCACTTCAACATGCTTTTATGATGTGTTTTTGATGTTTCGGTGGTGCTTTGATGAAGCTTTAGTGATGCTTTGATGAAGCTTCTGTGGTGCTTCAATTAAGCTTTGGTGATGCTTCAGTGAAGCTTTAGCGATGCTTCAGTGAAGCTCTTTTGAAACTTTGTTGAAGCTTGACAGATGCCCTGTGTGTGTGGATATCTCATACCTGCAATTTCTCCAAAACAAAGCAAAGCTAAAGCTGAATTAAAGCCTCTCAAAAGCTGCAGTTGCTTCAAGTGAGCTTTGCCATAGACTTCTATGGAGGCTTTGAAGACGCTTTGAAGCACCACTAAAGCGACATGGGGTATAAATTTTGAAGCGAAGCTGAAGCAAGTGTAAACAGGGCTGTAAGCTAACCATTTTATTTAGTGACGGGAGCTTTGACTGGCGTTCAGAGACCTTTAATAAAGCATGTATGAAGCCTTGTTTCGAAGCAAACTAGCCCTTAGAAAGTAAAGGAAGGCATTAAATATGGGTTGAATGGAAAGGAAACAATATCCCAACCTGAGTTGTGGATAGCTGAGTGTCATCCAGCAGATGGAATTCCCAACCTGGGGCTTGCTCAGACTTGTAGTCCCCCAGCAATGGAAGTGGTGGCTGACTGCAGAGCTCCTTCCATTGGTGAATGTTTCTTGCTTGTGCCTGATGATTTGTAGCTCAATACTGACTGATAAGCTTCCATAGCTGATGGCCCTTTAAATGTTGGCTGCAAAGGCTGCAAAGGCTGCAAGATGAAGGTGGACACAACAAAGGGGGGGGCAAGGGCCAGACATAGCAAGAAAAGTTCCATGAAATAATGTATTTATTAAGTTATGACAATGGGGAAAAACATAAGCTGCAGAGACATTCACCCCCCTAGAGGATTGGCCATCCCCTCATAGCCATTGTGGTGTCTGTGCTGGGAGGTTTGTATTTCACAGGAGAATAATTTAAAGGACTGGGCTCGGGTCCCAATGATTCATTCATGAAGGGGAATTTGATCTACAAGGGGACAATGACGGTGCCTCGGAGACGGCTCAGAGGAAGTAACAAGGCTTCATGATGAGAACAGACCTGACACATGGCCGATGTCCTTTGTCAGTTGTTTGCAGAAAGCCATTCCTCCCGGCTCAGCATGCCGAAATCTCCAACTCCACTAAGAGCCGGCACCGTAATATAAAACAAGATAAATCCTGGGAAACCATCCAATCTAGAAGGTAGAATGAAGGTGGGGGTGCTGGATCTCAGATTATAAGGGATATCCCCGGTCAGGTCTCAAGTAGTGTAGAGGGAATGGTTACCCCTAGGAGGCTTTCCCAGGAGTGGTGGCCAAAGGTTGGGTCTTAACTCAAAGAAGGAATAGCCATGGGTGCTCAACCTGTAGCCCTCCAGCTGTTGCAAAACTACAAGTCCCATCATGCTTCTGCCTTTGGAAGTCATGCTTGTACCTGTCAGCTTTGCAATGCCTCAAAAGGGACCACATGTTGAGCACCCATGGGCTAGTCCAAACTAAATGTGTTAGGAAATTTTGACTCATAAAATCCAACAATATACAAGGGGATAGTGGGACTTTGAATGAGGCACACGGGTTGTAAAAGCATTCATTTTTTTTTCTTGAATATGGTGATATTACCTATATGTTTTTATTAACTACAGTTACCAAATACGTGCATGCTCCTGACGAGTGGGTACTAACCTCCACGAAACGCGTAGAGCTGTTATAGGCCGTACTAATTATTATACAGTGTGCAAATGTTCATTACCTTTTGAATTATGTACTTGTTACTATTTCATATGTATTATTTTAAATTTAGAGGCTTGATGCCCCAAATGTATGCACAAGGATGCATATGAATTGTTTACAATGCTAATTGATGACATTTTCCATTTGTTTATTCCTTCAATAAAATTAATGCTTTTGCAACCCGTGTGCCTCATTCAAATTCCCACTTCTCCCTTGTTTATCACTCAACCCTGGATTGAGGCATATGGCCTACATGACCATTGCCTCATCTAAAGTCCCAACTCGCTCCATTTTGTTACATAAAATCCAACAAGTTTCAGGAGTTTAAGAGGTCCCCTTTATCAGGGCTTCAATTATTTGTAGCCCTGATGAAGGAGGACCCCTTGAACTCCTGAAACATGTTGACTTTCTATGATACAAGATTCTCGATAAAATGACATTTCAAATTGATGGAGATTTCCTCTGCACCTCCAGTCCAGTCTCTAGCAGATGATGGTAATAACTGAGAAAACAACCCTTGTTCCATTGCTGCATTTTGCTTATTATAAAAAAATGTGATTCAATGTTTGCTTTTTTCCGAATTATGAATCCTTTCAGCTGTTTGGGCCCCAGGATTTAATGTTGGTTATGTTCTTCTTTTAGCAATGACCCTGAACCGCAGCGACCGGATCAAGAGCCTAGAGAAGAGACGAGGCAGCATGCCGCTTGCCATGCACCAGCAGCTCCACCGGAGGAGCATGCCAGCCGATGACAAGGAGCTCCGAGGAAAATCTCCTGCCAGCGAGCTCTCCAAACTGGTCCGCTACCCCTCCTACAACCCGGCCGATGAGCAGCGCGAGAGCTGGGCCTCTGATTCCTCAGACTCTGTCATATCCTCTGGAAGTGACTCCGAAGACCACCTCTTCAAGGTCATCATGCTTGGCGAGCATGGAGTGGGCAAGTCCAGCCTGGCCAGGATCTTTGGGGGTGTGGAGGATCTTCAGGATGTAGAAGAAGCAGGTAAGGTCACACTATACAGAACTGCATGCTTCAAGGGGACTAGGGATCAGTAAAACTGAGAGTTCTCATTTCCCCCAAAATTTCAAGAGATTTCAAATCAGTTTCTTAATTTTTGATGAAATGCGTTGGAGTAGAAGGAGACATTAGGATGGTTTTTGGTAGTTTTCTAAGGTGTAATGGCCTTTATTGGTCAGTGGGTTTTAATTTTTTCCTGAGGGTTATAGAAACTCTTTTCAACCAAACAGTGAATAAATAATCACATAAGGAAAAAGCACAAATAGAAAGACTAGAATACTACATAACATTAACTAAACTACCCGAAATATACAAAAAACACTCCCTCCAAATAATAACAAAGTAGCAAGAGTAAAAAAGTAAGGGGACAGCCCATTAAAAAAGAAAAGGGATACCTATAGTTCAGAAGTCTAAGGCGAAAGCCAAACAAACATTCAAAGCTTTTCAATAATAAAATTAGTTCTCATCAGAATAACACAAAACAGCCAACGTGTTTCGGGTGCACAACAAACGCCTTCAGGGTTCAGGTATTCTTAAAGTGCCAAATCACCAAAGAGGCGTCATAATTATGTAAAATAATATAATGATATTATGACATGGTGATTGCCCATCTTAGGGGTCCTACCACTTACAACACTTGAGCCCTGAAAGAGTTTGCTTGGCACTCGAAACGTGTCTGAACTTTTGTGTTATCTTGCTGGAAATTAGGTTTATAATGAAATTACTTCTTATATTAGCTGTGACAGATTAGGGTTGATTTACTAACGTTGGAGAATACCCAACCTGGTCCAGCTATGCATAGAAACCAATCAACTTCCATTTTTTATTTCCTCAAAGCTTACTTGAACAAGCTGAAGTTAGAAGCTGATTGGCTCCCAAGCACAGCTGCACCAAATTCTGCACTCTCCAGTTTTAGTAAATCAACCCCATTGTGTCTGTCCTGAAAGGTGCCTTTTCAGGTGAGCCTGTCCCAGGTGACCCTAGACTGAACTCATTTAGAAACACAGGTAATAGTATGAAGGTAAACAGCTCCAGCCAGGTAATATAATGGAGCTGGTAACATGGCTGTCATAGCTGGAGATGTGGCCACCTTTTCCATGGCTAACATATAGTACATCTGTTGTCTGACCTGATTCCGGTCTATATTGATCTCTGACTCACCTCTGACAACTGAGCTCTCCCGTTTATTCCCCATATGTAATCTAAGCAGGTAAAAGTGCCTGAAAAATGAACTGTCTGTTGTACCCATAGCATAATGTGTGAAAATAGAAGAACGTCCCTTCATAAGAACTGTCACAGCAGATAGATTCAACCCTGAATTGTACAATGACAGTTGGAGAATGAGTGTGCAAATCTGCACCCCAGAGCCCCTCTGTCATTGGTTCATTGTCTATGATCAGGGTTTAGACTCCACCCATTAGGTATTTGGTCTCCCCAGCTGACTGTCCAGTGCACCCCTCATGTCTGCATTCATCGCCAAAACCAACTTTGTAACATTGTCACAGCCAGAGGCGGCTCTCTAATTAGGCAAATTAGCCGGTTGCCTAAGGCCTCGCACTCGCAGGGGCATTGCCCCTGACACCAGCACAGAGATAGAGAGTACTAACACCAGCACTTTAAAGCTCTTAATATATGCAATTTATAAAGTTAATTTTTTTATCGCTTGAATTCTTTTTCTCATTATGGGCGTGAGTAGGGCCTCATGTCTAGGTTTTGCCTAAGGCCTCACAAAGCCTAGCGCCGCCTCTGCTCTCCGCTTTTCTCTGATAAAAATCTTCAAAATTCTTTTGTTAAAAATTCAATATTTTCTTTTTTTTTTTTTTAAGGAAACACGTATGACAGATCGATAACGGTGGACGGGGAGGAAGCCAGCCTATTGGTCTTTGATATTTGGGAGCAGGTACTTTAATATCCTTATTGACTTTATTGCATTTGTTACCAAAGGAATTCTTTCTGGATATTTATGGATTTTATGTATTCTGAAGTTTTCTGCAGTCTTTAGTTTATTAGGCTGAAGTGACATTCATTCTGTATAGCTGATTTTTATTTTTTTTTACATTGTGTGATTTCTTATCCCAACCATAAAGCTGAACTCAAAAACTTTAATCTAAATATATTCCTCAATAAATGCACTTTGCGTGCCTTTACAAACCCAGATATTACCTTGTAAAAGTAGCACTGACATCATCACTGTGCTGTGCATTGCCTGTGCAGACAGCAGAGCTGTGGGAGGGGCCCGACAGGCTCCACCCACTACAGAAAACTACAGGAGGGGGCGGAGACAAGACCAGGCCCCTTTCACAAGGAGAGAGAGCAGCAGTGAGCGGTCTTTATTACAGGAAGTCTAACACTGGATTACTGCACAGATCTGGAAGAAATACACAAAGCTCACAGAGACAAATGTATTTAGACAATATGGGGGAGTTTATTAAAACTGGAGAGTGCAAAATCTGGTGCAGCTCTGCATGGTAGCCAATCAGCTTCTAACTTCAACTTGTTAAATTAAACTTTGACAATAAATCCTGGAAGCTGATTGGTTGCTATGCAGAGCAGCACCAGATTTTGCATTCTCCAGTTTAAGGTAAAAAATGTGTTTATTCCGGAGTTCAGCTTTAATATGCTCTATAAGCAAAGCACTATCCATATTTCCACATTTGTTTGTGCTGAGCTATGGACAAAAAGCAAAACACAAAGATGAAATACATATGAGAGATAATTTCCCTGCCAAGAGAACTTTATTTCTGTGCATCCAGTCCTAAGATTTACACAGCTCTGCATCACAGCACAGCCCTGTCTGGCAGGGGAGGAGATGCGTTTTTTTTTCTGTGCTGTAGTTCATTAACACTTCCAGGAGAGGCAGCGGACTGACAAACTCATCCCTCTGTCAATCTGCTCTCTTCTCCAATCAGCACGTCCCTTGCCAGCACTCAAGCACGACTGATTGGCTCCTTGTGCGGCTTCTTCCTACCCCAGTCTGAGCTCTGCTGCACAGGTCAAATTCAGCTACTTACAAAGTTTTAATTAAATAAATGCATTCAATGATGTAATAATAAATACAGAGCCTCCATCATTTGGAGTTCAGCTTTTATATGGTCGGTCTCCCCGACTCATAAAGACTTATGATGACTTATAAGGGGAAGTTATCCTGTCTACACCTTTAAGGAGGATGGATGATCTTTATAAATAGGCTATTATAATATAATGAGGAACATATATGTGATATTAGAATTATTAACATATGCAGTATGGGATAATATAATCATTAACATGCAGTATGTGACATCATATATGTGACATCATAATTATTAACATATCTGTGACATCATAATTATTAACATATCTGTGACATCATAATTATTAACATATATGTGACATCATAATTATTAACATATCTGTGACATCATAATTATTAACATATCTGTGATATCACAATAATTAACATATATGTGATATCATAATAATTAACATATCTGTGATATCATAATTATTAACATTAATGTGACATCATAATTATTAACATATCTGTGACATCATAATTATTAACATATCTGTGATATCACAATAATTAACATATATGTGATATCATAATAATTAACATATCTGTGACATCATAATTATTAACATATCTGTGATACATCCGGTGAGTGGTCTGTAACTTGAACATTGTCCTGTTCTTATTTCTCCAGGATGACAATCACTGGCTCCACAACCAATGTATGAAGATGGGGGACGCCTATGTCATTGTGTACTCCGTGACCGACAAAGCCAGCTTCGAAAAAGCCTCCGAACTCCGAATCCAGCTGCGACGAGCTCGCCAGTCCGAGGACATCCCGATTATCCTGGTTGGGAATAAAAGCGACCTCGTCAGATCACGAGAAGTGTCCGTGGATGGTGAGCCGGATTTTATTCTTATATCCTTTATAGTAGGAATTGCCAGAAACATCCGACACATTTCGGGGGCTTCCTGATCCCCCTTCATCAGGGCTCAAATATCAAATGTAGAACTTATATCAGTGCTGCTAAAATAATGAAATATTGCCTAAAACACATTTATGTAATATAATTAAGATCTAGCTCATGCTATGCTGACATTCATCAATAAAATAGTAAAAGTTCAGGAATCTGAATTAAAACATTTAAAACGTTGTTGATATACTTGTATTAAAATGTGTATATAGCACATATAAAAACTAGATAAATATAAATCATCTAAAATATATAAATGATACATAAACCATACATACTGTAAATATATATAAAACTATATTTTGTGTAGGAAACATTTCATTAGGCATAAAAATGTCCAGTATAAAGGATTGATATTTAAAATGATTAACAATACATTTAATAATAAAAAAAATATATGTAATCCTCTTCTGGTATTTAGGATTATACAAAGTAGGATATAAAAATATATATATATATATATATATATATATACACTATCTCACAAAAGTAAGTACACCCCTCACATTTTTGTAAATATTTTATTCTATCTTTTCTTGTGACAACACTGAAGAAATGACACTTTGCTACAATGTAAAGTAGTGAGTGTACAGCTTGTATAACAGTGTAAATTTGCTGTCCCCTCAAAATAACTCAACACACAGCCATTAATGTCTAAACCGATGGCAACAAAAGTGAGTACACCCCTGAGTGAAAATGTCCAAATTGGACCCATTTTCCCTCCCCGGTGTCGTGACTCGTTAGTGTTACAAGGTCTCAGATGTGAATGGGGAGCAGGTGTGTAAAATTTGGTGTTATCGCTCTCACTGTCTCATACTGGTCACTGGAAGTTCAACATGGCACCTCATGGCAAAAAACTCTCTGAGGATCTGAAAAAAGAATTGTTGCTCTATATAAAGATGGCCTAGGCTATAAGAAGATTGCCAAGACCCTGAAATTGAGCTGCAGCACGGTGGCCAAGACTATACAGTGTTTTAACAGGACAGGTTCCACACAGAAAAGGCCTCACCGTGGTTGACCAAGAAGTTGAGTGCACGTGCTAAGTGTCATATCCATAGGTTGTCTTTGGGAAATAGACGTCTGAGAGCTGCCAGCATTGCTGCAGGGGTTGAAGGGGTGGGGTGGTCAGCCTGTCAGTGCTCAGACCATACGCCACACACTGCATCAAATTGGTCTGCATGGCTGTCATCCCAGAAGGAAGCCTCTTCTAAAGATGATGCACAAGAAAGCCCGCAAACAGTCTGCTGAAGAAAAGCAGACTAATGACATGGATTACAGGAACCATGACCTGTGGTCTGATGAGACCAAGATACACTTTTTTGGTTCATATGATGTCAAGCCTGTGTGGCAGCAACCAGGTGAGATATACCAAGACTAAGATCAGATAAAGTGTGTCTTGCCTACAGTCACGCATGGCGGTGGGAGTGTCATGGTCTGGGGCTGCATGAGTGCTGCCAGCACTGGGGACCTACAGTTCATTGAGGGAACTATGAATGCCAACATGTACTGTGACATACTGAAGCAGAGCACGATCCCCTCCTTTTTGAGACTGGGCCGCAGGTTTCAACATGATAACGACCCTAAACACACCTCCAAGACGACCACTGCCTCGCTAAAGAATCTGAGGGTAAAAGGTGATGGAGTGGCCATGCATGTTTCCAGACCTAAGCCCTATTGAGCATCTGTGGGGCATCCTCAAACAGAAGGTGGAGGAGCGCAAGGTCTCTAACATCCACCATCTCCATGATGTCTTCATGGAGGAGTGGAAGAGGACTCCAGAGGCACCCCATGAAGCTCTGGTGAACTCCATACCCAAGAGGGTTAAGGCAGTGCTGGAAAATAATGTTGGCAAACAAAATATTGACACTTTAGGCCCAATTTGGAAATTTTCACTTAGGGGTATACTCACTTTTGTTGCCAGCAGTTTAGAAATTAATGGCTGTGTGGAGTTATTTTGAGGGGGCAGCAAATGTACACTGTTACACAAGCTGTACACTCACTACATTATAGCAAAGTGTAATTTCTTCAGTGTTGTCAAATGAAAAGATATAATAAAATATTAACAAAAATTCCACAGTTTTAGTTTTACGTTGGAAATGGTGAGGGCAAGAGGAGTAATAATTGGTTGTGAGTATTCTGTCTGGCAAGCTGACTGACCTTGCAGTTTAGTATAAGAGTTACCACACTGTGTGAGAACCTCGTATGTTTCTGCTATTTTCTGTGTATTATATGCAATACTAAAAATAAGTTATCCAACACCCTAGGGAAATCTTTAGATAAGCTTGAAAATGTAGTAAATTATATGTGTGCCCTATTGCTAGTACTCTTAAATGGAAAATATTGTGGTATTTGGTCCATTTTATTTATTTTCTTTCTTATGGTATAATTAAAGGCAGCATGTGTCTTTTTATTAAGTCATATTAATCCCCTTGAATGTTCCCCATATAACTTATTTTCATTAAAATATAAGTAAACCAGAACAAAGGATCTAAGTTGTAAAATGCTGTGAGGTAGTTCCTTAAATCACAAACGTATCCTGTAATTGGCAGTGAAATAGTAAAATAATGTGATCATCCACAGGTGGTTCAAGAGCTTTACATTAAAAGTCATTAGCAGCAACAAGCAGGGACTCGTGATTTAAAGGTTTTTTTTTTAAGACACTGAATGCATAAACAATAAAGATTAATTTTATTCAAAAGTGATGTTTTTAAACATCCCGATGCACACGAAAATCATTTCACTGCCAGTTATAAAGCACAA
>BLSH010442098.1:150339-166698 GCA_018402905.1 Glandirana rugosa
ACCGGTGGAACGACGTCGAGTCAAAGTCCCAGAACCGTTAGAAGAATATCGGATCCGGTAGAAATATATCTCGTTGTTAAGAAAAAAGTCTAGGAGTCTCTCAAAAAACGGTACTCCACGGTACAACTTGAAGGTCACTGGTCATACTCTGTCACTCTCGCTATTGTGGTTTAAAATGTGTGGACGAGGGGTAAGTGTAGACTCTGGAACATTGTGATTGCTCAGTGCTGTGGCCCCTCCCTTTTACCCAGGTTAAACCTGTAAAAGTGAGTCCCCACATGAGTGAAAACAACGGTAGCCAAATCTGTAATTACCGACACACAACTCAATAAAACTCCCCTGTCGTTTAAATGTGAGGCTATAAGAAGATTGCCAAGACCCTGAAACTGAGCTGCAGCAAGGTGGCCAAGACCATACAGCGGTTTAACAGGACAGGTTCCACTCAGAACAGCGCCTCGCCATGGTCAACCATGAAGTTTAGTGCACGTGCTCAGTGTCATATCCAGAGGTTGTCTTTGGAAATAGACGTATGAGTGCTGCCAGCATTGCTGCGGAGATTGAAGGGGTGGGGGGTCAGCCTGTCAGTGCTCAGACCATACTATACGCCACACACTGCATCAAATTGGTCTGCATGGCTGTTGTCCCAGAAGGAAGCCTCTTCTAAAGATGATGCACAAGAAAGCCTGCAAACAGTTTGCTGAAGACAAGCAGACTAAGGACATGGATTACTGGAACCATGTCCTGTGGTCTGATGAGACCAAGATAAACGTATTTGGTTCAGATGGTGTCAAGCGTGTGTGGCAGCAACCAGGTGAGGAGTACAAAGACAAGTGTGTCTACCCTACAGTCAAGCATGGTGATGGGAGTGTCATGGTCTGAGGCTGCATGAGTGCTGCCAGCACTGGGGAGCTACAGTTCATTGAGGGAACCATGAATGCCAACATGTACTGTGACATACTGAAGCAGTGCATCATCCCCTCCCTTCGGATACTGGACCACAGAGCAGTATTCCAACATGATAACGACCCCAAACACACCTCCAAGACGACCACTGCCTTGCTAAAGAAGCTGAGGGTAAAGGTGATGGACTGGCCAAGCATTTCTCCAGACCTAAACCCTATTGAGCATCTGTGGGGCTCCTCAAATGGAAGGTGGAGGAGCGCAAGGTCTCATGGTCATCATGGAGGAGTGGCAGAGGACTCCAGTGGCAACTTGTGAAGCTCTGGGGAACTCCATGCCCAAGAGGGTTAAGACAGTGCTGGAAAATAATGGTGGCCACACAAAATATTGACACTTTGGACATTTTCACTTAGGGGTGTACTCACTTTTGTTGCCAGCGGTTTAGACATTAATGGCTGTGTGTTGAGTTATTTTGAGGGGACAGCAAATTTGCACTGTTATACAAGCTGTACACTCACTACTTTACATTGTAGCAAAGTGTCATTTCTTCAGTGTTGTCACATGAAAAGATAGAATAAAATATTTACAAAAATGTGAGGGGTGTACTTACTTTTGTGAGATAGTGTATATATATTTATATCCTACTTTGTATAATCCTAAATACCAGAAGAGGATTACATACCATTTTTATCTTCTTAGATGAATTCAGCTTCTACTTCTGATAGAGGCGCTACACATGATGATCATGCCATTCAAATATACACCTTCTCTAATTGTCCATTGAACAACATTGAGCCATAAGCCTCGTACACGCGATGTGATGGTCGTATGAAAATGGTCAGACAACAGCTTGTTGTACCATCAACCGACCGTTAGTACGCGCGATTAGAACAGCCGATGTGCGAGGGTCGTACAACAGAAGTTGGATGAGCAGACTAGAAAACTTTGGTTGTACAACAAGCAGTTGTAGGACCATTGTATCGTGTGTACAGAGAAGTTGGTCCAACAAGTTGTGCTGTGCAAAACACGCATGCTCAGAAGTCAGGAACGCCTGGAAGTGTCCGGTCGTGTAAACCTACATTCCTAATTCACAAATCACATTCACCTGAACTTCCTCTTTATACGCTCGTAACACGTCACTACGTTCGCCTTGGTCGTACGATCACTTTGTTCATGTCAGTACGCGAGACACAACAGCCAACATACGATTTTGGACGTCCGGTCGTACGATCGGCGCACGGTGTGTACGAGGCTTTAGTGAGAGATAGTTGAGTTGTCACCAGAACAGGAAAACTCTTATAAGGGAAACAATCTGGACTCATTCACAGTGACTTCAATTCTAGATTCACTCATCCCTACCGCACCCCAAGGTGATTGTGGAATTCCTGTGGTGTGGGGAAGCTGCCAGCCCAATATCCAGATTCTTTAAATTTACACCACTGCCAAACCACACAAGAATCTGAAATAATTAAAAAAGCAAGAACAATAATAAAACAGAATAATAAAAAAATAACACTACTACTAATACTAATATTATTATTATTATTGTTATTATTATTATTATTATTATTATTAATAATGATTAAACATAATAATAATAATAGAAAACTATACAAGAATCTAAAATATATAAAAAATAATAAAAAAATTAAGGCTTGATGCTTTGGCCATCTCTATTAGATGGCTTTGCTCCAGGCAGCGGCGCTTTGGCCGAAAAAACACTTGACGCATGTAACGCATTTAGGCAAGTTGAGCGATTGGGCATTAACACATTACATTGGCCACAATAATAATTAATTCTGGCCATTGAAATTAATTAACACTCAAACACCAAACACACCGAGCACTAATGCGCATTTAGACACATTTAGGTGTGTCAAGCGTTTTTTCTGTCAAAAATGTCGCTGCTCCTGGAGGCGCTGTTTTTTTTTTCTGTCTCTAACTGGCCCTGCCTCTAAACTCCTCTGTACATGGACACATGCCTGGGGCATTTAGAGGCAGGAGGAAAGAAAAGCCGGACGCCCCCAGGGGCATTTAGAGGCAGGAGAAAAGAAAAGCCGGACGCCCCCAGGGGCATTTAGAGGCAGGAGAAAAGAAAAGCCGGATGCCCCCAGGGGCGTTTAGAGGCAGCAGACAAGAAAAGCCGGACGCCACCAGGGGCATTTAGAGGCAGGAGAAAAGAAAAGCCTGATGCCCCTAGGGGCATTTAGAGGCAGGAGAAAAGAAAAGCCGGACGCCGCCAGGGGCATTTAGAGGCAGGAGAAAAGAAAAGCCGGGCGCCCCAGGGGCATTTAGAGGCAGGAGAAGAGAAAAGCCAGACGCCCCCGGGGCATTTAGAGGCAGGAGAAAAGAAAGGCCGGACGCCCCCAGGGGCATTTAGAGGCAGGAGAAAAGAAAAGCCAGACGTCCCCAGGGGCATTTAGAGGCAGGAGAAAAGAAAAGCTGGACGCCCCCAGGGGCATTTAGAGGCAGGAGAAAAGATAAGCCGGACGCCCCCGGGGCATTTAGAGGCAGGAGAAAAGAAAAGCCGGACGCCCCCAGGGGCATTTAGAGGCAGGAGAAAAGAAAAGCCAGACGCCCCCAGGGGCATTTAGAGGCAGGAGAACAGAAAAGCCAGACGCCACCAGGGGCATTTAGAGGCAGGAGAACAGAAAAGCCGGACGCCCCCAGGGGCATTTAGAGGCAGGAGAAGAGAAAAGCTGGACGCCCCCAGGAACAAAGTTAAAAACATCCATTGTACATGAGGCCAAAATAAAAAAATAATTACAAAAAATAATAATAATAAATAATATAATAAACGATATAAGTACATAAAATTAATTTAAAAATGTACCCAAGGGGTTTCAGTGCTCTTAATCCTCTTTCCCAATCAATAAAAATATGACAGGGGCTCGAACCCATCCAAAACCAAATAAATCTGACTTTGTCTATATAACGGAACGGTTTGAGTCAGAATATTGAACATGTTTGAACTGATCCATTTTATTACATTGGCTAATGTTTATCCTCCTCCCCCCCGCAGAGGGCCGCGCCTGCGCCGTTGTATTCGACTGCAAATTCATCGAGACCTCAGCCGCCCTGCACCACAATGTCAAGGACTTGTTCGAGGGCATCGTGCGCCAAATCAGACTGCGCAAGGACAGCAAGGAGGACAATGCCCGGCGAATGGCGAGCAGCAAGAGGCGGGAGAGCATAGGCAAGAAAGCCAAGAGGTTCTTGGGGAAGATTGTGGCCAAAAACAACAAGAAAATGGCTTTCAAACAGAAGTCCAAATCCTGCCACGACCTGTCCGTGCTCTGAGCGCCCCTTCCCAATACTGGACTTGTTCTTCTGTGAGCGGGAGACATAGAAGGCAATAGACAAACCCAAATTAGAACTCAGATACTTGTTTCTAATTTATGCCTTAATAAGAAAAGACTTGACAATGTTGCATTACGAGTTCTGTGGCGGTCGGACGATTGCGCCCCGCGAGCAACTTTGTGCCTCCTGACATGCTCTGTGTCTGACCGGTTGCTTTGGGCTCGGAGGAAGACGCCGTTATCTACGTTTGTTTTAAAACTTGAACATTTTTGTCTGTATGCAGGTCCGTACAGACGTTTCTTTTCCTTTTCTCTTTTTCGTTTTTTTTTGGTTACTTACAGTTCGCCATCGCAGGAATCACGTGGGCGCCGACGCCTCGGGACGGACGTGTAGGCGACTGTAATTTATGAACTGTATTGCACTTCCATTGATTGTTTTCAGACGGTTTTACTATTTGTTTACAGGCAGATTTTGTAATAAACTATTTACTGTAATTAAAAAAAAAATGTTTCTTATATTTTAACTGTGCTGGAAAGAGGAGCGGTGCATTGAAAGGCGAGATTTGTCAAAAGTGGAGAGTGCGGCTCATGATTGAGCTCATGATTGAGCCGTTACATGGGATGAGAGAACACAGCGGCTGCTTCATCAGTCTAAAGCACGTTCAGGATGGAGGAGCAATTTATTACAAGTGTAAAAATTCTCCACCAATGATTGTCACCAACGTAGAAACTGAAAACAGATATGAGTCTCTTATATCTCAAAAACATAAAAATGCAACAATATGTTGACATTTAAAGGAACATTATATGGCCAAAAAAGTGGACACCTGACCATTGCATCTGCAGTTGACCCCAAAACTAAGGCCAGTAATATGAAGCTGTGGCTATAACATTAGGGGCTCTATTTATAAAAACAAAATTGCACAGCCATTTATCCAGTGAATGTGCATGTACATTCATTCTGTGTGAATTGGGCAAAAACTAAAATTCTTAAGGATATTTTCTCTTCTGAACGAATGCTCCTTTATTTTGGCCAGTAGTAAGTACCACCATATGGCCACTAGATGATAGAGGGCGCTAGAGGGAATAAGCAAACAAATATAACCAATGTTTATGTTTATTTGTTAATTTGATCTAGCATTCTTTAGAATTTTTACATCGTATGCATTGGTACAAAGGCGTAAGTTAAAAAGAGAAGTATGGGAATCTGGCTATTCTTAGAATCATACTTACCTAGCTGGATGCAGAATCGGTCCGATGCTGCATCTGTCCCCCACCTGCTCTAACACTGAGAACCGAGCGATCAAACACCATTGATTTTCCAGTTCTCAGAGTCCTCCAAATAGAGAACTGCCCCCCCCTTTCCCCCCGGGCTCACTGAAGTTCCGGGGCTGTGAAGGGGGTGGGAGCGGCCGGCTCAGGCTCTCAGCGACTCGCTGAGAGGCTGAGCCGAGTGCCAGTCCAGACATGTGGACGGATCCTGACCATATGGTCATGATCTTCCCAAACCTGATTTGGCTTCGTGAGATCGGCTGACTGTTGACTTCAGCCCGCTGTCTGCTGAAAATGGGTCACAGCAGTACAGAACAAACTGCACTCCCGTGATCCACAGGAGAAGTACAGCCAAACAAGCTTTGGCTGTACCTCTCATTTATATTAAGCCTGGTAAACACTAGTAGTGTTTTTTTTTTCGTTCAACCCAGAACCCTGAACAAAAAAAAATTGAAGAGCTCCCGATGTTAGTACAGCGATCTCCCCTACTGAGCTATTCTGTTCAGACAGGGACGGCCCTGTCATTGGCTGAGACGCCGGCTTCTGTCGGACCAGCTGCAGTATATGGGCCTAAGGTCCACCGGTTTCTATTGAACCAGCCAATACCGCCCAACATTCAGCCCATGTGTATGGAGCTTTACACTCCCATGTTAGCTGCCACCATGGTTTGTACCAGAAACAAGTTCTCCATGTCTGGTTAGAACATTCAGAGATTCAGTTTATTTAAATATTGTTTTAATGAAAAATAAAAAAAATAAAGGTCGAAGAAATATTTACAGAAAAGATATTACAAAACAGACATAAGCAGCAGTAAAATAAAAGGTTTGAAAGTGAAAAATACTTTAGTAGAGACCACCTTGTCTTAAAAAGTGCTGAGTTCAGATTGAAGATTTAGTCCAATGTGATGTTGCAGGAGTCCCTGGTCCTCATAGAGTGATTCTCTGTCATTTTTAATTATTCTGATGGTATAACGATAGTTGGTAGTTGTGTTTGCAGCCATCTTTTCTTGTCCCTGGAGAGCAGGGCCACATTTAGCCTGTCTGATGTGGGGGTGCTGTAATAACTGTCGTGGGGCAGAGGATGCAACGTCAGCAGGGCAGTGCATAGGAGTCATAGCAGGGGAGAGCACAGAGGGCAGCAGGGCAGTGTATAGGAGTCATAGCAGGGGAGAGCACAGAGGGCAGCAGGGCAGTGTATAGGAGTCATAGCAGGGGAGAGCACAGAGGGCAGCAGGGCAGTGTATAGGAGTCATAGCAGAGGAGAGCACAGAGGGCAGCAGGGCAGTGTATAGGAGTCATAGCAGAGGAGAGCACAGAGGGCAGCAGGGCAGTGTATAGGAGTCATAGCAGAGGAGAGCACAGAGGGCAGCAGGGCAGTGTATAGGAGTCATAGCAGGGGAGAGCACAGAGGGCAGCAGGGCAGTGTATAGGAGTCATAGCAGGGGAGAGCACAGAGGGCAGCGGGACAGTGTATAGGAGTTAGTAGCAGGGGAGAGCAAAGAGGATAGCAGGGCAGTGTCACAACATAGCTGAGAATGGATTCCCTCACAGACACAGCCTCGATCTGCACAGTGTGTAACTGGCCACTGCAGCTTCCATTCCGTTCCGGGAATTTCACAGGTCAGAACTGCAACATAGCAACCAGCTACACACTGTGTAGATTGAGGCTGTATCTGTAAGGGAATCTGATCTCAGCTATGTGATGTGTGGAGAGGAGGAGATCTGTTGAGTGCCATGTGTTCAATGCGGGCAGTGCTGGGACAAAGTCATCTAGTGCCCAGGGTGAGATGACAAACTGAGATATCATGTCTCAGCAGAAATCCTGCCCCCACCCCCCAAAAAATCAACACTTATCAGCACACTAGCCCCCTAAGCATAATTTCCCCCTTCAAGCCAAAATTATCCCCAAACAATAATGCAAAAATTATCCCTCCTCCCAGTTCAAATTCCCCTCCCTGCACAAAGCTTTGCTGCTCAATTCCACCTCCAAGCTCAAATCCCCACAATTCCACCCTCCTAACACAAATCTGCCCCATCCAAAAAAATGACATCTCCTAGCACACATCCTCTTTCCCATCATTGTACAAACACCCCCCACCCAAATCCCCCTCCTAATACGAATCCTTTCCTCCAAATCCCCCCTACTAACATAAATCCTCAATCCCACCTCCTAGCACAACAAATTACCCTTCCCAGCACAAATCATCTCTACAATATCCCCCCTCCTAGCACAAATCCTCCACTCCCCAAATCCCCCTTCTAGCACAAATACTCTCCCCCCCACACCTCCCTCCTAACACGAATACCCTCAAATCCCCCTCTTAGCCCAAATCACTCCACCCACTCTTAGAACGAATCCTCCCCATTCCTCCTTCTAGACCAAAACCCCCCTTCCCCTAAATTACCCTTCCCTGCAAAGATACCCCTCCACCTCCCTCCTCCACAAACCTCTCATACCAAACTTTACTGGAGTAGTGACAGCAGGAGGAGGTGTGGGCTGTGCTGTGCTCTCCTCCCTCCTGACAGAACAGCTCTCCTCCATACAGCAGATAACACAGGATCGCTCTCAGATCTGAATGTACATAGTTTTATTATTCGCTCTTTACCCAAATTTCCTGCAGCTGAAAGATGAGCGGTCCTTCAAGGACATAGGGGGCTAGTTAAACCCTCGAAAGTCAGATATGAGAGTTAACCTGTGTCCCCTGTTGTATGGAGGAGTGCTGTTTTGACTGTGGGGGGAAAGCACAGCACAGCCTGCACCTCCTCCAGGTTCTCTCCTCTCCGCCACTGTCACTTCTATTCGGACTTTACTGTTCACTTTAGTTCACTGAGCCAGGCTGTCCCCACTTGTCATGGCCCTAAGTGCCGGGATGAACTCAGCTAGCAGGAAGCACTGTCCATAGGGGGAAATCCTGGGGGACACAACTGAATCTGGCGTAGCGCAGCCCACCTCAGCAACCCCCTAGATCCAGCCATGCTGGAAAGAGCTAACTCCACCCAATTGAAAACAATGAAGGGTGTGTTGTAGGTGTTCTGGAGTATTTTATTATAAGTAAAGGACACACTTTTAATGCCAACTATCCTGGGTACATCTATCTACCAATATGACAATTTAAAAAAAACAGCATAATATTGAGCAGAAAGACATTATGATTATTTAGACACCAAATATGAGAGGTCCATCATGTGTCTTTCTCCTAGGACGTCTAATGTATCTTGTGGACCCTGTAATTAGTCTTCTGGACCCTGTATTATAGTCATGTTTGGTGTCCAACTTCATAGAATCTTCTATATTAGTGTAATCACATTTTGGGAAGATAACTCCGTTACAGTAAAAGTTTAGAGTCTGAGAAGTATGAGAGTTAAGCAACAGGTTAATATAGGTCCTTACCCCGGACTACGTATTCCTTAAATTGCACTCCAGAACATTTACAACGGGGCCTCATCAGAAGATCCTTTGAAGATCCTAGCTAGAGGTTTTTGATATCCCCGCATTTTTCCTAGCTAGACTGTGCTTTGTCAAATATGGCACCTTCTACGAATGCTTTGCAAAGACAAGAGATTTTGACCTGACCATCTTGTTACTGACTTGCGAATTTTGTGGAAAATTAGGGTGGCAGCACTGCTTTTTCATTCTGTACACACAGTTTGGGGTTTATCCAACCTCAGTATTGTATATTTTAAAAATGTGCGATTTCCCTGCAGAGCCCCACAATATGGAACTTCCTGCTCTTGTCATGGTTTCAGGCTCTTTTAAACATTTAGTTTGCAACGCACATGGAGTTCCTACGTGGCTGGTGGAAATGGGACCCATAGCCAATGTTATAAATAGGAAAGTGATCATATGGCAGAAGAGGTGGCGGCGCAACTCACAGGGCCAGGAAAAAACTTTCAACATTTCTGTAAATTGACAAAATCAGCGACTATTTTCATTTTAGCTAAACACAGTGAAAATTGTTATTTTTCCCCAAAGCAACTTTAGAAACAGGCAGAAACAAACAGGGATGAACAATGGTGGATACCTAACTGTTAAAAGCTTTGTCATATATGTTTGGATCGCTATCATTGCTATCTAATTTTGTTACAGTCCAGACTGACCTGGTGCCCCCTTAAAGAGCTTTCCCCATTCCTCTTGGCTGCAAGATACATCCTTTTTATTCCTACATCCTAGCCTATCCTAGCAGTGTCTTATTGGATCTCATTTTGTCCATTGCGTGTTTGCTCTACCTCTTCCAAAACTTTCTTGGGGGATGACATTAGTGGCCCATTTAAGCCAAAGTCACCTTCATGATCAGAGACGTATTGTGTGATGCTAAGAGAGATTTTGTGCTGTTATAAGCACGCTTTCTTCATCAATTATTTCCAGAGTTACAGATTAACGTTCTGCATTCCTTAATTTATCCATTAAAAAGAAACCAGGCTAGAATTTAAAGAACACTACGCATTATATATACATAAGTATACATGACATCATTACCATTCAAAGAAAATCTGTAGCCCTCCTGCAACACCAAACTTACTGCCTATGCTGTCTACAGGCTTTAGATTGCCACCCAAACATGCAAGGATTGGAAGCTTCCAGTGGTCATTACTCCCCACGTGGTTACCCTTCACCCTCCTGTGAGCAACCCTTCTCCTGGGGTCACCCCTCCTCTTCCCATGATCACCTCTCCACTGCCTGCGTCCACCCCTCTTTCACCCATGTTCAATCCTCATCCTCCCATGATCACCGCTTCTCATCCTGTGGTCACCTTCCCTGCTCCGATGGTCACCTCTTCTTCTCCCATTATCACTCTTCATTCTTTTGTGAACACCCTTCATTCCTCTTCCATTAGTCACCTCTCCTCCTCCCATGGTCAGGGCCGGCCCTACCATGGGTCCCAGTGGGTCCATTGGACCCAGGCAGCACTTTGAGAGGGGCAGCAAATAGAACCATGGCTGCCTCTGCTTCTCTTCTATTTACCCAGCAAATTGAACCACGACTGCCTCTGCTTCTCTTCTATTTACCCAGCAAATTGATGACCAAGATTTTTTTTCCAGCAGTTTTGTGTGTCATGATGACAACTGCCCCCCTGGCTGCTCCGCCTGCCCTTATACTGCCCTAGCCTGTCTATATACTACCCTAAACTGTCTATATACCACCCTAGCCTGTCTATATACTACCCTAACCTGTCTATATACTACCCTAGCCTGTCTATATACTACCCTAGCCTGTCTATATACCACCCTAGCCTGTCTATATACTACCCTAACCTGTCTATATACTACCCTAGCCTGTCTATATACTATTCTAGCCTGTCTATATACTACCCTAGCCTGTCTATACTGCCCTAGCCTGCCTCTTGGAATTGAACATAATAGTATGTCATATAATTTTGCATATAAACAAAGATGCGGTTGCATGTAAATCTGACTTTCTCATAAATTTCATTTTAGTTTTAATTATCATGATATAAAATATTAGATGTGGGGGCCTTTTGGTGGGCATGATTTTTTTTTGGGGGGGGCAACATTTCATTCTTGGACCCAGGCAGCACAATGTCTTGGGCCAGCCCTGCCCATGGTTACTCATCCTCTGCCTATGGCCACACCCCTCCTTCACCCATGGTCACTCCTTATGCTTCCATGGTCACCCCTCCTCATTCTGTGGTCACCCTAACTCCACCTGTGGACACATCATCTCCTCCTCTGGTCACCACTCCGCCTCAGCTGCTGTAGCTGAGCAGATCTGAATTTAGAAAAAAAAGAAAGCTCAATCAAGCCTCCCATAATGCAATAGCAGATTTCCATGTCACCTGCTTTCAAACAGTTGGTCAATCAGTTACACGTGGCACTCAGTTCTAGGTGTACAGCGCAGAGAACTGTGAGTATATGGTACAATATTCCAGCAACGAGAATGCTATGCATAGCCTGTGCAGGGGCACAGACAATCAGGGCCTGGGTGGGTTTCCATGGCAAGCAGGGCATGAGTGAGGGACCTAATAGAATGCACAATTCCAGTACTAAGTGAAAGCAATCTGTAATTGACTAATGCTTTCTGCATTGACTGTAATTGTGCTAAAGTTACAGAGTCCTCTCAGTTTACATTGATCTGGGTTCTTAGTAATCCCCTAATTAATAATATTAACTCTGACCATGATTCTAAACCTTAATCAGATCATCAATCCTAACCCCTAACCATGACCCTAACCCTCTACCTAAGTAATCACTAAGCATAACCATGACCCTAACCCTCTACCTAATCATTAAGCATAACCATGACCCTAACCCTCTACCTAAGTAATCACTAAGCATAACCATGACCCTAACCCTCTACCTAATCATTAAGCATAACCATGACCCTAACCCTCTACCTAATCACTAAGCATAACCATGACCCTAACCCTCTACCTAATCACTAAGCATAACCATGACCCTAACCCTCTACCTAATCACTAAGCATAACCATGACCCTAACCCCCTACCTAATCACTAAGCATAACCATGGCTCTAGCCCTCTATCTAATAACAATGACTCATTACTAAGCATAACCATGACTCTAACCCTCTACCTAATCACTAAAGCCTAACCCCTAATAATGAGCCCAGCTCTGAACCTAATAACCAACCCTACCCAGTAACCATGACTCTGATATTTAATCACTAAATCCTAACCCCCAATTATGACTCTGACCCACAATCGAATACCCAACTCTACCCAGTAACCACGACTCATAAGCTAATCACTAAATTCTACCCCCCAAGCATGACCCTGACTCTAAACCTATTAACCAACCCTGCCCCTAACTATGACTCTAACCCTGAACCTAACTTCCAAATCCTAACCCCTTACTATAACTCTTCCCCAAGCTAATAACCAAACCTAGCGCCTAACCGTGACCCTAACCCTCAACCTAATCACTTCTAACTTGTTCACACCATGTCTGTTGCTTTTTTCTGCACACCACTGCACATGTATGGTGTGATAAGAAAAGACAAGTGTTTTCTGGTATGAACAGGCCCTAAATCCTAACATCTAACCATAACCCTAATTCTCAACTTAATCATCAACCCTAACCCCTAACCATAACCCTAACCCTCAACCTAATTATGAATCCTAACCCCTAACAATAGCCCTAACCCTCAACCTAATCATGAACCCTAACCCCTAACCATAACCCTAACCCTCAACCTAATCATGAACCCTAACCCCTAATCATAACCCTAACCCTCAACCCAATCATGAACCCTAACCCCTAATCATAACCCTAACCCTCAACGTAATCATGAACCCTAACCCCTAATCGTAACCCTAACCCTCAACCTAATTATGAATCCTAACCCCTAACAATAGCCCTAACCCTCAACGTAATCATGAACCCTAACCCCTAATCATAACCCTAACCCTCAACCTAATCATGAACCCTAACCATAACGCTAACCCTCAACCTAATCATCAACAATGACTCTAGCCCTCAACCTAGTCACTAGCCAAAATCCCTAACTAAGAGCCTAACCACGAACCTAATAACCAACCCCAACCCCTAATCATGACTCAATCAAATAACTAACCCTAAACACTTATTAAGGGCCCAAAACCTCAACCCCATTCCTAACTTTACCTCTAACCATATCCCTAACCCTCAACCTACTTACTAACCTAACCCCTAACCAAAAGCCTAAGTATAAACTTAATAACCAACCCAAACCCCGAACCATGACTCTAACCCTCAATTTTATCACTAACTATAACCATTTATTAGGAACCCTAACCCTCAACCCAATCCCTAACCCTTAGCCTGGATGCTAACCCTTATCTTAACTGCTAACCACTAACAATGACCCTAACCTTCAACAATATTAGCTAACCCTAGACTTAGCCTCCGTAACTTAACATTTAAAGTAAACAAAAACCTATTTATTAAAACCTTATAGAAGCTCTAAGCTGCTAACCATAGCCCTAATCCTCAACCTAACTGCCATACTGTACATCTAAGCCTTACTCCCAGCCTAACTCCCTACTCTTTACTCTACAATCCCAAAGTCACACAATGTCCTATTGTATGAACAAAAAAAAACGTTACCGCCTGAATAATTTAAGTAGAGTCATTTTGTGGTTAATAAAAAAAATGCACCCAGACATCGGCCAGGAATACATCTGATCCATCAAGTTCAACTTTCTGTAAGCAGCTCTGAGCGGTGAACATTGCAACCTTCGGCACAAGCAGAGCTGCCAGCGATTGGAGCATTTTAATTACAAAGTCAATTATTAACCGCCAGGTTATTTTATTATATCAAGCCACTTAATTTGGCTTTTTGTCCTTCACGGATCAGATCAGGTAAGAAACATCGGTGCTTGTTGTCTTTTCTTTTTTTCTTTAATAATGGCGATAAATGGGTTTTTTATATTTAGTTGTATCAGAGCTGAATTAGCGCAGTTTGGCTCAGTGCTGGATCTGTATGGCCATACACAGCAGATCACATCTCATGAGGAATCTGCAAACTCGTTTTTTCAAATGACCCAAATGAACCATCCAAGCAATGTCCTCTTTCCTTTTTTTCATACTGGTTCTTTATTGTATAGCAGCCTTTCTCAACTTTTTACCCCAGAGAAACCCCTTATATGTTTTTGGGTCTCAGGGAAACCCCTAATAATTCAATTCATTGGAAGACAATGGCAAAAATGCCCTCTACATTGGTGATCAGTGGGAAGAATGCTCCTTATAATGGTGATCAGTGGGAAGTATGTTCCTTACATTGGTGATCAGTGAGAAGAATGTTCCTTACATTGGTGGTGAGTGGGAAGAATGCTCCTTACATTGGTGGTCAGTGGGAAGAATGTCCCTTACATTGGTGGCCAGTGTGAAGAATGTCCCTTACATTGGTGATCAGTGGAAGGAATGCCCCTTACATTGGTGGTCAGTGGCAAGAATGTCTCTTACATTGGTGATCAGTGGGAAGAATGCTCCTTTACATTGATGATCAGTGGGAAGAATGTCCCTTACATTGATGATCAGTGGGAAGAATGTCCCTTACATTGATGATCAGTGGGAAGAATGTTCCTTACATTGGTGGTCGGTGGGAAGAATGCCCCTTACTTTGGTGGCCGGTGGGAAGAATGTTCCTTACAATGGTGATCAGTGGGAAGAATGCCCCTTACATTTGTGGTCAGTGGGAAGAATGTTCCTTACATTGGTGATCAGTGGAAGGAATGCCCCTTACATTGGTGGTCAGTGGCAAGAATGTCCCTTACATTGGTGATCGGTGGCAAGAATGTCTCTTACATTGGTGATCAGTGGGAGGAATGCCCCTTACATTGGTGGTCAGTGGCAAGAATGTCTCTTACATTGGTGATCAGTGGGAAGAATGCCCCTTACATTGGTGGTCAGTGGGAAGAATGCTCCTTACATTGGTGGTCAGTGGGAAGAATGTTCCTTACATTGGTGATCAGTGGGAAGAATATCCCTTACATTGGTGGTTAGTGGGAAGAATGTTTGTTACATTGGTGGTCAGTGGGAAGACCTGGTTCACAATCAGCGTTCTATCCCAAAATTGATCAGTAGGGTTAAGGTCAGAGCTCTGTAGAGGACACTTGAGTTCCTCCACATCAAACTGGTCACACAATGTCTTTATGGACCTGGCTTTGTACACAGGGGCATAGTCATGCTAGAACAGAAACGGGCCTTCCCCAAACTGTTATCACAATGTTGGAAAAACACAATTGTCTACACCGTCTTTGTATGATGTGGTATTACCAGTACCCCTCTCTGGAGACACCTGAACTCCATCATTTTGAGGGGAGGGTTCACATACTTTCGGTGTGTACTTTGCAAGTGCAGTTGCTCCAGAGCTTAATAAATGTGATGAAAGCTTCTCTTTGTAATGCATACCCAATCACGTGCAAGGAAAATAAATACAAAAAAAAAGTATTTTTGCTTGGACGTGATTGGATGATGGACGTTTCTGCTCATTTACCAAGTTCTGGAGTGCACAGTCTATTTGTCTCTTTAGTAAATCAACCCCATTTCATGTATTTGATTTCCAAGGAAATTGTACTTATCAGATAATTATTGAACAAACGGCATTATAATTTCCTGTTTTAAAAAAAGAATGGAGCAGCTTGGCCAGCACAACGTATATTTTCAGTGTATGAAGCATATTGGCGTGATAGTGAGCCTGTTTTTTATTTGCAGCGTGTTTGCAGGATGTCATGTTTGTACCTGGCTGTCATCTTCTGTGTCTCAGTTCAGGTAATGTACAACATTCTAAACCGTGTGTGCTAGAATATAAAACACAAAAAAATCAACATTCCAGTCATATATGTCAGAGCCATATAAATGTATAATAATAGTGTGTGACTGTGGGGGGACATTAGAGTGTAAGCTCCTCTGGTACAGAGACTGATGTGACCAGCTCAGTGTTCTCTGTACAGCACTATAGTATATGTCAGAGCTATATAAATTATAATAATAATAGTGTGTGAATGTGTGTGGGGGGGGGGCATTAGAGTGTAAGCTCTTCTGGTGCAGAGACTGATGTGACTGGCTCCGTGTTCTCTATACAGCACTATGCTATATGTCAGAGCTATATAACATTATAATAATAATAGTGTGTGAATGTGGGGAGGGGGGGGCAATAGAGTGTAAGCTCCTCTGGTGCAGAGACTGATGTTAATGGCTCAGTGTTCTCTGTACAACACTATGGTATATGTCAGAGCTATATAAATGTATAATAATAATACTGTGTGACTGTGGGGGAACATTAGAGTGTAAGCTCTTCTGGTGTGAAGTCTGATGTGATTGGCTCAGTAGTCTCTGCACAAGTATATGTCAGAGCTATATAAAGGTATAATAATAATAGTGTGTGAATGTGGGGGGGGGGGGCATTAGAGTGTAAGCTCCTCTGGTGCA